>JACEII010000004.1:7521932-7843941 GCA_014332785.1 Antheraea mylitta | reverse complement strand
TGGTCCTTCGAGCCGGATCATCCTTCATCCTTCGTCCTCCTCCACAGATAGAGTGAACCGATTTTAATGAAACAAAGTCTAAGTTGCTTCCGAGGATATGCTTTATTATTTTCTTGGCTTTATCATGAACCCAGTAATTTAGCAGTGATGCGTGTGCATACAAACAGACAGATAGACATTTCTAAAAATGATTGAAATGTATTTTATTATTTATTACTAGACACCTGCAATAATTTTTCTCACAAAAATCGAAAAAGCACACACACACATACACACATTTTGGATTTGCAATCTTATTATATGTATAGATTTGACGCATCACGGATTAGATTCTTTAAGGTCACCTCACACACTGGATCTATGTTACCAAGGTAATTGTAAAAACCCACAAGTCGTACATAATATCGTCATTTGAATACCAATGTTACATTGGTGATAGGGTGATAATGTTATCTATCTTCTTATATAAATAAAACGAAGAGGTCAGTCGTTGTGCGCGCATCACGTAAAAATACTGAATAGATTTTGATCATTTTTTTAGTTTTTATTTGGTGCTTATTTAAATAATATTACAATTCTTCCATATAATGTATACTCATATCTTCATAACAAGAAACTACGATTTTTGTAAGTACTGCACTCTCAGCATACCTGTATTTACTTGCCGTGGAGAAGTGGGACAAGCGGTGTGGTAAGTATGAGCAGGATAACGAAGACGACGTTACGAGTACCAGCTAGTATATAATATGAATGTAAAAAATCATAATAAAAACTGATTTTCGAGATTTTATAACAATAATGGATTAGTTTTAAGCATACTATTTCTGGTATCATGTTCTGTCCCTTTGAAGAAGTATCTTATTATGTAAACTTATGTGACAATAATGTACAAGAATATAATTACCAACAAAGAATTGAAAAAAAAAAATAAGCTGCTAATACGTCTGAACATACCCCGATATTTTTTTTCGATCCTACTACGCTATTGACCTAGCAAGGTCTTAACACCTTCACCGGTCCACTAAGGCGAGCGCTTTAGTCACTCCCCCGATAAAATAAACCTGTTACGGGTGGTAACAAGACAAGTGATGAAACAAAGATTAGACATTATTCAAGCATTAATTTCCACAATTTCGATATTTAGGTACTTAATAAACTCAAAGAAGATTTTCAAAACACTGGTGTAAGGTTATATAATTTACCTGAGTAAGAGGTTATTCCAGAATCATATATAATGGAACATAATTTAACAAAAACAAATTTATCGGATTAAGTAATCTAAGTGTGAGTTTAAATTTCAACAATACTTTTTTTAACTAGCCAAAAAGTGGATTACAACCTAAAAATGGCCATAAATAATGGAAATGCAAGCGCTATAAAAACAATATCGTCATTAAACCAAAAATTGTTAATAATAATTGAACAGTTAATATTTAATAAATTACTAACAACAAAAAAAAAATACGCTCACGGAAACGGATCTGCAGAATAGAATAACAACACTACAAAAATAAAACTAGCCAAAAACATTAGTCTTACTTATGGAATGTAACATTGCATTATTGTAGGACTTTTAAATATTCATAATAATCTATACTACTATTATAAAAAGGTAAAGTTTGTGAAGCTGTAGGGGTTATATTTGGATCGACTAAACTGATTTGGAAAATTCTTTTAGCAATAGAAAGCCACGTTATTTGTGAGTATCATAGGCTAAATATTAACCCGAAAAATGAAGGCTTTTTTGTGGTAGTCGGATTTGCAAAGTAAGTCGGAGAAAAAACGGTCGAACGAAACTGAATGCTGCTTTAACGATGAGAGATATATGATTGAGTTCTATAGATAACTTGTGGAGCTTGATAATGCCTACAAAAAGGTCGGCGACAGCGACAGTCAGATGTCTAACTTTTATATTTAAGTCACAAAAATGTATATTAATTTAAATCGCTAAGTGATGTCACATTAGCCAATTTAGCCAATTAGTCACATTAGCAACACCAATTATAAACTCTTATTAATATGTAATTATATAATAACTGACCCACAGTAACGCGTGGTCGGGTGAGCTAGCAAAGAATAAGTGCTACCAGAAAACGGCAACAAGTCACCAGTTGTATGTGAGGTATGATTATTGTTTTAGTCTGTTACAAAACGTAGAATGGGTTAGGGATGTTCGAAGGATTATTGGAGAGCTTAAATACATCGATGTTTTAATTTTGATGTAATGTTTTGTAAACCATCGGTGATTAAGTGGTAATAGGAGCATTTTTTTTTATTTTACTTTTAGGGGCTTTATTGCCATGAACATATCATACCCCATCGTTCCCTATTCTTTCTAGGTTGACATCAAAAGTCACTGATATGATAGCTATTAGGTCACACAACATCTTTGTCTTATTCCAACAGGGTTCTGCCAAGATGCTGTATAACAAACACATATGTTCTAACAACTAACACTAATACTACTCATCAAAGACTCTTTTGCTGTGTTTGGTACACTCCATCAGTAAGTGATGTACATCATCAATATTTCCCCATAGATGGTAATTGGAGGATTTCGTATTTCTCAAACTAAACAACAAAAACTAAACTACAAAACTACTCGATAGATAGTGTCCCAAATAGTCTTTATGATGATATGATTAGAAATAGAAAAATTGAAAAACAAGATTTCGTGAAAAGAATTCGAAGGCCAGTACGTCATAAATTAAAAAAACAAAGGTTTACCCAAAAAAGGTCATCCGTGCGAATCTTATAGTCAACTTTTCTTGTTAACGGAAGATAGAAGTATATAGAACAAAAAATGTCGCTCACTTGATAACACTAAAACATCGACTTTTTTCATATCGACGTTCCTATTGCGATATTTATCGGGCATCGATGTTTACTTATGATTTTCTTGTGATAACCTTATCGAAATAGATATAATTCCCGTTTACTCTCGTACAGTAGTGTACCCTAAACTGTATATAGCAGGTCCCTATTAGTTCGTTAATTCAATTTCTATGACTGAGCGGTCAGGCTATTGACAGATGGAAGTAATGAAGTAATTTTTTTTAGAAAGAAAATTACATAATATCTTCTTATGCAAAAATGAGTGTAAAATAACAACAATATTAAAGAGAACGTAATGTTGACTGTAAAGTTTATAGAGGTACTTCTAATATTAACTATAACATTGACTTACTTCGATTATTGAATAAAATAAAGGTATTTTTTTTACAAATTATACAACATTACTTCGATCACGTCTATACAGGGCCTAATACGTGTAGAAGTGTGTATGGATGCAACGATTCTTGAGCGACCATTGATGCTGGTGGCTCACGCACGTAGTAACAATCGAGTGAATACACGCGTGTGGTCTTTTCATATATATATAATTTCTGATAAGTACCTAAAGTGTGTCCCATTTAATGTCATGCAATATACTATGATTATATATAAACCTAATACCGTATTTATATTTTTTTTAATGTAGCGTTAACAATTTCTTTATAGATCGTACCGTTTAAGTTCCTTGCAATTTAAAAAATTCTTTTCAATGATAAAAATATATAATTAAGGAAATATGTCGGTAATATTAAAAAAATATTTAATTAAAAAACAATTGCTAAGGCGGAAATTTATTTGTTGTGGTGTTACATACTTATTCGCTGTGTGTTGCCTTTTTGAGCTTAATCTGTGTAATAATTTGGTTTTACGTATACCTTCCATAGTTAATATACATATACAAAATTTTATTTAATGAACAAGGTAATTTGCATGGATCTACCATTAACTTTGAGTGCTTTATAATAATAATTCTCTAAGTAGATCTTTCTAAATTCATCACGTGGCATAATAGAAGGTTCGAGCAGCGTTTTAACGATAAATAATTCCAGTTAGCAAATTTTAGAACCATGTAAATTAACTATGCATAATAAATATGACTAGATAGACGTTAATTCTGTGTGCGGTTAAACTTAGAATTCGTGGCATAAGCAATGTTTGCATGCATCATGCATAATTTATCATGAATCCTATGTTATGCGATATCGCTGCCTTTATACATAGATTGAATAGCGTAAGCATTTTGCCTTGAAACCAAATGTACTTACGACTACACAACTCTTTTCATATCTGGCAAATCTTAACGAGTTTGCATGAATTTAATATTATGTAAATCTTAAGACATATTCAAACACTTTATTTTACTACTAGGCTAGACCCAGATTCACACGGATACAGTTATGAACAGAATGATACCAAATTTTCTCTTTTCAATACGGTCATATAATGATATCGCAACTGAATTTCAATTTCGTCAATATTTTACAGATCTCGCTATTGTTTTCTGTATCAATCACTTTTTATCTGGGGATTTTTAAAGCAAATTTTACATTTCCCCGTATGAAATTAAAAAAATTATGTTTATAGAAATCTCGTCCTGATGATTACAAACAGAAATAAAAAAAAATAGCTAAACAGGATACAACAGTTCTAAAGCTATGTGCTTACATACGACAATTGTATTCATGTATATAGATATATAGATGTTATCAATTCCGATAGAATCTAGAAATAAGTGAGCCAGTATTTATGAACTAGGGATTTATGACACCAAGCTATGTACCCAACACATATCAGATAATACTATTGTAAATAATATCACAAAATTACCTAATGTCATCATACTGCTACGTAACAAAAAAAACGTACAGTTGCATAGAAAACCTATTCTTTTAATTTACAAGGATTACACCATTACGATAAATATGTGAATTAAGAAAATAATTTAAGGTAAATAACTTTAAAATACATATATGAATATTTATACAACTGGATATTTAAATCCAAGGACTTCACATTCACAAGACATAAAAACCAAACGGTATATAACTATGTATGAACGTACCTCTACCTATTTAATATTTCATTAAATCGACGTCCACAAATTGATAACTTTTCACAAATATTATATGAAAAATGTATACGGCACTGGTTTGTATGGAGATAGAATAGTCGCTACAGCTTCTATTACATGGAGCTCTTGGGAATAAGGAAACAGAGAGGAATAAGTGGAGGTGAGACAGATTATTCTTATGTGTACACACACCTTTGGCATTTGTTTGTAGTCATTGTTGTAACGTGTTCTCTTTGATCGAGACAGTTCGTTTGATGTGTTTCGTATGTATAGAGCTGACAATATTAGTTCATTTTTTCATTTATAGAATTTTAATCATTTTAATCATAGAAACTTGTTTCAAGATTTAGGTATCGAAGGTCGAATATAATTTTATTAGCTAAAAATTTTTCCATCAAAAAATTCCTCATAAAGTCACAAAAGAGTTCAATGATTTTATTTCTACTATGATTGTTATTAGTTAACGACGAAAAGGTATTACCAGTGAAAGGATATTTTGTAGTTTCAATTTTGCTAAATTGAAATGGCCCTCACAGTTAAAGATCGAGTAAAACATTTGCTTGCATGGAACTACGTGTAGTTTGTGTCGTTTAATACGTATTGCTCTTACCTCACTACTAGGCAATACCAAGGCTTTCCACTTTCGGTACCAAAACGTGTCTGCATAGCAACATGGCGGCCATGGATTGAGACGCTAATTTTATGTGAGTATATAATCAAAATACATGAAGTATTTAGATACAGTTACAAAGTAAACATTGGAATAATTTTGAAAAGAACAATGTTTTTAGAATTCTTGTTTCATCATATCAGATATCACTTGTTAAAGGCCTTGTACAATGTGTATAAAAATCCATATTATTTAATAAACATGGAAAATAATTATGTACTGTAGGAATGAATTTAAAATCTTTGCAACAAATTAAATGACAAATGATTACAACACGTAGTACATTTATTTTATTACAATAGGAGTTAATCGACTACCGATGTCCTCAAACTTCAATAACAGATAAGGTATTAATAAAAAATATACTATATTATTTGACGCAAAATATTACAAGTTTATATTACAAATGTGACGTCACTTTGACCCTTAGTGGGGTCATATACGACATAAATGATACGGCATTACATCCGTACCGATAACAGATAAGAGACACAAGACGCTACTGTGTATTTCTGGTTAGATTTACACCAATCGCTGCTATTGAAATTCGTTTAGCATCATTCATGGTACGTTCTGGCGAACTTTAACTCCTAATTCCACGCTATCTAATTTTTGTTCTGTAAAGGTATTAAGACTCAAGGATTGGATATAATTATTAGTAAGGAATATTTTTGAGAAAGAGGGCTATTAACTAATAATATCAATAAAATGTATCCAACTATGAAGATATTTTTCTCAAATTTGAGGCAAGTTTCGTAATGGCCGAGTTCAAAAAATTATAGTGTAGCTTTCTTTACCTTTGACAGTGAACGAAAAAGGCAGATGCAGATGATTACTAACTGCGGTAATATTTGTTTCAATGAAGACTAACAAATAATGCTGGCGCTTGACAAGTTGGGTAATGCTATATTATAGGCCTTGTCTAATATGATTTCTGAGATAAAGTAACATCACAATTTAAATAAAAATGATATACCACTTATATTGGAGGAGAATAATTAACAAATATTTTAAGAATGCTTCGTCCTGATGGAAGCACATTATAGATAGCTTGGAATAATATTAATAGATGGTTCGTTAACTTTAAATGGTTGTACATTGAAATTTAATTAATAAATGAATTAAATTGTAAATAAAGATTACTTTGAAGAGTTCAAGGTTCGGTTTCGTAATAAATTCATAGATTACCTTCTGTTACGCGTATATACAATCTCTGATGAAACTAGTAAATAAAATTCATCTCAGAAAACCATTTTTATATATTCATGGCGTATTCGTTTCAAAGAACCTTATATTGAATTTTTATTCATAACGGACTTAATATTATTAGTAAAATAACTTAATAATATTATTAGTAAAATAATTAGAAAAAAAAAAAAAAATTAAATGTAACCAGATCTATAAGAGATTGGCAAACATAATGATAATTAATGTTCTATTCGCAAGGTTCAGATAACGATATGCAATTCATATTGTGAGTTAGTTAAAATTGTGTTACAGTGATATTTTGTAATTAGTGGAGTTATACAATCAACGAAATAATCGAATAAAAACGTTGAATTATATTATCTCAAGATCACGTGGCTGGGGGTTATTGTGAAAACCCATAAAACTCAACGTTATATGAGTTATTTATATGTGTAACGTATATGAGTTACACAGTTTAAGCTGCTCATATTTCTCTATCATACACGAAATGTAAACATACCTCTTCTCACAGCAAGGGTGTCGAATTCAAGTTTAATGATTCCATTATCAACTACACCAAAATATAGCACAAACAGATATGTAACCTCTAAAGTTCGGATATATGCACATAACTGGCCGTATTTACTGTTTATGTTGTGTGATTCCAACACTAAACGTATACACGTGTTCGAGGCAACGTTCCGAAACCAACTGGGGCGGGTGACGATCTATTATGCCGGTGCGCGTGCACAAGCTCTCGGTCCATTTCCCCCACGCAACTCGCTCCGTTAGATGTTTGTTCTATCGACACTGTTCCATCAACACGTTAATTTCGATGAATAAACTAAATTTCATCGACGCTACTGAATATATCCCTAAATATAGGATATATTTTAAATTGTATAAAGTAGAAGTTTTAGTTAAAAAATAAAAATTGGTTTATTTATTTATCGTATGTACATTATTACTTGGAAAAGAGTGAACTTTTTGCATCTTGAATATACGTTATTAAACTAAATGAGACAGTGTGAATATGTGTCGAGAAAGCGTCGAAGATGCACCGTTACACTGTCAAGTTTTTCCATGCATTTGCGATATCCGTTGCACGCGTAACATGGTTGTTATTCACCGTTGCTGAGACATAATGTCGTAGTTATTTTCGCGAAGTGTTCTTATCATGAAAGTGCCGTCTATTCGTAGACAGTCAATAGTTCCTTTACTGCCCACCATTCAATTCCAAATACTTAACACTGATAATTTAATACTTGTGATGTTTCATACAAAGTCACGACATCGCGAAGTTAAGAAAACTTGGCTTAATCGAAGTATTGCTTAATAATAAAATCTAGTTCTAGAGAATATTCCTTTTTCGAAGGTAATAAAAATTGGGCACTAAGAAGAACAAAATAAATCGCAACAATGGACATATTGCATCTTCTTTGTCGCTCGAAAAAAAAAAATGTATTTTAAAGTGTCACTATTTAGCAGTCTTTCAAAGTTTGGTTAAAGAAACCTTGGCCCAACCTCAACGATTGTACGGTCATAGAATGTATTTGTAGTTTACTGCTCGTGGCGTAATAAATTTTGTTAAACATCGAGTTTCGTATTTCGAAGTTTTTATTTGAATATGTTTAGTATTAAATAACAAAATTATGTCTGGGATATAATTTAAATCTTGGGTTCTTTATGATATAAATTTTTATAATATTTATTATAACCTCTAAATTACGATAACTTACGTAAAAGTACATCGCATCTTTCTTCTCCTTAACGGTACCTTGAATTACCTGAAACAATAAGTAAAAGAATAACAATGATTAAACAGTTGGAATATAAAGGAGGATGCAATTATTAATTATTTATCAACATTTATAGAAACTACAAAAACTGTATGCAAAACATATCGAAGCAAATGTTTCTTATAGTCCTTACCAAATTTAGATATACATTATATGTGTAACATCCAGCCAATTTAAGGATAAATAAATGCCAATTTTAGATTACGAGTGCTCGAACTTCGATCATGGACAAAAAAAGCTTTTTACAATTTCTTATTGATAACACTAAAGCTCGTCAATAGCTATAAAAAAAAATAATAAAATAAATTGCCTGCGAAACCGATAAGGGAGATTTCTTAACCGTTTCGCTACTGCCTATTTATATGTACCTATATTAGCCGGCCGGGCGGACATTGTCCTGCCTTGAGAATAAAGAGATTCCTAGAATCAACCGCAGCGCCACCTACCGGTTCTAATCATGAATCTAAATCATTTTTGGATCAGCTGGAACACGCACATAAAATTTCTTCGAAATCGGTCCAGGCGTTTAGGAGTTCAGTGACATATACACACGTACAGAACAAATCTATATATAAAAATACATAACATAATTATTTTACTCTTGTATTTGACTATATTACAAACAGTCCCGGTCATACGGCTATATTCAGAGCAGCCAAAAAATTGACGAGGACTGTACATAGGATTATTTGAAACGGTTTACATTACATACATTAATTACTTCTAGAAACGTTACTCGTAGTTGAAACGGTTTTTATAAAGATAATTTTATAATAATCTATGATACTCTTCCGTTCCGCTATTTACGTGACTTTGTGGGGAAACAAATAACTGTGATGTGACTAAATGCGTTACTTCGAAAAGCACGTTCCACGTAGAATATTCAAGGAAGACTGACGCGTAGAGTAATTAAAATAGCTGACACGAAGAATAAATATCGAAGAAGCTGGTTTGTATGCGCAATTTAAAAAATAAAACACCACGCGTGTATAACACACGTGATCAAGAACATACATCGGGTATGGATATACTAATATTGTCTAAACTAACATTATAAAGAGGTAAAGTTTGTGAATTTATTTGTGACGTTGTAGGGGGGGGTAATCTCAGGAACTAATGGTCCGATATGAAAAATTCTTTCAGTTATATAGCTCATTTATCGAGGAAGGTTATATATTATTCACGCTAAGATCAATAGAAGCGGAGCACCAACGAAGAATGTTTCAAAATCGGGATTTTTTCCTATTGAGAACTTCCGCTACCTGTTAGCGTACGCCCAAAGTAACTATTCCACGCGAACGAAGTCGCGTACATAGGCCAGTATTCTATAAGCGTACATGTGTTGGAACAAAATACATCTTTATATATTGACATATAAATTGTTATTATTTAATCAAATTTATCTACTGTTATAAAGAAAGAAGAATTTTTTCTTGTTGTAATTTATTGTATTATATACATCTTCCTATGTAGATAATTTCGCCAATATCAAGTGTGACAGGTACACATTTTAAACTTAATGCCAAATATTCAGTGTAGAAACGTGGTATCTATATTTTAATACGTGAAACAAAATCTTTGTACCCCTTTTTAACCGATTTCTCGTGAACGGGTGAACTTGAAATTTGGCATAGTTAAAGTTTATATGGCGGCTAAGTGCAGCAAAGCTGTTTATTTTATATAAAATGCATTCGAAGTAAAACTACTCACACTACTGCTTGAATTTTATACAACATGTACACACATGTAAATAAAAAAGAGATTTTGACAGCTCCATCAATAACGAACTTCAAAAAAGGTTGCGAAGGAGGTTGCTATGCTGGACTGTACGTATTTTTTTACTCTTACGTGCCAATTACCATTTTCCATCCTACATTCAACAATGATATTATAACATATAACTATTATTGTAATGTTTATTATTTTTTTATGGTGAACTCTGTTCAAATGATGATTTAATAAAAAAATGAGCCAAATAATACTTTTTATAATCAAAATGAGATTTTTTTTTCATAAAAGTAATCCATGACTTAGACCTCCGCGATTACAATGTTGCAATTAAACCTCATGTAGCAGCAAAAAAGAATTTATTTTCAAAAGCTAATGGGAGTATTAAAAACATCTTTGTCTTGGATTCACCATTCGATTGTATTGGGGATTCTTTTTCAAACGATGATACTGGGCATATCACTATTTCTCATAATGATAGACTACATTTAATTCAATATCACCCAGAAATACCACCCACCCATGGTGTCGTGTCAATTTAATTGAAAATTGTGTCATGGGTTGCGATAAATTTCTTTATTTTCGTAAAGTTGTTTGTTTAAAATTTGAGAGCTTTACCACGTGATTTCTGTTTCAAATTTATAATTAATTTCAATTTTAATTTACATACAGATATTCTTCAATATTTATATAATTAAAGATCATTTCAAATAATTGAGTAGTCATGATGAAAACCTTTGATTATATAAGTATACACTTTGACAAAAGAACCCTAATAAAATTCAAACTTAAAAAATCAAATAACTATGGTCGAATGTCGACCACTGGGTGCCCACTAGTAATCTAAAATAGCAACATGGCAATGTAGATAAATCACCAAAAGGTACCTATCAGGGTACTGTGTTGTGAGTGTCACAGAGGTTATTTACAAAAATATATTGCGAATGTATATACATATACATAGCATAATTATTTCTTCGTAATGGATTAACTCGATAAAAAAATTTCTACACAATCCTTCTATGAAAATTTCAACTATATTTATGCTCTTATTTGTTTAATCAAACTAAGAAGTAATCCTAAGTATAAGTTGAAAATAGTTCTTATAAAGTGACTTCTATCGTTACCGTACAATCTGATGGAGAATTTATTTGTAGCGAATTGTAACCGCAACTCCACATGCGTTTTTTTTTAAATTTTGTATTAAAGAAATGTAAAATTGTGGGAATATGTACAATTATGGAAATGCTCTTTAAAAACAACTGTAAGTACGTCAATCACGGACGGCACTTACAGTACATGTAACGTTTACATTAGATATGTAAACACTAATATGAGATTCGGAGATTATCCGGAACAAACAGTCAGACAGACCGATAAAATTTTTAATAATTGCATTTTTATTATCAGTAGCGTGTATATTTTCATATAAAATCATTAAAAATTTGTTATTTTTATATTACATACAGACATTTCATTTTTATTATATGTATAGATAATGTAGTAATAACAATCTTATACTACATTAAAAGACTTACAATATGACAATGGAAAGCGGTAGTACCTATGCTATAGGTTAGGCCTAGTTAGGGTAAGCAATGCAAATTGATAAAAAAAAAATAGTATCTCTACACACTACAACATCATAAGCACTACACATCAAAAGTATTGTATGACTTATATTGTTGTATTGTATTGTACAGATAACTATTGTATTTTGTTTTTATGTGATAATAAATAATGTAATAAACGTAGATTTAACGAGCATTTGTAAATTTTATGAATAAATAAATACTTAAACTATTTTAAAAATTATTTCAAGTATACGAGTAACCTGGTTTGTACGTTACTTTCAAAATCTACGTTATAGCAACCGAAGCGGCGAGCAAAAACTAGTGTTTGGTTGTGGGAAGTACATATACATGTAACATACATTTATATTTTATTGAGGTTATCCAAAATTCAATGTATCTCCAAATACGTTGGTGAATGCTCGTTATACACATCTCGATGTCATGTATTACGCAGATAAACCATTAAAATTGATTATAACGTATGCGGATGGATATTAACATCCAACAACTTAAAGTATTAACAGTCATAAATACACTTACCGAGTTCAAAATTCTACTACCACAGTTTTACAAAAAAAAAAAAAGTAGAGGCAGTCATAAGAACTGCCGACTGAAGTTGAAACTTAAAACGATGGAATAACTGTTCTTTTTGACTTTTAAAATTCAATATAGTCTGAATTATTTAATATTCTGGTCCTGGCTTTTACATCTATTGGCACACGGAACAGTAATTATACATTCCTATAAAGTTATTTAATTAAATAAACCTATGGTAAGCTGCAAAATATCAATATTACATATACACAGGTCGCTATACCACGTATCTTTATTCTGACCGACGCGACGCAACCCACGTCAGCGTAATACGCTCGGTCACGCTAGCATGTAATCACGCGAAATTATAAGTTTATCTCCTGCCAAAAAATACCGATCGACACGCCTAAAGAAGACTTCAAAAACATGTTAATTGAACAATTTTTTTTTATCCCACTACAACAAGTTTCGCGTATATATTCCTTTTTTTAGTTGACCTTGGTATTGATCTATGGCAGTATTCCCAACAAATTAAACTATAAAAAACAAGAAGCCGAATAATATTTCAATCACTTAATAGCAACATTAATAATGTATAGGTAAACGCACATTGTGACCTAGACCGAGAAGGACTTTACCGTGTTGTTGCGCAAAAAACAGACAGAAATATATATTAATTGCATAACGTCCAGTGTGTTCTCAAAGGAGGTCAAGTTCTAGCTGTCATATCACGTAATTAAGTTAGTCGGCTGGTCATTTTATTTCATTAAAAATTATTATTATGATAGCCTTACAAGATTTTAAAATGAAGCGATAATCTAGGATGGTGCATCTAAATATTCAAATCCGTTTGAGAAACGAGATGTTGCGATCGGCGACGACTTTTGAATTGACAATGAGCTCTAAAGTCGTAGTTCGAGAGCTTGCAAACTACTAACAAGTAGATAAGGTGGTAAAGCAAATAGGCAAATAGACGGTATCGTTTGTCGACAGCGAATGGAGCAAGGTTAGCGAATAAGTATGTATGCTATTGAGGGTCATTCGAAATATTATGTATGAATTTGGAACGGCAGAATAAAAGATCAAAAATATCTTAAAAGTGAACGTTGATTATATTAAGTTACTGTGTATAGATATGTGTATTTTTATTATATTGTTATAACAACTAATATTGTAATATATTATTCCTACGCAATAATTAATAACTATGCAATATATAATTACCTGTGATATGTTATTATTATTAACAATAATAATGTTCAGCAGGTGTAATCGCAGCATGCACACAAGGAAACATAAAGACTTACGAGTATTAGCATTGACGTTGCTCACGCTCAAAGTCACGATACGGATAATGAATATATGTTTTAATCATTGTGACATTGTTACAATTGTTGCAAAATGATACAAAACAAATTACATAACACCAGAACAACTGACAATAGTTTATATCATCAATTATTGTAAAATACTACAATAACTAATCATCATAATAGGATAGCCATTATTGCTACATTTTACTAATAAATCTACTAATTTACTCAAATTATTTTACTAATAAATGTGTTTCAAAATTTTCTGCTTCTTTATATTTATACATTTTGTCACCAGTTAGTGATCACAAATAGACCAAGTCACTTTTTGTGATTACCATTAAAATGAAATGTATACTCTTCATAACAAAATAACATAACATAATAATAACAAAATATAGCGGTTAACCAGCCTATAAAAATTTTGTTTCCTCGGATGCCGGAAAAAAAAGGATACAATTATATTGCTTATTTTGGATCTTGTTTGCGCGTACATGCTGTAATTACATAGTAAACATCTTCTATATTATGGCGTATGTCACACTTAGACGTCACCGCCATTTTGACTCAAACAATCATCAGCAATAAATCGTGTTCATTTACATTAAGGCACTCTTGTAATTAAAATGAATCAGTTCCAATTAAATGAAGCATCCGAGGCTAAGATTATTTTAGTAACGCCCATAGCCGTAACTTTAAACAAAACATTACGTAATTCGTTAATGCATAATATTTATATCCTTATAGTAAACAAATTAAAACGCTTTTAAACTATAGTGCCTACAATCTACATATAATAAGTAGGCGAAGACAAAAGAGTTCAGTATCTTTTTCTTTTAAGTTTGTCTACTAATTTATTTATTTAGAAGCTATTGACAAGTATTAGTGTTTTATTTAGAAAAAAAAATGTAATAGGTTTTTTCATATCATCGACGTGTCAAAGTATTTATAAGTTTCTATTTATCAAGCCAAGAGGAAAAAGGAGAAGATGGTGCCCTTAAAAAAGATGAATAGAGGATATAAAAGCTATAGCAGATATCGAACGGATAAGGAAAGCTAAGAAAGAACAAAGAGGTCTAGAAAAAGCTGGAGAAGGCCTTTACCCGACAAGGAGTTCCAATCAATGGTAATGAAGACAGCGTTTCAGAACTATTATAAATTTATATTATCTATACACATAATAAAAATGTAAATGTAATTGTAATTTTTCGATTTTCGTAAAAAAAATCGTTGCAGGTGTCTAGAAATAAGTAACAGAATACATTTCAAGCATTTCTAGAAATGTCTATCTGTCTGTCTGTTCGTATCACCACGCATCACTGAGTTCACAATAAGACCTCAGGACTAACTAATTTTTTGTTTCATTAAAATCAGTCCACTCTATCAAAAGTTATTGTAATTTGAATGACTACTGGAGTTAGTACGAGAGAAGAGTAGTAAGGTTAAAAAAATTCTTTCAGTGTTAGATAACTTATTTATCAAAGAAGGCTATAGGTTATATATCATCACACTAGAACCAATATGAGCGGAGCACCAATGAAGAATGTTTCAAGATTGTTTTTTTTTCCTTTCGAGAGCTTCCGCTGCGTGTTAGCGTCAGTCTAAAGTAACTATTCCACTCAAGCGAAGTCGCGGGCAGAAGCTAATCAATATTTTTGCTGCCATGTATAAAAGTAAAGTTAAGTTAATTTTTTGAAATACATGTACTATCAAAGCATATAATCGGAAATAAATGGACTTTATTAATATGATTCGTCATACACAAACGACGCTTGCGTTTAAAACACTTGTCAAAACTAAATGGAGTTTTTACCGACTAGACAAAAAAAAATACAGATTTCATATACCAAAACGTTTAAGGAAAAAGCGTTGTACGCCTTACTATGGTCGAATTCCGACCACTGGACGACCATTAGTAATATTATGTATGCACTTATTTTTAGACGTTTACACGTGGAACGGTATAATTCTAGGAAAATCTAAATGCAGAGATTAATCACGCTCGGGGAAGCGAAAAATGGATTTCTGTGCCACTGATTGAACATTAATACCAAAGGAACCTTACTAACGTATCTAATTTATCCCAAAATCTTTAGGGGTAATTGTATAGCTAAAGATATCACAACCTATCCATAAATATCTGAATTAATTTTGTATATGCGCGTCCCAAATGGTTTAGGTAACCCTGATTAATCAGGGTTTTCATAAATTTATAATAACAGTTAAGGGGTTACTGAAGGCAAGGAAATAATTTTTAATGGAATTTAAAAAATACATAGATTTTATAAGACGTTAAGAATGTATTATCTTAATAGAGAATTTGATTTAATTATGACAAAAAATACTATCACGGATAATGCATTTCCGCGTATCAATTAATTTTAGAATTAGGTGTATCTGGGTTTAATGTATATTATAGGGAAGCTTTTATCATCGTAATTTCGATATTTTGGGTCAATAACTTTTTTTTAACTAACGCTATTTGCCTAATAGGTAGTATCTGGACAACCGAGCCAAGCTCGAAAACATTATTAAATTAAAATAAACTGTAGGATTTGTCTCATAAAATTATCATTTTTTATGAAAAAAAAAATAAAGAAATATATATATTTAAAAAAGATATCTCTTTTGATGTCACTCGGATTCGGCCGATATCCATCTGAGCTATCTTTGTTTTGACAGCGCCGGCGAACTGTATGTTTATATTCTAGTTATATCTTTTCATTGCCAGAAAACTCAATTACAAAAAAAAGATTTTCTATGAATGAAATCTAGCTAGATCGATTTATCGTCCCCGAAACCACCTATTTACTAGGTTTCACGGATATAGCTGACGCCGTTTCTGAGGTCCTAAATATAAAAATATACAAGAATTGCTCGTTTTAAGGTATTAGATAGATTTACAGCTTCACCGAATTAATGGGCAAGCGCTTGTGTGTGTAGTTTGTTTTGTTTTGTGTGTGTTTTATAAACTCACATGTAATAGTTTCCAAGTCGGTCACGTTGTATTGATTTGCAAACTGAACTACCGTGTAATGAATAAATATAAAGCTCACGTGGTATTGAAAGTAACGTGTATATATGTAGGGCGCACTAAATATTTCCGGAATGAGAAGAAAAAAATACTATTACTGGTCAGAAATAAATTTATTATTTCTTCAAATATTCTCCCTTGCTCTGCCTTATATCACTTTTTCATATGAATAAACTAATTTTGAAAACATTTATGCCACCCCTTAGTGGAGATCTCAGAAACATGCTTTTTATACTCTTTAACAACCTCATTTGATGTTGAAAATCATTGACCACGTAAATAATTCTTGATTTTTGAAAACAGAAAGAAGTTTCATGGTGTACTGTATACAGGATAATCCATAACATCTACTTTGGAGTTTTTGGCGGGATCTCAGTCTTTCATGTAGTGGATCTTATATTTTATTCATAATCTTGTGTTATTAGACTCTATATTTTGTAAATTTGGTGGTGTTTTGCGTAATAGTTATAGTATATAAATATGTTATATAATAGTTAGTTTATTGTGCATAAGTGAAGTGAATCGAAAATAATACCACGGAGCATGAAATTCTGAGATGCCACAACTCCCTGGAAGTTTCTAACAAGGGATCCACCATCTTGTTAGAATATTGACTGACACGACGCTTATTATTGAAGTGATTGCACGATGCTTGTAATATTATTGAATACGTGACAATGGCAGTAATAATCTGAATGATTGATTGCCAAAAATAAAGATAAAAAAACATCTACTTTGTCTCTTTCAAAAATTCGTTTGTCTGACTGGAATTTCGGTACGTAAATACATACCGTGTTATTACAAAAAAGTTAAATACGTATTGAATACTTGCTTTATAAAAGCTTGAGTATTTGTAATGAATCGCGCTCGCCGAACGTTCGATGTCTTGTTCTTTTATTCCTGTTTGGTTAGATTAGGTTACAAAAGAAAAACGATAAAATAAGCTTGCCGAGGCAGCGGTCGGCGAGCGCGGTGCATGTAATACATAAGTACCCAAACTTTTTAAAGCAACAACTTTTTACAACATGATTTCTGAAATTTATGTTATAATAACTGCTATATAATATATTAATTTCCAGTACCTATTTGCTATTAAGGATACTGGTCACGATTATGACTTCAAAAAATTAATATTAAATGTATGGCTGATACATTTGTTTGTGTATCTGGATTTAACTCGAACATAGTTTGTTTCCTCAAATGATATTAATAATAATATTTTTAGAGATCATGAACAAATTATCACAAACAGTATTTTTGATTTATTTGCAGACGATTTTGATGAAATTTATATGCAAAGAGTATACTTTATTTAATAATAGATAACCTAATAATTATCAAAAGGACAAAAAAATACTTTTATATTGATTGAAAAATAAATAATATAGTTTCGTAAAATCTTTATGTGTCTACTGGCGCTTTTAAATAAATACATATATACGCAGACCTTTTAAAATTAATACTTTAAAAATATATTTTTAGTAAAGTATGAACAAAAATAAAATTACAAGATAAAAATTATTAGGGGGTTATAAAACGCTTGCGATGTCGCGGGAACAGCTAGATAATAATAATGTTTTAATTAACTGCCTGTTTTTGCTAACGGTGTTATATACTTATCATAAAATCTCAGAACGGGTTACCAATTCTTCGACATATTCAAAGGATACGTGAAAGTAATAGTTCTGAGTCGATACAAATAAAATTAATGTTTTTTTCTTATAATGGCACAATATAACGGTAGTCTAAAAATCGACGGCGTACACAGAGAGATTTATAGTCCACCGGCAGCTGGATTAATACACTGTCCTCGTATATGAAATAAAATATTGTATTTTATATTCATTAATTTTTTAACATATGACCGCTATAACTAGCCTTACACGTGTAATCTTTTTTTTAAGACATCTGACAAAAGCTTTACTCTGAACTCCTATTTTATAAAAATTGTGTGTAAAACTTCTCATATCACTGGAATTAAAAATTTTCGTCTTAAATTTATTAACTCTAACATCGAATTAGAATTAAAATATTATATTAGTGAGGGCCACTTTTGGAGTCGTATTTGTTTATAAAGATATAGAATATCTTAATATATAATTCGCCATATTTCTACGTGGATTTAATAATAATCAACTAATTGATACAAAATTTCCCTGTGACATAATCAATATTATGTAGGAACAGTTATATCTTAATTTATAATATCTAAGTTCCGTATACATACAAAGTTGTCTAAATACTTATCTTTAGTTTGGCACTTTCGCAACACGAGAAATTCGATGTCAGAATTTAATATAAGATGTATATCAACTACTATAAGACGAATCTTATAGTAGTTGATATACATCTTATACTAAATTTGTTTCATTCGCAAACACACTTAATTTTTAAATTTTAACCACACTAGTGTGTTAAACTACTAACAAAACCGAAACATTTCATCTTCATATAAATAATTACAAAAAAAAAAAATCAAAATTTTAATATAATTTATAAAAAGCGCTTATGCACCCGCACCTCTTTCCTTTGGTACTATTAATGCAGTATGAACCCGAGACGAGAAGGAGGAGCGTGATAAATGACTTGGGAGGTTAGATAAGCGACGAACGTTTGCGGTTAGAACCGAGACTGACCAAAGCGAGAGTTGGCACTATTACATCTCAAGAGAGTTTATTTAGCCAGTAAATCTCCTTTATATTTCATTAAAACACTGTAATATCAGAAATTATTCTAAGTTATTGTTCTACTGACGCATTTAATTTCCACATTTACTGAATTAACATGAAAATTTTAGCAATAACAATAAAACCAAATACAAAAAAATCTACTCTAAAAATGCACCCGAATCTCTTTGACCTACTTAGTTTAGATTGTCATAAACCTACTAATATCTCAGTCACTACACACTTTATCAAATTTTGAAGAGTTCGTTGGTGTATCTTAGCTATCTATGGTTTAATGCTACTGAAATAAACCCATTGAAAATGTAATAAAAAAAAATGACTTTCAAATCGGTGTATATAAATGACGAAAGTCTGAGACAACAAGCATTAAAAAAATTGAGAACCTCTTTTTTTTAGTGGAATACAAAAAAAAATCACAAAATTTTAACCATATTGATTTGAGCAAATATTAGGAAGTAAAGTGATTATTACACCAATGTAACAAGAGATTTATCTATCAATCTGTATTATTATATCAAAAGGCATTTTGGATCAGATTAATGTATGTAGCGTACAGTAAATCAGTTATCAGAGGAATTGGCTGTCAATGGCTCTCTGATAGGACTAAGTGTTCACTTCAGTTCTTGAGGCACGCCGCGCCGCGTCGACCGAACGCTTCACCGACCGACTGTGTACACTCATGGCGTCATGGCAGACGATGCGCGCGCACACGGATCAATACTTAACACCGCACGGTCTCCCTAAATCTGTGGGCCTATTTTTTTCGTTACAGTCAAAATCTTTTATAAAATATGAAACTTTTATAAGAAAAAAAAACTCTTTTGTAAAGTACATATCTTACTTAATGCAACATGTATTTTCTCCTCTATTTTAAACGTTAGGTGTAGTATAACTACTAAAGCTAGGTAATACAGGCTTGACCACAATAATATCGATTAATTTAAGTAAAAACTATTTGAATCCAATGCGGCGTTATTTACAGACAATATTTGTCAGCCAAACTCAGCATTCATTCAATTTAGTAGGCTACCGAATAAAGTGTAAATTTGTAAGCTTTGTATGTATGACAATAACGTTTACTATAAAATACCAAAATCTAGATATTATTTGCACTTATAAGAGCGATGTCGTATTACCATTTGGAAATGATATCATTGCATTTATTATACATATATTGCATTAATTTGTGGCTTTGTTTGTACATAAAACATTTTCTAAATTATGTTATACACATCAATTATAGATAACACTCGTGACAAATGATATTGGTGGAGTTGCTGGTATAGTTAGTGTTTTCTCTATTAAGTGCTTTAGATTCTTCCATTCAAAAAGTTTTATCTATATTTTTATAATATAAGTATTGCTAACATATTTTATTGTTATTCCTTGTATGCTTATTTGACACTAACGTGGTATAAAATGATATTGTATTAATTGAAGTTTAAAAGTACTTGAACGAGTATTAATAAATGTTATTAAACTAATAAAAGTTCTGATAATTGTTTTGCCTGTGAGTAAAGAATCTAATGAACATGGTTTTTCGCCATTTGGAAAATGTTAAAACATCTAACTCTCTACATAATAACTATCCCAAAATTATTTAATGTAAGTGCCGATTACTGTATCAGTGACTACAATTGCTGTGATCGTGAATAATTTAAGTATTCTAGAGTAATCTACAGACGTTTACCGTGATATAAATACTACTTCAAAGGAGGTGAGTGCATTTTCGTTCTCGATGGTAGACGTTATTTTTAAATTACAATATATTTTACTCTTCAGGTACATTGCAATCATGTTCTCGTGCTTTAATAAAAAAAATGGTTTACAATTATATATACAACTATAATCATTCAAAGAAATGTATGCAAGTATTACAGAGATCAATGTAGCAAATATATATTTAGAAATTCATTTGAATACAAATTATGACAAAATGCTGCTTATTAACCATGCACATAGAGATACTAGTTTATGTTCTGACTTTTAATAGCGTAGTCAGTTCCAAAAAAAAATTACTGACTTCGTTAAGTTTGGTACTTATTTCACAGATATCTTTTGTACATTTCTTTATTAGATATGGTCTATTTCTTGTCAAGAATAGAAGCGACTATAAAAACTAATTTCCTAAACATAAATGAGGCAATACCCACTATAATACGAATAGATTCCCTGAATTATATATGACTAGCTTTTGTTCGAAACTTCGCTTGCGTATGTATGCATGTAACTTATCATCATGTAATGTAAATCTAACGTGTAACCCTTCAGATTTTTGAGAAACAAATTGTTGCAGGTGTCTAAGAATAAGTAATAAAATATATTTCAATCATTTTTAGAAACGTCTGTCTGCCTGTTTGTTTGAACACGCATCACTGCTAAAGAACTGCGTTCACGATAAAACATCAATAAAATCATAAAGCATGTCCTCGAGTAATATTTAATCTTTGTTCCTTTAAAAATCGGTTTACTCTATTAAAAGTCATTGTAATTTTAATGACCACGCGACTTTACTACGAGAGAAAAGTAGATAAGTAAATGGACTTAATACATTCAGATGATTTTATTAGGCACTGTTTTTATTACATTAGGTTCCACGCGGAAGGAGTCGCGGGTACAGTAAGTATGTAATTAGATTTTAAAATTGAAGAATAATGTGGTTAACGATGATGACCATTTTAAAATTATAATAATAGATGTAACTGGTGATAAGGTAAATAACAAGAAAGACATTACAATAGAGAAGTTTATGCACGCTTAACAATGACAGACTATGTGGGCGACGCAACGGGTTGACTGAACTTGTACGATACATCCTCAGGTATGAAAATCACAACATCACTTCCTACTTTAAAATATGCATTGTATACACTTTTGATATGAAGAGACCTTTCTGAGAGCATCCACTACGATCTACTTTTGGAGGCTGAGCAAGGAGTTGTTATGCAAATTTTAAAAAGCATCTTTTCCTTAATCGAATTTTAAATTTCCTTTATATCTTTTTAATCGAATCTAATACCTTTATACGAGCAATTCGTGTATATTTTTATATTGTTATATATTCAGGATCTCAGAAACGGCGACAGCGATTTCCGTGAAACTTAGTATATAGGTGGTTTCGGGAACGATAAATCCCAGATAAAAACGTTTTGTAATCTAAGTTTCCAGGCAATGAAAAAATACAACTAAAATATAACATTTCACCGCCGCTGTGAAAACTCAAATAGCTGAGATGGGAATCGGCTGCTGCGAAAATTTGTCTAACCCCAGTTCGAATCTGAGTGACAGAATAAAATAAAAAAAAACAGTTTATTTTCATTTAAAAATGTTTTTAAAGAACCGAGCTAGGCTGGCTCGTCCAGGTACTAAAAATAAAGGTTTTAAAGTTCGTTGCAAACATTCAGATGAGTTCACAATGACCGAACTTAAACTACGACAACGTTTGACTTGGAAGCAAGGCAAGAAATATTAGTCCCAAGGTTTTGATAAGCACATGTGTATATTTTTGTGATTTAAAACAGTCTCTAAGTTGGAGAGCATCGTGTGTAATATGCCCGAGCGCACACATGTTGTCGCAGTTAAATATAACCAACAGTTCAACGCACGAGGGGGTATAGCGTCCGCTTAACCTAGACTACTGTTTCATGTATACGTTTTATTGAAAGCTGATCAAGCATGATATAACACTATCTTTTATACATATACGAATGTAAATCTAACGTGTTTATACTCTTTAGATTAAAACAAAAAATTGCAAATATCTAGGAATAAGAAAAATACAATTCAATCATTTTTAGAAGTGGCTTTCTGTCTTTCGGTTTGTATGAACACGCATCATTGCTAAAGTATCGCGTTTAATATTAAAACCATAAAGCCTACCTTCGAGTAACATTTAGTCTTTGTTTTGTAGTCCGTTGAAGTTGTTAAGACCTTACTAGGTCAATAAGCGTAGTCAATTTGATAAAAAAAAAGTCTTTGTTTCATTTAAATTAGTTAACTCTATCAAAAGTTATGGTAATTTTAATGACGAAGCGACTTAAGTATGAGAGAAGAGTAATTAAATAAATGGACTTAATACATTTAGATGACTTTATTAGTCACTGTTTTTACATAAGGTTACACGAGGACATTGTCGCGGGTACAGCTAGTGAATAAATACAATATTTATAAGCTTGCACATTCAACTGTAACTAATATAATGCTTAGCAATTTTATATGAGAGATTTACTGTCGCTCGTGTAATCTAAAAAGTTTCATTCATATAACTAACGATTTTTAAAAAATAAGCGATCAAAATACCAAAGAAAAATAATTAAAAATCACGTTATTGATTATTATAAACGAACGAGAATATTTATTCAAAGTAATCAAAGAGAATAGATTATTTAAGAGTTCGGTCTAAGTATGTTTACAAGATGCTGTTATCGCGTGCTTGTGGGCAAGGCTGAGTCAAAACAATGATCTAATTATCTAACTGTCTGTAGTACAAACCAATTAGTGACAAGCCCTATCAATTACCATGTTTTTATAAAACTCTAGCTTTATTTATACATAGTAAGTTTTAGAATTTGGTCACAATCTCACCCGAGATATTACGATGTAGTCTAAGATGGTAAACACACTAAATTTAAACGGCGACTGGCTCTCAAGCACTGCTGGCGAAAAACCCAACTTGGAGATAAATTGTAAGCTTGAGAGTGAGAGTTAGTCAGGTGGACTTAAAAGAAATGCTATGGTTTCATCAGGCGATTTCCTTCACCAATAGTTCCAGAGCATTTGCAAGGATGTGAATGTACGTTAATCGACTTGGTGTCCGAACTCGCTAATAACTGAGCTATCATCGTTTTAAATATTGTATTGGGAGTTTTTTGCGGGATCTTGGAATGTCATGTAGACTTTGTACTGATTTGAAACATCTATAGGCAAGGGTAAACTTGATTGTTGGCGTGGCGATGTTGTGGGATGTGGCGATGCGATGCCATACGCAATCTATTGTGCCGCACTTAGCTCGCATACCTATAGTGTTGTAACGTAGTAACGTTACATAAGTATTTCACATCTGCCAGGCGTCTCGAGACTGCTCAATTTTTTTTATTCAAAATCACATTGTGTGATATTGGCGGTATTTTATGTGATATAGTTTGGTTATTGTGCACAATTAAAGTGGTTCAGAAATAATACCACGAAGCATGAATTTTTCTGACATGCCGCAAAAATTCACTGAAAAGTTCTAACAAGAGGGCCATTTGTTAGTTCATTGAAATGATCGCAAGAAACTTGTAATATACCTATACCTAGTCGACAATGACAGTAATAATATAACAAAAGATTGGTTGCAAAAAAAAATATACATATTGATTCTTCCGTTCTTAATTGAAAAGATCTCACTAAACCTCGTACATTCCAGTTCTACAAATCAGCTATTGAGGTAATGCAAATGCAACAAAGACGAAATGAGAACAGAAGCATCGCGTACGCGTTTATGTGTCATTGCAAAACGTCTGAGCGACGCCGTGTGTTCTCAATACGCATTAAATTTACATAACTGCTCAAGATTCGACCTTAAATGTGGATAGTTGTATGCAAATAGGAAAATAATTGATAAAAATAAAAATCCATTATAGGATATTTTACACAAAACAATTTGCTTTATGAAAAACAATACATTAGGAATTAATTAATAAAATAGCGCTAGTATATCATTTCAGTACATACCTGTATGGAAATTTGATATGCATTAATGAAATCATTTTAAAAGACTTTCTTTTACCTCAATTACGATACCTGGAAAGTTCACTTGAAAGACTGCATATTTAAAGTAGCACGCCAAGTTTTAAATGACAAAATGACTTGAATATTGTGAAAGTTGAAAATATATATTGGAAGGTCAAAGAGTAAATGTTAAGGCATAAATTACATACGTTTCATTTACAATTTAATTATGTATTACTATCTTTATATGAAATAAAAATAATGAGTATGTAGTTTAAAATTATATTTTTAACACTTAAAAGAATATTATTTAATTAAAATAGAATCAGGATCAAGGTAAAGAAAGTTTTCTTTTTCTCGAACTGACTACGCTATCGACCTAGCAAGGTCTTAACAGCTTCACCGGACTACCATAAAGAAAGTTGCTGTTAAACTGTCATACGGAACTCTTGATATTACAGTTCACTTGTCTCTATTTTTATTCGTATAAATTCTTTTTAAAATATGTCTTTTTATCCTAAAAGTCTTTTTTCAATCACCGTATATTATGAACGTAGCTCATAATGACTCAGCTCGTTAGCGAGCTGAATTCCTTTGCAAAGTTACCTAAATTGTCTTAATGTATTCAATTCTTGAAACATCATATAGGTATGAGAAAGTGTCGACTTTCGACGTGATACACTGTGGTATTAAATAGGGTATATAAACTATAAAATAAAGTAGGGTATTAATGTATTAAATGTCATTATTACGATAAGTGATTATCATAATATTATTCTTATTTCTAAAGTTAAAAATGAAGTTTGTGTTCATGAAATTTGATATATTTTAAATTTTTAAAAAAAGTTGGGTAGTAGATGTTCATAGCGCACTAATGCTACTCCCATACCTGCGTGTATCACCATGAATTTTCGGCTATAGTCGGAATAAATGCAGATTAGAAAGACATATATCGTAATGCGTTAACAACTATCGGGCTCCGTAACAACAAACGCAATACGTTAACAAGGCCTACGGATTTTTAGACACATCAAAGGAACTTGGTAATGCTAATTTCGAGATATTATTTTAATGACAAAAGTGGGAATGTTTTTCTAATCCTTTATCGCAACTATTTTTGAGGTTAGTTTTCAACGCGACAAGAAGCCGAGCTTTGTGACGCAGGTAATGAGAGTATCATAAATTTAACACGTACCATAATCACTAACTTACGTATGTCGCCAGCCGGATCAGCTAGTTTAATATCTTCAGTTATCAAAATGGGTGGCGCGATCTGTGTCCAAGTCGTTCTACCAACATGCACTTGATAATGGCACCCGCCGTCAATGTGAACTTTTTGAGTTTCTTACATTTCGGGATGTGCTAGTGTATATATTTTGGCAACGGTTTGCAAGCTAGTATGACAATGATGTCCCAGGCTATATGGCCGTAATCTTGCTGATCGTCATTATTATTGGATAGAAATTACATCAAGCACATAAATAACTATTAGATACCACTATAGAACAAAATGCTGTTGAAACTTAGTAGTTCTGCTTCATCTTTAATCAGCTTATTCAGATTTTTTTAGAATTAACTATAAAAGAATACAAAATTTCTAAAAACGAAATTCAAATATATCTTATCTTTAAGGGATTCAAGTATAGGTATAAGTTTCTTTGTAATTGTAAGGGTCCTAAATATTGATTGTTCTTCATTTGATTGTTAAGTATGTGAAGTATAAATATTATTCGTTATTATATAGCTGAATATATTTCTATTATTAGATCCAACAAGCATTTCGTTAAAGATGAGGTAGTGTTGACGTCGTTGTATAGATATAATTGATTTATTATCAAGTATATATATATGGTGATTGCAATGCCTTAACCTTCTCTTCATATTAATTATTGTGCTCATATCAACCTGACATTTCTGTATTTGGAATGTTGTTCAACACTAGATTTTATTTAAATAATTTTATATTAAAAGCATAAAGTTCGATAGTAAAGTAATTAATTAGTAAGGTTTTTTCAGACGAGCCCGCATCGGCGAATCGTTGTGTACAAAGAGGAGGTTCACACGGCCTTGCAAACGTGCTCTGCGCTGCGAGCTAGCAGAAGGTTGACTAACACGGAAATACGTAACAAAGTGCTACCTACGAGTTTTAAGAATTAAATAGTCACGGCGATGATATTCAAATAATTGTTGTATTTTATATTATTACTAGCTTCTGCCCGCGACTTCATTCACATGGAATAATCACTTTAGGCTAACGCTAACACACAGCAGAAGCTCTTGGAAAAAAAAATCGATTTTGAAACTTTCTTCATTGGTGCTCTGCTCCTATTGGTTCTAGCGTGATGATATATAACCTATAGACTTCTTTCATAAATTAGCTATCTAACACTGAAAGAATTTTTAAATCGGACCAATAGTTACCGAGATTGGCGCGGTTAACCTACTAAACAAATAAACCCTTGAGCTTTATAATATTATTATAGACTAGCTGTTACTCGCGGCTCCGCACGCGTTTTTTAAATATATTAAATAAATGTAAAATTGTAATTAGATGCGTAAAATTACAGAAATACTCTTTTAAAAATATTTGTAAGTATGACACGCACATCATCTACAGTAACAGGTAACATGTACATTATATATGTTAATACTAATGGTGTATGGGATGGGATTTATCATAAGCCACATAGCTGGAACTTTAAACTACTATTACTTTGTCTTATTATTAGAGCGGGTATCGTCTGCTGAACTCGCGAGCTTAAAATAAAACAGCTAATTAGTTAGTTATTTGTCCGTAAAATTTCCGTTCAAATATTACCTGTAGTCCGTTGAAGCTGTTAAGACCTTGCTAGGTCAATAGCATAGTCATTTCTAATAAAAAAAACCGTTCAAATAGGTCCAGCCGTTTCGGAGATTACCCGGAACAAATAAACAAACAGACATATCGACAGAATAAAAAAAAAATGTTGATATATACCCACGCTTTATTCTTACAATACGTAATATATCACAAACCAAAAATTGCGAACAAAACTAACGTAGAATATTTGACTCTAATATAGTGTTAAATTGGCGGCGTTTTATGTAATACGGTTTGTTTATTGTGCATAAGTGAAATAAATGAAAGATAATACCACGGAGCATGTATTCTGGGGTCTTGAAAATTAAGAAGATAAAAATTTACGAAATATTATATAGAAGATTTGGCGCTTATACCTTTACATTAACTTAGACATAGAAGAAAACTGGGTAGAGAATACATAAGAACTACCTATATTGACAACTTCAGAATTGGCAGTATGGATTAATTCCTTCGCCTGTATTGATGGACGAATATTATTACTACTAACCTTTTAGAATAGCAGAACAATATAGACTTTAAAAACGTTTGCGATAGCAACGTACTACGTATAATCAAAAATTGGAATTAAAAATAACGTAGAATAAACCTTTGAACAGGAACACAAAATAAACCCTAATAATATTTCCAATAGAATGTTATGTTACAATGGCAACGCATATAATACTGACATTGACACGCAGCGGATGCTGTAAAAATAGCCCGATTTTGAGACATTCTTCATTAGTGATCCGCTCCTATTGGTTTTATTTGTTTATGATGATATGTAGCCTATAGCCATCCTCGATAAATGAGCTATTTAACACTGAAAGAAACTTTCAAATCGGACCGGTAGTTCTTGAGATTAGCGCGTTCAACCAAACAAACAAACAAACTCTTCACCTTTATAATATTAGTATAGATACTTACTTTTCTCTTCTACTTAACTCCAGTCGTTATTCAAATTACAATCACTTTTGATAGAGTGGATCGATTTTAATGAAACAAAAAAAAATGTTACTCCTGAGGATATGTTTTATGATTTTCTTGCTTTGGTTTTATTGTGAACTCAGTACTGTAGTAGTGATGCGTGGTCATACAAACAGAGGACAGGCATTTTAAAATGTTTTTTTAAATGTTTGAATTTTATTCTATTCCTTTTTTCTAGACAGCTGCAGCAATTTTTTTCACGAAAATCGATAAAGTACAGACACGTTACATTTACTTTCTTATTATATGTATAGAAGCTGAAGATTATACAATTTTACATTACACTTTATAATATTTATAGACTTTTATATTCTTTGTTACTAAAGTGGGAAATATGCGGTTGGCATCACTGCCACATCCATTTCAACAGTAATACAGTAGTGCTCGCAGCTGGCACTTCTATTGTGTCCGGTGAAGCTGTTAAGACCTTGCTGGGTCAATAGCGTAGTCAGTTCGAAAAAAAACTTCTATTGTGGGTCGAAGGTTGTGATTGGTAGCATACACGGATATAGTACATTTTCAAACTTCTTTAAAGTTTTGAACCAATATCAATCGAGGAAGTTTATGATTTCAACGTTTCAACGCAATTTCGGGGGATAGTTATCCATTATGACTGGTCTTTGAATTCAACAGTTCAGTTCCTATGAAGGTTGGTTATTCAGGTATATGTATAATGACCACTTAATACCCTCTAAACTGCATACTTCTTAGCTACTCCCTAAGAAAAAATCAGTATGGTATATATCCATAGATATAAGTTCAGCAACATTTAAAAAAAAACACTATTTATTAATAAGTCCAGATTAATTCGATTCTATATGAAATATTGCTATGTATATTGTTTCTGTTTTTTTTTTTTAATTAATATTGTTTATATGATGACCTTTCAATGATATCCTAAAATATTTCTGATAACAGTTTCGCTGTTGACGTTAGATTCGACCTCGAAAGTGATCATAATAGCACTGTTTTAAAATTAATTTTAAGGTCAAAATAAACATATAGTAGTGGGAAACCAATAATTACTAAATAATTAGACAAAACAGTAACAATTACCAACGAATATCTACAGTAGCCTCGAACTTCGGTAACTAATAAATCACAAATACACCATATTCTATATTTTCAATGAGATGTATGTAATATAATTAATTCAGTGTAACTTTATACTATGTGTATACATGTATATATATAAATTAGAATCATTTGCCCAATGTATGTAAACGCATTTGTTTTTACATCATTGTATTTGTAATTGTCAGGACAAAGTTTGTATGAAAGAAAATATTTGAAAAATCTTATGAAAAAGTGAAGATTGGGTTTACAAAAATGTTCATATAAAAACGTAAGCAACTGTGTGATACAGACGGCTTTCAATATATGAGTAGTCCGGTGAAGCTGTTAAAACCTTGCTAGATCAATAGCGTAGTCAGTTCGAAAAAAAAGAGCTTTAAAAATATTGACACATTGACGTTCAGTTGTAATTTTATTTTATTAGTCTTACTGTAAAGGAAAAATTTGGTTTGATTTTGTGACCAAGTGAAACCGGGTCAACAAGCTAGTTTTTAAATAAAACTAACAAATACATAAAGAAATAATTGCATAATTACTTATTTCTATTTACAGTTTAAAAGTATCACGAATAAATACACATGCATATGTAGTTTATTTTCATACAAAACATATACACATTGCACTAATCCGAATTGAAGGAAAATAAATAGAACTGCGGAATTTTGGGTTTACTTGACTCAACACTAATGACAACTTATCGAGTAGCAAATAGTTTAATGCTGTTTTTAATTATGAGCTTCCACTTCTATTTCGTTAAATAATTATCATTTACAACAATATTTATTATACCTCTACAACTGTATTTTTTATGATTCCACTAGAATCTATATAATATAGAGATTATAATCTTTGGATGTATTATTTATTATTGGAAAGATATAGTATATTAGAATGTATTTTTAAAGTTATTTTAAGTCTAGTTTTTAATGAATTACGCATTTGAAAAAATAAATATATTTTGTTTTGAGATTCTATGAATTAAAAATCTTTATTAATGAAAGTATGGATAACGAAAATATCCATTTAACTCGATGTGTCTCTTAAGTTCTTAATAAATTCATTTGCCTTTCAGATCTACATTCAACCGCATATGATGTAAAGGTCATTGATAAAATCTACAGACATCTCTAAATCTTTGAATACATCATTGACTATTGAAATGTAAATAAGCTCCTTTTATATTAAAATATATATACGTTAACAAAACTCAAGTACAATTAGTGTCTCGCGTCGATCTTTGGAAATAGCTTAGATACTTTCGACATCTTATCGCTCAAGACTAGTTTATTTATCGACAGTCAGTACCTATTAAAGTGCAATGAACTATAAGATACCTATAACTGAATATATGACAAATCATAATTCATCTATAATATTTGAGACAAGCAAACTGCGGGTTGTTAGTTTATTTTGGTAATTAAGGTAACGGGTTTACAAAATAGCCGCAAAGATTTTAATTTTGGTCATTTAATGAAAACTTATTATGAATTTTTTTTCTATATAATAAAATAATATAACACGACACATGACAAACACGTACAACGACATGATTCCGAAATAGGATTTCCTGTACTATAATAGTCAGAGGAGGTTGGGAATGATGACATAAAAATACGCCTAGCTTATTATAGTGTGAATATAATATAATAATTTATTCTATTATTAATATGCGTGTGGTCGCAAAGGGTTTTACGAGATCTTCATTCAGGAAGACTTCTAGTTCTTATAGAAAACTAAAAGTAATTCAATAAAATTGATACTTTTTTTAAGAAAAACATTGGACATTGTTTTTTTGTGTTGAATAAGTGCTATGTTGAATAAGGATTTAAAAAAGACACCTTTTCTTCAAAATTCGGTAAAAAGAAGATTCTCCTTTACATTAAAATATAATTCACAGTTTTCACTATTTATTAAATCGGAATCCATTTATCTCTCAGAAATGTTTTCAATTACAGATTTCTTATTCATCTCAGTTCAAACTATAAACAAAATCCCTGATTGTCAATATTTGTTTTTTTTTCTGAGTCAGTATTTTTTTTTTCTGTTTGGACTTGCAAAAGAAGAAACGGTTCTTGAGTAACATGCAATTTTTTTAATCCTTAATCCAGACTCTAAGTAGAAGTTAACTTTTTATACTATACTTTATTCATTGCTGTTGATTCAAAACATTTACAGAAGTTTGAATAAGTATTTATTTATTTATAATGTTCAATGTCTACAAAGTTTATTAGGTGATAAAGAAGTGAGCTATTCAGAGAACAATGTTGCAGAAACCTTGATAATCTTTTATGAAAAAAAAAATCCTCAGAAATTTCAAACAAAAAGGGCTTATAGTCCACAATGAAATTTGCGCTTTACTTAAGTAAGTACAAAAGCAACCTTTAAAAGTTTCGTTTGGGCAAAAGTCCCTTACGAGGAAGGACAGTTCTATTTTATAAATTTACATTTATAGTACAGAAACATCGTTAATTTCTTTAATCAACAATAACCACGCGAATTACGTTTCTAGCGAAGTAAACGGAAGTTTCAATTTCTGCATTTAATTCAAAACAATATTTATTGTTTAGATTTTGAGTTCTCATAAGACAGTAGGGGGGGACAATAGGAAAATACGTGGCTGTATATTGTGTCGTACAGACGATCACGTCGCAACTTTTACACGTGGAAAATGTACGTGTCAAAAATAGAAATATGTTTAGTAAAAAAATGTATTTGTTTAATACAACGTATTATATGTTAGGTAATTATTATTGAATTCAAAACTTTCACTAACGATTTCTTAAACATTTACATTGGGCCATAACCTTTAAAATCAAGTACTGTCCATATTTTCTTGTATTAATTTTTTAAATTTTTTTTCCTCGTTCAATAAAATTTCATATAAAAATTAATATTAAATTGGTATATAAAAAATTAAATGAAATAGTTTATCCATAGACTAACGATGGTTGCTAAGATGAGAAAACTAAACGTACATTAAGAACCAGGACAGGAGAATTAACGAACACCAGGCCGTTCCACCATATGTGTTTACATGCCCACGCCCAGTCCACTGAACTCTGATTATACGTTTGCAGTATACGGGTTCGAGCTAAATGCCGTTGGCGATCATTCTGACAAACAAAATGATTCAAGCCACGTGTTTAACATTTTGATATAGCCGTCAATTGTTTATAAATGATTGTTTGATGTTAATTATGTACAAGGAACTGCGAAATGAAATTGATATGTTAAATAACAAAAAATCCGTTCACCTGAACACTTCGAATAAAATTATTACACGAGACCTTGACAATTATAATAAGGAAGGATTATCCACGGCCAGTGCTATTATAAAAGTTGGTTTATTAATATATTGAAGCATTAAAATGATCTAATATTAAATTCTCCAAGCAGTTAATAAATCGAAAATTGTTTATTTCATTCAAGTGGGTTGGTTTCTATAGCTCGCTGAAGGTTGCGTGCTTTCCACTCCTAAGCTAAATGTACAATTTTATGGTAAAACAAGGATTAGTATCGATTTCGGTGCCCAGCCTTGGTAAACCAAAATTTATGGTTTAATCTTCAATATTAATCTTACTAATTCTATCGGAATATATCAAAACTTGAATCCGACTTAGGTACCTAAAGAATTGTATATTTCATGTAATATTTAGGCACCTTGAAATTTACACTAAAAAAGTTCGTAAAAGAATTAAAATTAATTTCATTTATTTTATATACAGATTAAATTCTATAACATTATATGTTAAACCCCATATGTATACATATAATAAGGTAAATCCAACGAGTCTGTACTTTTTCAATTTTCGAGAAAAAAACCGCTGCAGTTGTCTAGAAATAAGTAATAGAATACATTTCAATCATTTTTAGAAATGTCTATCTGTCTGTCTGTTTGTATGACCACGTATCACCGCTAAACCACTGAGTTCACAATAAAACCTCAGCAAGAAAATCATAAAGCACATCCCCAGGAGTATCTAATATTTCGTTTCATTAAAATCGGTCCAGTCTATCAACAACTATTGTAATTTGAATAACGACTGGAGTTAAGTAAGAAGAGTAGTAATCTATACCAATATTATGAAAATGGAGGGTTTGTTTGTTTACTAGGTTAAATGCGCTAATCTCAGGTACTATTGGTCCGATAAAAAAAAAAAATTCAGTGTTTAATAGCTTTATTATCGAAAAAGGCTATAGGGATATTATCACGCTATTGCCAATAGGTGTAGAGCATCAATAAAGAATGTTTCAAAATCGTTTTTTCTTCTTCTGATTACCTCCGTTGCGTGTTAACGTTAGCCTAAAGTAACTATATTCCACGTAAACGAAGTCGCGGGCAGTAGCTAGCTTACCCTTAATATTCATACATTGTTATACTAATTATAGAAGAACAGCCTTTATCCATTACCAATCATTTAGACGTCAGTAAATATCAACAGCAACATTTCCCAAAATCTAGGTCATGTCTCAATGCTGGCTTGCGAGCGCATATTGCGTATGCTCTGAAAAAGAATATGACACGAGCGGTCCGACTAACGGATGGGCGACCACTGAGCAATACAACAGGAAATAGATGGATACCTCAGTGATTTAAAAGAAGACACATAACTGAAAATTAGTTTCAATTGCAAACAATTAAAAAAGTTTGGCTCTATTGCTGAAAACTATCCTTCCCTCTTTGACGAAGCTATGATAAGGCCTTCTTTCCTTCAGTAACTCATGTCTATGTAAGACCAGGTTTCAGCGATGAGACGTAAACTCAACTTAATGAGATTAAAACTAAAAATTGAAGAAGTTGATCTATAAATACAAATATAGCACAGAAATGTATGACACGAGCGGTCCGACTAACGGATGGGCGACCACTGAGCAATACAACAGGAAATAGGTGGATACCTCAGTGATTTAAAAGAAGAGACATAACTGAAAATTAGTTTCAATTGCAAACAATTAAAGAAGTTTGGCTCTGTTGCTGAAAACTATCCTTCCCTCTTTGACGAAGCTATGATAAGGCCTTCTTTCCTTCAGTAGTAACTCATGTCTATGTAAGACCAGGTTTCACCGATGGGACGTAAACTCAACTTAATGAGATTAAAACTAAAAATTGAAGTTGATCTATAAATACAAATATAGCACAGAAATGTATCCTGATTATGAAATAGAACTCTTTGAATTTAAATATTAAAATTTTCGATTGCAACTGAATATTTTTATTCTTGTTTGAATATAACTCCATTCATATAGATATTCTCCTTGTATTTTCATAAAAACCAAGGAGTTCTGAATTCGAAAGTTTGTTCTGAGTCGCAGCCCAATCAACTTTGGGAATCACTGATCTATAGTAAGTATTATCTGTATTCTGTATAGAAAACGCTCCAACTAAATCTCTAAAGTGCCGATATTTCCAAGAAAGACATGCGAGGTCGTAAGAAACCGCCTTGGTCTTGTTATTGTTAGAACACGTGTGTCATTACTCTTGGATGGTAGTGTGCCTAAGAAACGTTGTTCTAAATTACTAAACAATTCAGGCCCTTATCTTAGCATTTGTAAACCAACTTCTGGAACTGTTAATATGCCCAGTAAAGCAAAAGAGTGTTCACGCTCCAAATCGACACGGTGACACCAGGAACGCGACATCGACAAAAACGAACCATTCCGGATGATGCGCTAAGTCCGTTACAATAACAGTTGATTGAAAAAGGAGAATTAAAACCCATATCACGAGACTCATGTATTTTTCATTTAACTAAGCCGATATATGTTGTCTAAAAGACGCAAAAAAGAGTTATATATAGACAAATAAGTTTGTTTAATTATTTCAATAAAAAAACGATGGTGCACTCTCTTCATAACGAAAAAATAGTTGGGTCCTACAACTTTGTGTAACAAAGAGTTTACACTGTATTTAAATATACAAACGCAGACGGAGACAAAATTGTATTAGCCATACATAACATGCCAATACTCTTGCCTCGAGTTCAGTTCCCAGACAAGTACCAATGCTGGTGGTGCAAGTAACTGAATATAAACACCGTTTAATCACTATTTACATTCGTTTGAATTTATTATGTAACTTATAAAAACAATGCCATTATTTAATCGAAGTATTAATTATACTATTGTTTCCTTTATAATTAATAAGCAATGAGCTACCTGAAGTCATTAAATTATCTACAATGTCTTCATTTGTTGTTTTTTCCATGACCACACCTATTATAGTTTTTATAGGCAGACTAGCTTTGTGCGAGAACAGTTAAAGGATAAGACTATTGTTAGAATCGAATAATTTACGTAATTTAGGTACGTCTTTGACAAACATTTTCAATAGAACTTCTTCGTGATTCATAATGGTTAGTGTTAATCATTTGTATAAGATAAAGTCTAAAAGCTCCCTCTATAAGTTATAAACTTGAATTAATATGTGTATCAGATAGAATTTGTTAATAACAAAAAAAATTTTTACTATCTGGTGACCACTACTTTGTTCTCGTGACAATGGTTTTGATGTTTCGTGGGAATAAAATAAAAAGTAAAAATGTTGTTTATTTGACCTTAGATTTACCCTCTTAGTTCTATACAATATTATTTATGCATAAACAGATACTACAATTTAGTTTGAAAAAGGTACAATGATGAGAACTATATATTAATTAAGGGCTGTTTTCTATTGTCTCTTTGTCATTATTACTTAACCGCTTAAAAACAGTAATCGATTTAAGTTTGTTAAAAATTATAATTTTTGTGGGTGGTAGAGCCACGCTGAAGCTATTACTGGCTTCAGTATAAATGGGTCGGCTCGCCCGGGGTAGTACCACTCTTTCACAGAAAACCGACGTGAAGTAACAGTGCTTGTATTGTTGCGTTTCGTTCGGTCAGTGAGAACGCCGGAGGCCCACCTCTCCTCTTCCTTTCCTCCCCCCATCCCCCAACACGGGTTGGCAACGCACTTGCGACTCCCCTGTTGTTGAAAGTGTCTATTGACGGTGGTGATCACTTAACATCAGGTGACCCAGCTGTTCGTTTGCCTCCTATGATATAAAATGGCAAAGCATAATGATATGCAGCCTAGTACAGTAGTCAGCAACCTCGTTATGCAAAAGAGTCAAATATAAACAATACAAAACGGATATTTATTCAAAGAACCTTTTTTAACTAAACTTTTTCTTTAGTAGATACATTTTTATCGAAATAATTAGGATTATCTCGAGCTTGCCTTTGCTCAATATATCTTTTTTTGCGAGGATCTAGGCGTATTATTGATGTTTTCTATAAACGTGCCTCTCTTATGTAGGCTTACAATTTTAAAATGTTTACTCGTATTTTACAAGGTAAGTTGATAGATACTATTCCGTGCCTGGATTAAACACTGTGTGGAAGAGCCGCAAATAAGGCACATTATAAATGTAAGAGATAGTACAGAATCTACCTACAAACGCTCGAAAACTGCACAAACACACAAATATGTGCATCGACGCGACCCTAAGCGGTTTTCGCGGTGCTGTCCATGGAGTAACTTTTAAAATCTCTCGCCGATGCGCATGTTTGAGTGCGTGTGCCGTTTTCGAGCGTTTGTTTCCGTACTGTTTCATATTTATACTATGACTAAGGACTCAAAGTTTTACTGACCACTGGTCTAGGAAGCGCTCTGAAAACTCTTCTATCTGTCAGTAAACGTCACATCAAAATCGGTTCATCTTTTCGGATATTATATCGAAAAAATAAAAGCTATTTAATAATATTATGTATTTATGTCCATTTAAAGGAAATATTCTTTTACGTATTTAAAATTACACCACATATTATGTTTTTAATCTTGTAATGATCTTTTATTACATTGAAATTGCTGATTAATATAAAATATGACGTGTTTGTGTAAGATAAATATAAACGTGCCTATAATTATTAAAAAATACTACAATCATACAAAAATACAATGCTTTACTACTTAACCATAAGGCACAAAATTGCGTAACAAAGTAATCATATTATCTTTATAATAACCGAAAATGTTTCAGAACGCGAACACTGAGCTCAATTTATTTATTAAAGGTGTATACATATAATAGAAAAAATACCTTTTCACTTTTGAAGTCAGTCTTCGCGTGTTTCGGCTTTGTGATTATATTATAAATCGTTTAGATTGAAGGCTGTTGCGTAATAGCCTTCTAGCACTATAATTACTCTTCACTTACCTGATATCATTAATTATTGTTGTTTGTTACTGTTGTAATGGGCAGTTGGTAACCGATTTAAACGTTCATCGATGATTTAACAGTACAGAAATGTTATATCATAAACATTTACTGATCGCACTGACAGTATTTACACATATTATCAGGTTGAATGTTTTGTTTCAATTTTATAACGTAATGTTAATGTAATTATGTTGTTACGCATTATTAAAGAAAATAAACGGGCAGCAAAATCTGTAAATTAATTACGTAAGAAATATAAATTGGAATTTAGAATACATTAAAATGGTTTTAACGGTGTTTGCAAGTTTAAAAACATATTTCTTTTTTTTTTTTCACGACTATACGTGTAGTTCGTTTCTCAGAAAACAAATGTACGAAAACATCTGTTTAATTATTATTTGGAACAATGCCCTGATATGAACTACTACATTTATAATATTAATTACATTTAACTGAACTAGTTTGCACTTAACGTAAAGTTTCTCAACATCAAAACATTGTAATGATAGTATTGTATTTTATAAAGAAACATATTAATAAATAATTTGTTCTAAATTAATAATTAATATGTACCTTTTTAAAACGTATAACTCATTAAACCTACGCGGAATTGGCTGCTATTATTAAGGATGATGTTATGCTTGTGTTTTGTGGTTTTATTACGAACATGTTGGATTTAATAACAACAATCATTTTTTTGTAGAGCAGATGTTATACGCAAAATGTAAATGTTACCTAGTTAGGTCAAGAGCAGCTGGCATTCCAATCGTGACGATCCACCAGGGCGGCAGCGGCGTGCACATCCGCTGGCGGCGGCACGGCTCATGCGACCATGCAACGGACGGACCACCTCTACGACCTCCCGGCGCTCAGTCTGTTTATAACTCCGAACACCACTCCGCTACTCCACAATCACCACACACAGGAAAACCGAAAGCGTCAATGTCAGCGTGTCATGGTTCAGCGTCTCTTAATTGACCTGATTACAGTGACGCAAACTGTTTGCCAACTAAGAATTACTGCCGGCACGAAGTACCCGTGCACCGAACTTTCCGGATAGACGAACACAAAAAAAAATAAATTGTCCCCGGTTTAATTAATGAATCAAGGAAATACACGAATAAGGAAGCGTTGTCAATTGTGTTGAAACAGCTATTGAGCGCATAGAGAATGTTTGTTCGTCACAAAACGCATCAGGAAATAATATATAAGAAAATTAATAAAAATACTACAGCAATAAAAGGGTGGAATCGGGAGCAACTGAGTTAAAAAAAAAACTTTAGGGGAGTCAATAATTAGAGGGAGCGACCGGCTGAGTGAAGTGAATAAGGGTTGTTATGGCGGCAGGATTTAGGGTCGATAAACTTTTTCTATGGTGTTCAGTTTTAGATTACGTAATATCGTAATGGTCTATTCCGTAAATCAGTATTGTTGAAATATAAAAAGGAAGCGCGAAATTTAGGAATAAAAAAACTTAGTTATTCAATGTTTAATCGCGATGTGACACGCGCGATCGCGTCGCGACGCGAGGCGCTCGATCTGTGTGTCGCTCGGTGTCGAACTGACGGCTGCGGGCTGACAACGCTGTGTTCGGCCTCGGCCCTCGGCGCTACGCTCGGTTCGGTTTCGAACTTCACGGACGAATTACAGACTACGAAATACGATGCTATATTCGTGCTGACATCGTGCGCGTCACACTGCCATGGACCACAACACTAAACCACCTATAATAACAGAGTTTACGAGTAGTCCGGCGAAGCTGTTAAGACCTTGCTAGGTCAATAACGTAGTCAGTTCGAGAAAAAAAAAAAAGAAACAGAGTTTACCAACTATTAAAACAAAATAAGAAATACATTTCAAAAAAGTAGTTCGGTGAAGCTGTAAAGGCCAATAGCGTAGTCAGTTCGAGAAAAAAACATTTCAAAAATATCATGTAAATTATGGGCAAACTACAACGATACAGGCTTCATACTTTTAGTTATGCAAAATAAGTGCTTAGCAATAGATATTAATACGTAGGTTGTCAGCAAAAAAATGCTACTTTACCAGTCGTATAAACTACACAATATCCTTGAGAACATGTAACGCGAAGGTCTTGACAGTACATATAACGTAGTCTAAGCCCTAAATACACTTTTTCTAAGACATTATTCAATACAGAATAAGAATTATAGATAGAAGATGATAATAATTGGAAACTTACATTTAATATCTATTTATCTAATCTATCTAATATCTTTAAACGACCAATTCTTGTATATTTTTATATTGTTATATATTCAGGATCTCGGAAACGGCTTGAGCGATTTCCATGAAACTTAGTATGTAGGTGGTTTCCGGGACGATAAATCGATCTGGCTAGATTTCATTCATAGAAAACATTTTCTTTTCAGTTTTCGTGCAATGAAAAAATATAGTTAGAATATAAAGGTAAATTTTGCCGTCTCTGTCAAAACAAAATAGCTCAGATGGAAATCGGTTGCTTCGAAAATCCGTCTAACCCCAGTTCGACTCCGAGTAACAGCAGAAGAGATTTTTTTTCCAGTAAAATATGCTAATTTTGTGAAGCAAACAAAAAAAGTTTACTTTAATTTAAAAATGTTTTTTTTTTTTTTAAAGAACCGTGCTAGGCTCGGTTGTTCAGGTCGTTCATGATATAGAGTCCATGTTGTTACAGTTCTGTCACAAAGATTGGATTAATCTTCCAATTTATAGTAGAAATATATAGGTAACAAAGGAAACTTTGATATTTTATGTTACAAGAAAAAATGTTTTAATTTTTCACTATGATATGGGGATTTCATACATGAACCACTAATATTCTATTCATTTAAGCATTGGAACTCTTAATAGATCACGCCCGTAGTTATAATATTTATGAAATCATTTCTAAGAATCACAAAGAAGTAAGTCAAGGATGTTTATAGGAAAAAGTTTAAAAGAACGTGAGAAACGTTAAAATGTCATGGTGTGAATAGGAATTTCATTATGTGATCCAAGATTCATTCTGTATGAGATAGCTATAAAATATACTAAAATAAATTCCCGGGGGGAGGACTGGAGAGAGGTAGAGCGCCTGGCCACGATGGCCACAACCCTCGTGGTCAGGCGCATAAGAAGGTTGGGCCTCAGGGTGGCCCTCGAGAAGACCGAGGCCATACTCTTTCATGGGCCTCGGCAGGGGCCACCACCTGGGGCCCACATTATGGTGGAGGGCGCCCGAATCAGGGTGGGTGCCCACATGATATCTCATTATCACAGTATCATTTGGGCCTCACCCTGGACGGGCGCTGGCGGTTCGAGCCCCACTTTGAGGGCTCGGGCCGCGAATTGCTAGGGCGGCGGCGGCACTCGGTCGGTTGCTCCCCAATATTGGGGGGCCGGGTGCCGGGTGCCGTCGACTCTTTATGGGAGTCGTGTGGGCGATGGCCGCTTACGGGGCACCGGTCTGGACTGATGCCCTCAGTGCCACTAACGTGCGCTCGCTGCGCAGTACGCAGCGTACGGTGGCACTGAGGGCGATCCGGGCATACTGGACGGTGTCATCGGCGGCGGCCTTTACGCTCGCCGGCTCCCTTCCCTGGGAGCTGGAAGCTGGGGTGCTCGCCGCCGTGTACGAATTCACGGCGGCGAGGAGGCGTAGTGGGGAGCCTCCGGCTCCCAGGGAGATAGAAGTTAAAAGACGGGAGTTGCGGGAGGGGGCTATAGGGAGGTGGATGCAGGACCTGGTGGACGCGCGCTTCGGGAAGCACACCGTCGACGCCGTCCGCCCGGTCCTGCGGGAATGGATTGGGAGGAGATGGGGCTCCCTGTCGTTCAGGCTGGTGCAGGTGCTGACCGGACACGGTTGTTTCGGGTTGTACCTGCACCGGATCGCTCCCAGGGAGCCGACCGCCGCCTGCCATGAGTGCGGTGCTGAAGAAGATACCGCGCAGCACACTCTCTCTGAGTGTGCTGCGTGGGAGGTGGAGCGCCGCACTCTGGTGGCGGTGGTAGTAGAGGATTTGTCGCTGCCGAGCGTGGTCTCGTCCATGCTCGGCAGCGAACAGGCGTGGCGAGCAGTGGCCTCCTTTTGCGAGGAAGTCATCTCGCAAAAGGAGGCAGCGGAGAGGGCCCGCGAGGTGGACCCTCTCAGTGGCCGTCTTCACCATCAGAGGACCGGCAGGAGGAGGCGGCGCTTTGCCCAACTCCTCCTGCCGCTGTAGCCGGACCTGAGGGGATGTAGTTGAGGGGCTCATCCCCTCATTGCACAGGTCCGTCGGACGAGGGGGGGCAGCTGGCGTGTACCCAGCTGCCTCTCTATAGGTAGGAGCCTGGCGGCAACCTTCCGCCGGGTGGACCGTTGGGGCGGCTATTCAAGGGGAATAGCAGAGAACGATCCCTTGCCGCCCCAACATCACGGTCTGTCGGTACACCGTGAGGTTTTAGTCCGTGCGAGTCGGACATAACCCATCCTCTCCCCCGGGAGGGTGGGCATCCATAAGGGATTTCCCCACGTAAAAAAAAAAAAAACTAAAATAAGTTAGTATCCTCCAATAATAAAATAAAAACTACTGGAGAACCAAGTTTTATTTTTATTTTTCTACGTTCTTGTATATACCATTTATCTACATTTATTGGTATATGTTAGATATAAGAATATGATATAACTAGCTGTTACCCGCGGCTCCGCACGCGTTTTTTGAATGTATTAAATAAATGTAAAATTGTTATTAGATGTGTAAATAACAATAATACTCTTTCAAAAATATTTGTAAGTATGACACGCACATCATCTACAGTAGTAGGTAAATGGGATGGAATTTATCATAAGCCACATAGTTGGAACTTTAAACTACTATCTATGTATCAGCCTCATTGCTCACTTACACTATATAAGAAAGTAATGAAAATATTAAGCTATACATTATCGAACAATATGTGTTCAATCTTTTATTGTATAGATATAATATCGGGTATCGTCTGCTGAACTCGCTAGCTTCGCTCGCTAAAACAGCTAATTAGTTGGTTATTTGCCCGTAAAATTTCTATTAAAATATTACTTGTAGTCCGTTGAAGCTGTTAACACCTTGCTAGGTCAATAGCGTAATCATTTCTAAGAAAACAAAACCGTTCATATAGGTCCAGCTGTTTCGGAGATTACCCGGAACAAATAAACAAACAGATATATCGACAGAATCAAAAAAAAATGTTGATATTTGTAGCACCGCAGATATATGTATTCATCAAAAAGTATTTATTTGAATATTATATACACACGCTTTATTCTTATAATACGTAATACGCAATATATCACAAACCAAAAATTGGAAACAAAACTAACGTAGAATTAACTTTTTGAGGAGTTTTTGACAGGATTTCAGTCAGTGTTATGTAGGGATTTTATATTTTATTCATAATTTTGTATTATTTTACTCTATGTTGTGTTAAATTGGCGGCGTTTTATGTAATATGGTTTGTTTATTATGCATGACTGAAATAAATGAAAAATAATGCCATGGAGCATGTATTCTGTAAGCTTGAAATTAAGAAGATAAAAATTTACGAAATATTATATAGAAGATTTGGCGCTTATGTATAGAGAATACATAAGAACTACCTATACTGACAATTTCAGAATTGGCAGTATGGATTAATTCCTTCGCCTGTATTGTGATGGACGAATATTATTACTACTAACCTTTTAGAATATCAGCACAAAATAAAATTTACAAATGTTTCCGACACAAACGTACCACGTATAATTAAAAATTGAAAACAAAACTAACGTAGAACAAACCTTTTGAGTAGGAACACAAAATAAACCATGAAAATATTTCCGATAGAATGTTATCGCGTTACCATGGCAACGCATATAATACTGACATTAACACGCAGCGGAAGCTTAAAAAATAGCCCGTTTTTTTGACATTCTTAATTAGTGCTCAACTCCTGTTGGTTTTAACGTGATGATATGTAGCCTATAGCCATCCTCGATAAATGAGCTATCTAACACTAAAAGAAACTTTTAAATTGGATCTGTAGTTCTTGAGATCATAGCGTTCAACCAAACAAACAAACAAACAAACAAACAAACAAACTCTTCAGCTTTATATATTAGTATAGATATGAAATGATATAAAGTTGGTACCAAATTGACTTTATAATCTATCACGTGACACTGTTGCTTGCTAACTCATTGTACATATTTTGTTCTTTAACCAGATTCAATGTAACGACAAACTTGATTGTCTTTAGTGAAAATTGCGTTAATATTAGTGACCTATGTAGTTTTAGTAAATCTATACTAATATATAAAGCTAAAGAGTTTGTTTGTTTGTTTGTTTGGTTGAACGCGATAATCTCAAGAACTACAGATCCGATTTAAAAGTTTCTTTTAGTGTTAGATAGCTCATTTATCGAGGATGGATCTAGGCTACATATCATAACGTTTAAACCGATAGGAGCTGAGCACTAATGAAGAATGTCTCAAAATCGGGCTATTTTGGAAGCTTTCGATGCGTGTTAATGTCAGTACTATATGCGTTGCCATGGTAACGCGATAACAATCTCTCGCAAATATTTTCATGGTTTATTTTGTGTTCCTATTAAAACAGTTAATTCTACGTTATTTTTGTTACCAATTTTTAATTATACGTGGTACGTTTATATCGTAAACATTTCTGAAGTTTATTTTGTGTCGCTATTCAAAAAGTTTAGTAGTAATAATATTCATCCAATAAGATAGTCAAAGGAATTAATCCATACTGCCAATTCTGAAGTAGTTAATATAGGTAGTTTTTTTCTATATCCAAGACAATGTAAAGGTATAAGCGCCAAATCCTCTATGTAATATTTCGTAAATTTTTATCTTCTTAATTTTCAAGACAACAGAATTCATGCTTCGCGGTATTATTTATCTTTCATTTCATTTATGCACAATAAACGAACCATATTACATAAAACTCTACCAATTTAACACAATATACAGATAAGTAAGACAAGATTATGAATAAAATATAAAATCCACTACATGACAGACTAAAATCCCGCCAAAAACTCCTCAAAAACATTATTCTACGTTAGTTTTGTACCCAATTTTTGATTTGTGATATATTACATATAATAAAAGTAAAGTGAGTGTATTTTATATTAAAAATATCCGTGATGCTACAAATATCAACATTTTTTTTAATTCTGTGGATATGTCTGTCTTTTTTTATTTGTTACGGGTAATCTCCGAAACGGCTGGACCTATTTGAACTTTTTTCTTAGAAATGACTACGCTATTGATCTAGCAAGGTCTTAATAGCTTCACCGGACTACAAGTAATATTTGAACGGGAATTTTACGGACAAATAAGAAACTAATTAGCTGTTTTATTTTAAGCTAGCGGGTTCAGCAGACGTTGCCCGCCCTGATAATAAGACAAACTATACCTATACCTTGCCCAATAATCATTTTATATATTGGTGAAAACGGCATGAAGATGCGTTCTGTAGTTTTTGATCTTATCGCGAACAGACATATAGACAGACGTGGAACAGGACTTTTTCTTACACTATGTAGTGATAAGCTGTTATCCGTGCCTTCGTCCATGTGAAATTAATCAAAAACATGTTGTTCACTGTAAACATACACGAGCTGTACTGGACTCCAAGATTTTTTTATACCAAAAGGCAGCAAACAGGCTGACGGCCCACCTGATGGTAAGTGGTTAACGACGCCTATGAACAACTGTAACACCAAGAGTATCGCTGTTGTCATTGAAAGTCATATGTTTATATGTGATTTAAATTATAGCAAGGTATGATAATAACTTAATTATATCGACACTATGGACATATTATATCTATATAATAAAAGATTTAACACATATTGTTCGAAAATGTATAGTTTAATATTTTCATTACTTTCTTATATAGTGTAAGTGGGCACTAAGGGTCATATATAGCAGTTTAAAGTTCCAGTTATGTGGCTGATGATAAATCTCTTCTCATTCGATTCACTATTCGTATTCACATATATAATGTACAAGTACATGTTACCTGTTACAGTAGATGATGTGCGTGTGATACTTACAAATATTTTTGAAAGAGTATTATTGTAATTTACACTAGATATGTGATCAAAATTTTACATTTATTTAATATATTTAAAAAAAAAACGCGTGCGGAGCCGCGGGCAACAGCTAGTAATCAATATATTTAGATCACAATTAGGAGCGACACACGACGAGTAACGAATACACACATTTACTAAAAAGTTTAAACCCCTTCAATCCTTTGCTATTCATGGTCACATTTAACATATAAAATAAAAATATCAATACAAATATTAATAAACAACAAAGAGAACCTTACTTAAAGTTTGATCTAAATTATTTAAAAGTATGAGAACGATACTTTTAAACGTAAATATACACATTTACGTTCAATGAACAACTTTAAATGGTCGCTTTTCAAGGTTAATCATTACGTAACTGCCTATCGTCAGAACGCCGCACGGTCGAACATAGGGAAGCGGGACGTAGGTTGAGGAGCGGGACGCGGGCGGGATTGCGCGTCACGGTGTTATTAATTGTTTTCCTTACTTATATCAGTTTTGTTTTTCTTAGGTCATTAGGTCAAATATTAAGTAGTCCGGTGAAGCTGTTAAGACCTTGCTGGGTCAATAGCGTAGACATTTCGAAAAAAAAAGTCAAATATTAAGGACCTTATTTTTTAAATTGTTTTACGACGAGAATTGACTAATGATTGTACTGTAAAAATATTGCTGGCGACTAACCAGTCGCGCTGTATACAATTCATTAGGAATAATCCAATCTTATATCAAAACATACCTTAGCGTCATCTACCAAATCGAATTATGAATGTAAACCATTCTTGAATCCATCTGAACATACATAGAAATTTATCAAAAACATATGTATGTACCTATGTATATATAATTATAAAGAAACACTTTGTTCTCTTGTTCTGTGTCTATTTATCACATTTCAGGTTCTTACATCTACAGTCTACAATCCTTAGTACATATTTTAGTCCCTACACTATCCTAGTCCTTAATACATATATTAATATCTATCTATTAACACGCGAAGAAAATATTGTAACTAGGAGTATGCGAATCGAATAATGATATACGAATTTCTAAGTAGTCGAATTATTCGAATATTTTAAAAATAAGAATTATTAAGCTAATCGTTTTAGGAAAAGATACAATATTCCTTTGCATAAAAACACGAATAATTTTATGAGATAAACAGTGTAAAGTGAACTTTTTTATCTATACTAATATTATAAAGAGGTAAAGTTTGTGAGTTTGTCACTTAGGGGGTAATCTCAGGAACTACAACTGGTCCAATTTGAAAAATTCTTTTAGTGCTATATAGCTCATTTATCGAGGATGGTTATAGGCTATATATCATCACGCATCACGCATGCATAAGAGCAGAGCATCAATGAAGAATGTTTAAAAATCGGGGTTTTTTTCCTCTCGCGAGCTTCCGCTGCATGTTAACGTTAGCCCAAAGTATCTATTCCACGCGAACGAAGTCGCGGGCAGAGGCTAGTTTGTTATAAGGTATTAAAGTAGCTTAATGAAAATTTTGTATATTAATAATTATTTCGTATTTGATAAATATATAATAACTTAAAATTTAATTCTATTATTAGCATAATTAAAAATATTGGAATAATCCAAATTACTTGGTATTATTTGAATAATTCGAATTATTTGAATATTCATTAGATTTATTCTATTCGATTCGCTATTAAATAATTCGTTAATTCCAATATTAACACACCCCTAATTATAACCCTTATAAAGGTCGAATTTCGACCTATGAACAACAACTATTAAGTATAATTTGGTATGCTAATTATCAAGAGATAAACTATTAAGTACCACTAATAATTTACATAAGATAATCAATTACATATACAATTAGATCCGTTATACATAATATCATAATTACGTGTGTAAATTACTTGAAAAACGTATAAGTATATGTATAAATATTAAAGTAACTGAGCCGTGACCACTCTGCTGGACGGTAACTTACATACAAAAGTTAGACATATGCTGTCGGTTACTATTTTGTAGGCACTATGAAGCACTATAATTTTTCTCTAAAACACAATCATATATCTCTCATCGTTAAGACAACGTTCGTAAGAAACGTTTTCGTTCGAGCGCTTCTTATCCCACTTACCAAGTAAGTCCAACTACTACAAAAAAGTCTTTTCATTTGACGGGTTAATACACTCATCAAAAAAGTCTAAGCAACATGTACTAATTTAAATTTTAGGATGGTTCTTCACATTATAACGTTGTATTTTATTTTTAAAATAATATCTTTAGGGTTCTATGATGTAAAAATAACAGCTGTTGTCTTTATAAGGTCTTTTAATAACAGAAATGAACAATATTAGAATATACTGTAGAAACTAAGATACATAAGAAACTAAACTTTTTTTTACAAAATGAAATTTCTAAAGAAAATGTATTTATTTTGAAAGAATAGAACAATTTAATACAAAGTATGGTCTCCTCTGCTATTTAGAACTTGTCGGCAACGATTATTCATTGAATTAATGAGACTGTTTATGTCATCTTGGGGTATTCACTCCCAATGGAATTGTAGCAAATCCTTCAGCTGTTGGGTTGTTGTCGCTCCGTCCAAGTTCTTCAAAACACGTCTCTGGAGCATGTCCCATGCGTGCTCGATGGGCTTGAGATCTGGCGAGTGTGCAGGCCAGGGCAATACCCGAATGTTCTCCGTTGCAAAGTATTCATTGGTTGCCGAGCTGTATGTGAACACGCATTGTCATGCATTAACCTAAAATCGGAGCCAAAGGTTTGTGCAAATGGGTAGACATAAGGTCTGAGAATATCCTCAATGTAATTTTCAGCATTCATGTTTTCATTTACAAACACGAGCTCAGTTCGCCTGTTCTTCATAAAACCTCCCATAATATAACTGTTGAGCCGCTGTATGGATGAATTTCCTGAACGCACCTGAGCCTTTCAGTATTTCCGGGCCGACGATACACTCGCACCCTTCTTGTATCAGGCTTAAACCCGAATCGCGACTCATCGGAAAACATAATTTTATCCCATTGTTCCTGGGTCCATGTTATGTGTTCTCTACACCATTCATATCGACGAGCGCGATTCCCGTGACGTATCGGTGGGCACCTGATTGGGCGTCGAGCTCGTAGGCCGTACTCATGCAGTCAATTCCGCACAGTTTGAGGACTTACATCAACACCACTTGGAATTTGTAGCCTCAAACTTATCTCTCGAGCGGTTAGCATCGGCTGGCATCTTGCAGTCAGTTGTATATACCGGTCTTGCCGAGTGGTTGTACTCCTTTTACGGCCTGGATATTGTTCAGCGGATTCTCCTGTATTATTGTGGCGCTGCCAAAGAGGACAAATAACACTTCTATGAATGCCAAAATGTCGAGATACCTGAGACTGATTACTTCCCGCTTGCAACATCCCTACAGCTCTTTGAATTTCATCTGCCATCAAATGACGTCGCTTCATTACGTAAAGAATATCTAACAATTCAATTTTGTCGCTAACTTTATTTAAATGGTTGGTAAAATTATAAAATCAAGACTAAACATAGCACAATTAAAACGCACTTAAATTCAAACAAATTCACAGTCATTTGAATTTTATGAAAAAACAAAACAATCAATTTTTTTTTACAACCAGCCAGTATGTCATCAATAACAAAAAAGTTTACTTACCTACGCACTTTGTTTGAGTAAATACTTAGAAATTAATTAATATAAATGATAAGATTTGTAATATCACGCATGTTACTTAGACTTTTTTGATGTGTGTATATACATACATACACTCACTAATAACGTGGCTTTCTATTAGTAAAAGAATTTTCAAAATCGGTTTAGTAGTTCCTGAGATTACTCCCTACAACTTTACCTTTCTATAATATAATTAATAGTAAATAGTATATTTTAGTAGATACTGAGACCTTCACAATATAATCGTTTTAATTCTAAAAGTTGTACATCTAAATATAACTTCGTAGTAAATGTTTGCGTTATAGTAGGGACTTTCGGACGGTCGTGAAGAATAACAGATGTTCTCGAGTTTGGTGACCTTTCACACAACGGACACGTTGACGAAATACACAATGCAGTTGACACAAGGTGAAATTTTGTACGAAGTGAGCGGCTTGAGTCATTCAAGTAAGGATGGTAGGAAAGGACGCGCTGACCCGCGTAAAATCCTTGATTGTGTGCCCTCTGACTTATTAAGCAATTCTACCATTCATTTTTAATTAAAAAAATAACCTTAACTAGACATAATTTAAAAGCAGCTGGAGAATTAACTACTGATCTTGAAAATACATACATACATACATACATAACGATATGTATTCAATGATAAGACCTTTTTAACCAACGCAGTACACTATACGCGCGTTTTCATTCAAGAATTATATAATTGTGGGTTGTATATTATTTCATAGTTGTACTTTTTTCTTTATAATTTAACCCTATAACACTGGTATAACCTTATATCTTTGTGAATATTTATAATTACTCGTAATAAAAAAGAAGTGTAATGATATACAGCCTAGATAATAAATAATTAATAAAGAAGTAATTTGCGTGTTAAAATCCCGTCAAAATATGATCAACTACACCCGTTCTTGATACTGGCTCGGACAACGACAAACACAAGAATATTATTTTATAATAGTGTTCGCCAAGTCTTCGAAATTAGATCACAATCGTCAATTTTTCAAGTTTCAATAATAACAAAAAAGTATTTTCTTTATCTTATAATATTGGCCTAAAACTCGTCAATCTATACCTATACATATAATAAGAATGTAAATTTAATTGGTGCTATTAAAAAAAGTTAAATATGTATTAAATACTTTCTTTTTAAAAAGGTTTTATACTAAATGCACCGCGCTCGCCCGAGGCAAGTTCGCGTTATCCATTTTTCGCAAGTATAACCAACCTAAGCAAAGCGAGATAAAAGAGCAAGATGGCGAACATGCAGCGAGCGCGGTGTATTTAAAACGAAACCTTTTTAAGCGTGTATTCAATACGTATTTAACTATTTTGAAATAACACCGAATATGTCTGTACTTTTAGATTTTTTTTATTAGTCACGAATTTTTTAGATTATGTTCCATGCGGACAGAGTCGTGGGCTCAGCCAGTATCTAATAACGAAAATCCGTTCAGAAACAGACGAGACAGAAGTTCTTCATTGTTACATCTCTTTCGTGTTTATGTGTATATCTATATTGATCAAGATTCTTTTCTCAATATCAAAGAAAAAGACGAACAATTTTCAATTTTTTTCCCCTGATAATATTATACTTTTTCAAACAAACACAAAAACAAAATGAAGATCGTTGGAGAAACAGACGAAGAAGATGCTTCTAACACTATGTGTATACAGATACCTAAATGTGTTATTCATTGACGTAATTTTAGGAAATAGTATGATTGCTTTTGTATATTGAATATCGAATCATTTTCATATGTCATGTCACGTAGTAGTCTCACAACTCGATCGCTTTAGCCTTCAAGCCCCCTTACTGTTGGAGTGATGAAGCATTGCGAAAGTTGACAACAAAGTACGTGAGCGGGTTGCAGAGGATTTTCATTCTCGTCTCGTCGCACATACTAAATGATATTATATATTTCAGTTTAATTCTCACTTTTAACGTTCAGTTTCATGTAATTATCTATAAGTAATAACTATTATTATCAACTAAATTTATCTTTATATATGTTTCTTTACGCGTGTATGTCACTGAACTCCTAAACGGATGAATTTCACGTTCCAGTGGATCCGAGAATGGTTTAGATTCATAATTGGACCCGGTAGGTGGCGATGCGGTTGGCTTTTAGGATTTTTTTTAATTATCAAAGCAAGACAACGACCGCAAGCACCGCATAAATCAGTCGCTGAATGTATAGCATGAATGAATGTATGCATACGAGTTAAGAACTACTGCTTCTACTTGTCCAATTTCTTTTACGGCTGTGTAATTATCAGAATAACTTCTGTATTGAAGAATATTATTGAAAAAAAGTGTGAAAAGTAAAAAAAAATCTCTATGTAAGTGAGACGAAAGTCAGTAAATAATTCAAAAAATATTAACAAAATTGACAGATCGACTTTCATGATTATTACCAACTTATATCATTATGGGGTGTCCATTAATTAACGTGAAAGGGTCATGAGAGGAGGATAAAAGATTGGAACCAAATCTCACGCGGGCAAAGAGGGGTTTCTGGAAATATCGCGCAATTTTCTTTTCGGGCAAAAATAGTGAAAACATTTTTAGAAAATCAGATTAGAGTAAAACATGTTTCCAAATATAATGTTGATAGTCAGTCCCACTTCACAAACTGTTATTGTAGTAGTGAAGCTGTAAAGACCTCATTTGGTCAATAGCATAGTCAGTTCAAAAAAAAAAAAACAGTCAGTATTTACATATGTAATGTATGTTACAGTAGCTGGTATGCGTGTCGTACTTACAAAGGTTTTTGAAAGAGCATTTCTGTATTCGTGCATCTTCTCGCAATTTAACATCTCTTTAATACGATTTAAAAAACGCACGCGGAGCTTATATGCTAATTTTAATTATAAATATAGAGTATATTTAATTTAGAACTGACATTACAGTATCTGAACCAGTCATACTGACAACGGGCTTATCCTTCAAATTCTTGTCGTCTGTTAATGACTTCTTATAACAATGCGATATTACGGCCCACTCGGGTTACCCACATAAATAGATATCTATGTCCCTACAAGTTAAACAAATAGACGTTTGAGCGACAAGGTTGGAGATGTCGTAATCGCGAACAAGAATACGTATTAACGCAAAATTTAAATGCACACCTAAACAGAGGAATCGATGTTCTACCTTTTTGAGTGATCAAAACATGTTCCGAACTATATCGTCTAACCTTGCTTTTTATAGTATAACACAAATTGCAGCCAATGAATTTTGTAAGCGACTCTTTACGTCAACATCACCGATCGCAATTTACAACATTTTAAAGGTCAATGAGTTCACTCATTTGCTATCAATCACTAAAGCCAGATATCTTGTGTGGTAAACCTTTCATTTAATTTGGTGCTATCGGTGACCTATATTTTGCGTTAGAATTTGCTATTACTGCTGTTTTTATACACAAAGAAATTACCAGAAAATTATTCTATGCATCTGAATATAATTTCGAATATACATTTTGTCTGTGATGGATCCCGCGAAAGTGTTACCATGTAATTACTTACCATTGCTTCTTTCGAATATATATATATATATGTGTATACTAATATTATTAAAGAGGTAAAGTTTATGAGTTTGAGAGGTTGTAAGGGTTAATTTCAGGAACTCCTACTGGTCAAATTTGAAAAATTATTTCAGTGTTTTAAAGCTTAGCGTTAGCCCAAAGTAACTATTTCACGCGAACGAAGTCGCGGGCAGAAGCTACTGTTGAGGCCTAACCACTATGTCTCATAACTTGACAGCACTACTACTTCGTTTTGCTTAGGGTTTTTTTTTATTACAACACTGCAAAGTGACTGTCTTATGCCTGATGGTAAGCACAGTACATTCCAAAATCAACGGCGACAATCGAGAGATTCGCTAAAGCGTACCTTCCCTTCCATTTTGCGTGATAACTACTCAAAAACAAATATAATTCAAACCTGTTCAATATTCGTATGGAAATGTTCAACAACTCTGATTTGATTCAGAATTTACAGACGAACAGAAAACGTATAGCCTACTAAACTACTAGGTAGAATGTACCTTTCTATTTAGATTTCTAAAATGAAGTAATCCATAATTTTGCAACTGAATTGAAAAGAAAAAGTAGAAAGTATTCTAGTTTTTATTCCGTTCAGGAAATAATTACTTGTCCAACAGAAAACACGGACTTAGTCTGATACAAGTATCAAGATTAGGTAGGCCGGACTATTCGTTGGGCGACACAATTAATCTCCGTCCAAATGCCAAGTTGATAAGACCAGTCGTGTGGCGGAATCCTATTAACTATCTCTTACCTTACTGGAGTTATTGTTCACTGGCTATTGTTATAATTAGTCATTAATAATTTATCTTGTCAGCGTTGGTTGTGATTAATACAGCTACATAACATTAAACAGCAGCCGATCAATGGAATGAGAAACAAACGCTGATATTATTAAGTTGCTTAATGATTTACATACTAATTGAACGGAAAATACGTTTCTATAGTATCCTTCATGAGATATAATGATTAATGTGCATATATATAATTTACTTCGATATGGTTTTTAGTAATATTATTTTAATTGTTTCAGGTTTCATTATGGAAATTGGTATAAATGCGAGATATTAATTCAAAATTAGTATGCATTCCGTGTTGAAATGACCAAAATTAATTTAAATTTAATACATACTAACAGAAAATAAATAACACAAATTATATAAAATAACATTTAAAAAATTGTTTATATAACATTAAGTTTATCAACTAACGTTATGATGTGTTAAAGGCCCACAAGTTCTCTTTCACATAAAAAAAATCACTGTCAATTATTCCATATAACGCACCAAAACAAGTATAGCTTCAAAATGAAATTATTTCATGAGTTTTTGGTTCACTAAAACTTAAGCTCGTAATATTATGATTAAACCGCAGTAATTAAAGCGCGGTTCGAGGGTGATATCACATTATGGCTGTAAATAAGAAACAACAAAACAAACACCGGAAAGAGAAGAGATAATTTTTATATTATTTTTATTACTTTCTGTCTATTCAAAATCAGTAATAATATATATTAATCGATAGGAAGTTTTCGTAGGAAAGGCTAATAATAAGTATCTGGTCACTAGATGATTCCTGCCCGTTTCATTATGTATTAATTATCATTAAACTTTTGTTTTTAGAAACGGCAATGGTTAAATGGAATTAAAAAAATAAGTATCCTAAAACCATCTACGAAAAATTCCACAGCGAATAGTCTTAGTCCTATGCCGATACGTTTAGTAGTTTTGAAGTAATTAAACCTTAAAGGAACTGTTTTTTAATTATAGATAGATTATTAAGTGACAGAATAAAATAAACTATAACGCACTAAGATCTAGTCCCCAGATCATTAGATAGAGTGGAAAGTACTAAAGACCGCGCAAGAGCACCAAAAAGATCTATTTCAGAGTGGCAGAGGCGCCTTTTCCACGTGCGTACCACCGATCATCCTGTGACGATGACCAAGAACAGTCTGTCAAATATTATTGATCAAGAAGACGAAGACCGCGACTAACATATGAATCCGTTATAATAACCACGCTTCATGTTTCAGGAACAATTAAGGTTGTATCCAGTTTCGTGATTGCTATTGTCGTGGTATTGTACGGCGGTGCGATATTGCCTATATTGATCCACATTCGTCTACTAGCAGTGACCATTGTTCTTTGGCTGTATTATAATTTACTATCAAGCACAGAATTTTATTTGCGACACTAAAAAAAAGTTGTTGGTTGATAGAAATGAGAGCTGATATAGATTATTAAATTATTTATCAGAAGAATAATATTTGATTTGATACATTTACTCGATGACAACTAAGAAAATATTATGTAAAGATTCTACATATTTTATAAATACTTGATACGCCTGATAGTATAGGTTTAAGCGGTCGCCTCTATGTGGGTTCTAATATAATATATAATAATTTTTTTACTCGTATGATTCACAAATATATGTAAGTGACGACGTTCCTCACGACACGAGGTTTTATCCTTAGTGCGGGAGTAGTAAATAAGACACATAACAAGATATTTACTCAGTCAAAAAATACCAAGATCTACATAATAGGGAATATTTATTGAAATTAAACTTTATTTAATGTTTAATATTTACAATATTTTTTAGTTTGCATTAAGTATAGTTCCTGTTTCTCTAAGAATATTTGCCGTTACTTAACATTTACGGATAATATTTCTAACATTCACAAATAAGTTCCACTGGTTTCAAGAATTGCAAGCGGAGTCTGCCCGCGAACGTAATTCAATCAATATCCAATTATGGAATCATCAAATATTAATTAACGATGAGAACGATACATTAATTATCAAAACCGTTAAATGTTAAATTTATATATTTTAAATGTCAAATTATTTTATTGGTAACAACTTGCTACTCGTGTGTCTTTACTTTTGTAATAATAGTTCATTTGGTTATGTGATAAGTAACAAAATTGTAACATTAATAGTAGCTTCGTCGTAAAACTAAAGCGGTGTTATTATAAAAAGGTTAACTACGTATTAAGTATTCGCTTTTAAAAAGGTTACGTTTTAGATGCACCGCACTCGCTAAATGTTCGCCATCTTGCTCTTTTGTCTCGCTTTGGTTAGGTTAGGTTAGACTTGCGAAATAGAGAACTTTAGTTTTTAGTATGAAACCTTTTTAAAGCAAGTATTTAATACGTATTTAACCTTTTTGTAATAACACCGAAGATGTCTGTTCAGTAGACTTGTTTAAGAAACTTAAGTTATATTACTTAGACTTGTTCGTCAAGTCAGTATTTAGATACAATCAAGTTTCTATATATAAAGTTGACAATTCGTATATATATTTTCAGCAGGCAAGTTGAACGGCCTAGTCGAACTCAAGGCCTAGAACAGCCCGGGCCAGCTGAGTGGCGAACTGGCGACCAGTTCAAGGGCGTTGGGTGAATGCCACCAGTCAAGTTTTTTTATCATCATAACCAGCTTACGCGACGTGTCTTGTTGAAGCCGGATGAACAACGATCAAAGCTAATAACTTCTAATCACTACAAAATATTCTGACCCATGTAATGTGAAACAAGTATGCTAAGTGCAGAAAAAATAATTGTGAAACATGTATTGTGATACCTAAATTTAGTGTAATGAATCGTATTCCATGCCTCAGGCTCACTAAGAACAAAAACAGTTTCTAGGTAATAGTGTTAGGTTTTATAACAAAGTCTCAAGCACACTTCCGATTTGCTGGATATTCAGTTCAAAAACTATGTCAATCGGTTTTTATTGTCTAAAGCATTGACATATAAAAATCCAAGACGCAGCCTCTAATAAAGTAGCGACCAAAACCGGCCGCAAAAACTCCCCAATATACATACGTGGTTATAGTTATGAGATAAAATTATGACTTTGCATATTGAACCTTACCTAAATGATTTAAAATAGTTTTTACACAGAGGCAAGCGACGCGAGAATATTTGAAATGACTGCATCATCCAAAATTATGCACTCATTTTTGTGTGCCGGCTCTGAGACGTTAAGTGTGCATCTTGGGTTTTCGTACATGGTCTATAGTAGTCCGGTGAAGCTGTAAATGTCTAGTTAGGCCAATAGCGTAGTCAGTTCGAAAAAAAAAGAAAAATATTATATCGTCTAAAGGCAATTTAATATAAGGGTTGATGAATATTTAAACGATTGTGACGTCTGGAATTGACTCCATTCTCTGTACATCCACTAACAACGATTGTAACTATTCATGTTTTGTAAAAATGTATAACACGATAATATAATCCAGATCGAGTTTGTTGCCGGTTCTTCTCGAGGGCTGGGTTGTTTTCCGAACCGGTGATAGCTTTGACGTTCATGAGCCCCTTCTCAGGGCCTTAATTGAATAATGTATTTTATAATTTTTATTTATTCTTAAATCATATGTAATCCAATTCACCATACATAGTTTTAACTAAGTATGTTTATGTTACAATTTATAATCTTTTCTCTCGTGAGCACGGTAAAGTATAAATACAGGAATTCTAAAGATAACAAGTTACACCTGCGGGCAACTCGGATAACTGGCTATAACTAGGTAAAAGCGTAAAACCTTTGTTCTTTCTCGTCCGAGGTACGACTCCACGAAAAATTATCTTTTACGTTTTTGCTGAATCGCTCCCCATACGGCCCGAGCAGGTAGAATGTTGAATATAATAAGCGTTCGTCGTATATTTAAGCGAACGCTGTTTTGTCTAAGTTGAAACAGGTTGTCGACTAAATGTTTTTTCGTACAGTATTATTGTTAAAGAATGGTTACAGATATAATGTGAATATTTTATTTCAGTTCCATGTAATAAAAAGGTAAACAAATATGGTGGACCAAGAGCATTGACATCACAATGGACTAAAGTTTTAAGTAAATATTCGAATTACTTTTAATAGCGACAGGAACCTGTGAAGTATATATAATTGAACTTGCAAATTTAATTATTGAGATTTAACAGAAAAATATAATGAATTCTTAATAAGTTTTCTTTCACACTGTATTATATTAAAATGGTTGTGGTGCTTATGTTTATAATTAACTAGCTAGTACCCACTACTTAACTTTCAATATGGAGAAAAAGAAAGAAATTAAAGCAAAAGTATACTTTGTTAACAAAATTTCATTGTACACAATGCTATCCATTTACTCCCCTTTCCTGCGTTTGTGATCCACTAAGTACACTGCTAATAATATTTTTAAAATATTTTTAGAAGCATAATTCTTTGTTGCAGATATATATATATATATATATATTATGAATACAGTGATCTCTTCCATTGGTTTGACAACATTCTTAGGATTTAAAAATAATTTTTGATATTTTTATAATAAATTATGTAGTATGAAAATAATTGCTTGAATATACTTTTCTACCATCTCAAAATACATAAAGAATATTATTGTTTATTTAAAATTATAGTGAAAAAATATGACCTCCCCTATCACAATTGTACCCAGTTCTGTTAATTTCATAAAATATTATATACCCAAGATATAAAATTAGCACACCTTCTTATAGGTTAATGACCCACATTATTTTGATAATATAATAAATGTTTATCTAATATTTACAACTTACCTATTTTGTTATGATTTTTACCTTTTTCAGCTTATATGTATGTAGCTTTAATTGAATTATACCTGAAAGAAAATATGTTTATTAATATACAGATACATTAATCATATCCTTTTCTAAACTTAATCTGTATATTATAATTCTAGCTAATCTTATAAATGTTAATGTGAGTTTGTTTGTTACATATGTTTTCAGGGATACAGAGAAGGGTATAGGGTACATTTAATACAGAAAAACTTTTTTCCAGGAAAAAAATGCATAGCCGTGAGCACAAGCAAGTATAAAAATATATCTAAAAATGATAATATCCAACAACAATATTAAACTTGGAACATGTAACTATTTTTCCATGAAGAAATGAGTTTACGGTGTCCAGTGTATCATAACTACATGACACGAGATAGTGCCAAGATATATCGCATTGTTATTTATTCTACTATTATATGCTATTATTACATTTACCACTTGTGAGGTTGACATATCACCAAAATGCCTTTCTGATCCGAGCATGTAAATATTTTAATTCTTTAGACAATCACCTAGATTTATTTCCATAATATTAACATTGTGTATGTAATCATGTTTTTATTTGTACATTTATATTGATAGCTGTCTTTTATTTGTTTATTTATAGTTTTTATAAGTGAAAATTTGTAATTAGCCCTTGTATGTTATTTATTTGTTATTTTATTAGTGTTAGCTGTAAGTTTTCCTAAATAAAAAATTAAAAAATATATAATTTAATACAGATGAAATGACTAACAGTCATTACACAGTATAAAAAAAATCCTCTGCTACATCTGTCTGTTCATGATAAACTGAAAAACTACTGAACAGATTTTCATGCAGTTTTACTAGTAGACACAAAGATTGATGAGACAGATAATAATAATAATTTCTGATGGTTTTTTATTATCAGGCCATGACAACGTCAGCCGGGTCCACTAGTGTATATTAAAATAAAAACTTAACAAAAGGAAGAATTAAGATGAACAACTGGCTCTTGTGAATTTCTTGTTGTAAAATTCATTTATTCTCATTTATTATTGTATTTTTTTAATACATTAAAAGATAGCATATTACTAACAATCAAATAAATTAAATATAAAAAAAACTTTTATATATATGTACCAAGCTTGATTTATATTTCTCTACTGGTTGATTTTCACTTTGTTCCCATGAAAATGGTTTTTCTCTGGATTTATTATGTGCTGTCTTTTATTCTCTCAATCACAATCATGGCATTACTATTTAACTCTCTTACCATTTATTCATTATTTTTACTTTTTTACTAAGAGAGAAACTAAAATGATATGTAGCTTACACAGTAATCTAAGAAGTTCTACATCTACCAGTAAGTGTTACCAAAATAATTTAAGACAATAGCCTGGAAAACACCAGATATTGCATTTCTAAATTAGCAGTATACTAATTGTCCTTCTGGGTTTACATGGGCAAACTAATGAAATTAAATGGCAACTCAACAACTCTACATCTATCTGTCAATATCTTCCAAAATCGCATTATTATCTTTATTTATTCTCGACTTATACTGAAATACCTATATGGCATCAAAATTTATCTGATATTTATACCAACATTTAAATTAGGATAATTTTTGACTGTATGAGCAGATTTTAATGAAACAAAAGCTAAACAAAACTCAAGACTTTATATTTTTTTTTTGTTAAAATTGTGGTAGAAATTTCATGCTTTAGTTGTGATGTATATATAAACAAACAGTAACATTTCTGAAAATGATATAGATGTATTTATGTAATGATCTCTTGCAACAATTTTTTCACAAAAATCTAAAATGCACAGATACATGATATATTTTTATTATATGTGTATATAGATATCTGAAAAGAGATTGGTAATGGTTGTCAACAGATAATCACAACATATTTTTTAGTTTAGTTCTAATAAATTGTAGACATATCATAGGATGATAATATATTTTTTTTGTTTACCATAATGAAGAAATATTAGTAAACAAACAATGATTGGACCATATGTTTTGGATATGTTTATAAAAATTATATGCCATGTCAAACATCCCTGTAGAGTTAGAAAGATATACCAAGCTTTGTACTCCACAATGCTAAGAAACATTAATAATAATAAAATAAACACACCATGGAAACTTAACCTTACATTTGGTATAAGAAATATATGTACAGTGTATACACAGTAATAAACACTAAACAAAACTTTCGGTATCACACAGAGTACACTAATTTGAGTATATTTTATGATAAAGATACTAAAACTCGTTAGCGACATAAAGCTTGGAGAATATCGACCCATGTGCACAGCGTTTCGGCACAACATTTTATGATGGAATACATTTCTACAAATCCTACTATATATTATGAATATCCAAACACGAGAGAAGTTTAGCTACTATCAATTTTGAATTCTTTCAATAAAAAGCGATAGCATTAACAATAAAAACTTTTTTACCTTCGTTTTCGTGACTCCACGGTGCCGCTTTAGTTTCCCAGCGTTGAGTATATTTATTCACAGCACTTATCATCACAATACTATAGATATATTATAAATCCTACCATTAAACGAAATGAACTACGCTTATGAAAACTTAAAATACACAAGCAATGGATAATTCAAGCAAGGTAGTTTGGAATACGACACAAATCACAAAACAAACCAATAGAAAAAGAGATAATGAAACAAAACTGGAAAGTCGCATAGCGCATGCGTTCCAAGAAGTTATATCGGTATCATCGGTAAAGTAGTCCATGGCTTTTTTTAAAATATCAATAATAGAGTTGGGAAATGTTGCGAAATTGTTATTGAACATGAAATTATAATACTTCGATTTAAAAATTTTGTATTTAAGTCCATATACTGACAATAATGTACTATATTAAAAGGATAACTTATTATACATATTTCATTAAATCATTTAAATATAACAATAAAGTGTATTACAAGTGTAATTGTATAGTAACATCAACAAGACTTCTTATTTTAACTGTAAGTTAGTTATAGTTATTTCTTAAATAAACATTTCTATAATAATAAATGCATTTTTTTATCTTGATTATTACAGTATTGAAACGAACACAAGATTATATAATATAATATAACCTGATTTATTTAGTGAGCGTTACTTCTTTTTGTAGCACTTCACTAGTTGTAAAAGTAGTCCCGTATTGTGTTCCACTATTGCCATCTAGTCTACTTTTTTGTAACTATAATGAATGCAGTGAATCTGATAACATATTGGTTAATTATATTGTACATAGATGGCAGTATTCTTTTTGAGTTTTTCTTAGTATTATAAATGCGAATGTGAATTAGATAAGCTTTTTAATTCTTGATTATTAAACCGATTATCATGAAAATGTTCGATGTCAAGAAGTTATGATCGTTTGTGCTCAAGCGATATAAGAGATATATGAAACTGAGCAATAAATATGTTCTTTCCGAAGTATTGACAAGTTTTATTTTAACTAGTGGAATTTTAGAACTTTTAATACGACAAACTTGTGTCTTATACTTTTTGCTGGTAATAAATATTATTTCATAAAAATTATAAACTAAACTAGCCTTAGGATGCAACTTTGTTCTTGTTAATGTAGATTTGATCTATTCCATGGAAACAGTATTTTTTATCTTTCATCTATAAAAAACACTGTTTCCATGGAATATGTCAAATCTACATTAACAAGAGCAAAGTTACGGTTACTTTTTGCTGGTAATAAATACTATTTCAAAAAATTATAAACCAAGCTAGCCTTAGGGTGCAACTTTGCTCTTGTTAATGTGGATTTGAGCCTGATTTCAAATCTACAGCAAAAAGTAACCGTATAAGACACAAATTTGTTGTATTGAAAGTTCTAAAAGTCCGCTAGTTACAATAAAACTCGTCAATATTTCGGAAAGGACATATTTGTTACACAGCTTCATATATCTCTTATATCGCTTGAGCACAAACGATCATAAGTAATAAGTAATTTCTAACTATAAATATTTATGTATAAGAGTATGTAACTAAATTTATATTCCAGACTAATCATATTGGTAATATACTGTAAGGAGTTGATGGTTAAAGTAAAAGTCGATATACCGAATTAAAAATTATCGAATAACAACATTTTTAATTATCATTCATGAGTAGTTATGTATTCGGTAATCGATTCTGTAATTTTTTGTTCAACTTTGAGGTTACTTTTGTTGAGTAGCGACGCCAGGAAAGGTGTCATCTCCTCATACGCTATAAGTACCTACTCAGTGGGAAATTTTCATCTTTTAAATTATTGGTGTTGAAGTGTATAACTTTAGACAACCTCTGCTTCCTACTTAGTTTTAAGCATTAATTTATGTAGGTTATGTTGATATTGAGAAGTGACATCTGCCGTCCCTACATAGCGTCACGTACTGTGTGGGATATTTACAAATCTGGTATGTTACTAAATTGAAAATTTGTTCTAAGCTTCCAATTCTTTTGCTCGTTGTAACTTCTCCAATTAGTGGAAGATTATTAACTGGCTTTGTTAAAATATAGACAAATTTACGAATGAATACACAATTTACACTAAATCATTCTAGTTAACAAACATGTGCTATTTCACGGATATTATTATGTCCCACATATAATTTGATTTTACGACCATCCTTCTAAAGTTAGTATTGTATACTCAATTTCACGGCAAATTAGCAAAGGAGATACAACTGTAATAGGACTAGGTTACAAAAAATAATATATGTTTATCCCAGAAGTTTTTGGAGTAGTATATCTATAAAGATAAAATTATTAGAATATGTTAAATGTGTGTAGAAAATAATACATAACTTAATAAACACTAGAGTTTTATCATGTATTACCATTAAAAAAATGGTATAGAGTCGATGGAATCCAAAAAATAATTGGTGTACAACTCTACACAAAATTCTGCACAGAACGGTTATAGTCCTATGCAGATGCTTCTAGTAGCTGACGTGATTGAACCTGAAAAGGAAGGTATTTTTTGTTAATATTGTATTATATAGATTTTATGATCATCATCATGTATCCATTTTTCCCTTTTACAAGTTTAAAAGAGAACGTCGTGTACTGAGCTCTGGAGTTACAACTCTACGGTAAAAAAGAAGTTCAGTACGTTGTATCTTTGTTGTACAATGAAACTGTACAATCGTCCTGACCAGTGTGTTTTCTCTTATTCACATCTTTGGGTTTTTAAAAACTATGATAATAGATTTTTAAACAGGTCAGTGTGCCAGCGCCTATTGGCCGTGGATTGTAGATCTCTTGTGGTGCTGTTTTTTGTATTTGTTTCTCTTGCTTTGTATATAAGTTTAGTGCTGCCTGTTTGTCGAGTTACAAAAATTTTGTTTCCTGCAATATGTGATATACTAGTTTTTGCTCGCGGCTTCGCTGGTGTTCATGTAGATTTTAAAGATAAAATACAAATAATGTAACTTTATGACAATGGAGCTTCCTACAGATTAAATACTTTTTGAAATCGGTTGATTTATTTTTTGAGTTTATCAATCAAAATATTCAATCTTGTCTCTCTACAATACTGAATTAGACGAATGTGTCTAAATTTTTTAAATCTAGAGATGTACTAGTAATGAAACCTACGAAACCCACGAGAACTATTATTTTTAAAATATATTTTATATATTTTAGAGTAAAGTATAAATTCAGAGATTACCTACTGCTTGAATGCAGGTGAAGTTGGATAAAAAAAGTATGACCTTTGATATACTCTTGATTGTCAACAATCATAAGAAACGAAATATAATTCGCCCATTCCTCGAAATTTCTTTCTACCTTTGATTTCTTTAAACGTCGACCCAGTTCTTATCTCAAAGACATGTCACTGAAGTCGACAAAGCGGAGAGGTTGAGCCTAATAGGGCTTCTTAAGGAAGTATATGGCCCTTTGGCCCTTCCTTTGACGCAGCCGGAATAAAGGCAATTTAAAAAGGTAAAGTAGCGTCAGCTACGAGTAGCTTTTTATTGTAACCTACTTTCTTTCTCGGATCGACGGATGAGAAAACAAAGGTATTCGAATAGTTAACGATAGAACATTTAAATTATTATTATCCGAACATAAATGCCTGTTATAAATATTCATGAATTCTTATATTTTCTATATCGAGTCCCAATTTTTTTTTCGAAGTGACTACGCTATTGACCCAGCAAGGTCTTAACAGCTTCACCGGACTACTAAGGCAAGCGCTTAAGGCACTCAGTCAATTTTATTTTGGCAACAAGCTCAAGGGTGCACGGCACACCTCGGCTTGGCTGTTGCCTTTTGCATGCAAAATCGCGACCTATCTTAGCTAACCTAGCTTAGCTAACTATTCATATATGTATGAGTTTTTGAAACGTATATGTGTACCAAGCATATACGCCTCAACAACTCCTCCATATATTTATTATCGGAAAATTGACAGTTTTTCAGTTCGATAAGAGGAAAAAAAAAGTAAACCCTTCCACTTTCATGTGTAAGCGTGTAGGCGTGCACGTGTGTGGAGGTGATCGTGCAGTGTTGTAGCGGTGATGTATATTTGTGTGTCACCGTATCGCGCAAGCAACGTACTCAAAGGCTCTCTACCGAGGGATCGAACCTAGGCTTGAGCCGCCGCCGTGGGAGGCCTAATCGGGTGTGCGGGAGCGAAGTTAACACCCAGACCGCGGCGGCGCGATCTGTGGTTACGCGGGCGTGGGCGTGATCACGCTCTGTTTCGAGGGACAGGCTGGTACTAATCGTTCGCTGACGTGATTGAATCAGGAGGGTCGATAAAAATGTGTCGCGGACGTCTTTTATAACGCGCAGCGTTCGGTATGGATTCGTATTGTGCGGCGGATACCACTAACGGACTGGGATGATTCGCGGCTTTTTCAAAATAGCTAGTCGTGAGTGATTTTACGTACGCCCAGTGTAGGAATCTGTAGTCGCTAGACAACCTTATAAGTAAAATAAAATAATTGCAATTATGAAGACATTTATATTATATACACACTGTTTTTTACTAGACTGACAGACATATATATATTTTTGTTTAGAACATATACTACGTTTAAAATTAAAGAAACAAAAAGGTTTTTAATATCCTCCAGCCCGCCCAAAAATGGCCACAGAAAAGTACAAAACAAATTAAAACAGGTTTTTAACATCCTCCAACCCGAAGCAAAAATGAACAAGACAATTATAATAAAACAATAAATAAACCTAAACTACATAAGTTGCTCAATAGCTTAGGTATCTTCTTGAACCCTCCCCCACCAGGGTCCACAACATACATTAAGTACTTCCATTTTACTTTTTCTACAATTCTCTTTTTCTTCTTTGCACACCAATTACAAGAAGCTTCATATTTTTCTATTATAATTGTTGCATACAGTTTTTTTGACACAGAAATTAACCGCTTGCATACCAAATCTTTATTATTACAAGAAAGTTGTCCCGGATTACCTTCCTTCCAAGGCAAGCGCACCTCATAACGACCTTCATTATTTTTCTTAATAGTATATTTGAAAAACTTTAGTGTTTCGCATTGACTTTGTTCTATATCTTTGGAGTCCGCGGGATCTTTAATACCTAAAGTTTCCAAATCCCATAATTCATATCTAAATTTACCAACACCTTGTATCTTAGGGCCGTCGTCAATTTTTGCATTCTGACCTACGTAAGTAGTAGCGTTGGCGTCATCACCGTCAAAGTTCTTTAATTGTAATTCAGGTAACGTACTAGGTTCTGTGTTACCATTATCATTTGATAATTCCGCTGCTCCGTTATGGGTCTCCGCCTTATATAATTTCTGTGAAGGTGGAGAGACGTTTTCATACTCGGAACTTAAATCAAACCATCGACGTTTATAATCTTCTGCGGTTTCCAAGTCAGAAAATATTACATCTTCTGATTCTTCTGACTGAAACCATAACTCTTTGATTTGACTGTCGATTAGGAATAACTTATCAGCCTTTTCCGTGCAATACTTATACAATGAACTAATATTAGGCGTACGGTCACGCAATGCTTTCTGCAAATTTGTTTCAGCACAAGTAAAAAATCGTCTTGCAACTGACCTTTGTTTTCTCAAATTTTCCATTGTCCTGTTACGGTCGCCAATTGTAGGAATCTGTAGTCGCTAGACAACCTTATAAGTAAAATAAAATAATTGCAATTATGAAGACATTTATATTATATACACACTGTTTTTTACTAGACTGACAGACATATATATATATTTGTTTAGAACATATACTACGTTTAAAATTATATTTAATATACATCAAAGAGGTTTTTAATACCCAGATAGAAGGGATCTCTAGGTCTCTGTGGAGATCGACTCTCCGGATGTACCACGGGGCACCGGTCACTTTACGTAAAACACGATTTTGGAGAACCTGCAGCTTATGAAAGTTATCTTTGGACATATGCGCAAAAACGGGGCAGCTATATGTCATCACGGGACGGATACACATTTTATACAAAGTGAGCTTGTGTCTGAGGGACATCTTACTCTTATGACAAAGCAATGGATGGAGGCGACCCAAGACCATAGCGGCTTTGTTTCGCACTCTGTCTATATGTGAATTGAACTTTAAATGTCTGTCTAATGTAACACCGAGATATTTGACCTCTTCGACCCAAGGGATATCGATTCCGTATAGCCTGATGGGCTCAAAGTTATTTGCGCGTTTCGTGGGATCGAAGAGTATTGCGGCACTCTTATCGGGATTAACTTCTATGCGCCATCGACGAAACCATTCACCGAGAGTACGAACGGCTTTTTCGATGCGCTTCCTAAGAAAGTCCGACCGCCAGCCGGAAGTGTATATAACGGTATCGTAAGCGTAACAACCTACCTCGACCCCCCGAGACCGAGGTAGGTCACTGATGAACAGATTAAAGAGCGTGGGCGCAGGTATTGAGCCCTGTAGTACACCTGAGCGTATCGGATGATGCGATGACAGTTCACCGTCCACTCTAAAACGGAAGGTTCTATCGGTAAGATAATCGCGAATGATGTGAATTAACCTATCGGGTACACAAGCTAAACGTAACTTGTATACGAGCCCTTTGTGCCAGACCTTATCGAAGGCCTTGGCAATATCGAAAAAGACAGCTATTGTACGTTTCGGTTTAGTTTTTATCGTGTCCGGGTTCGGGTCCGGATTCCGATCAGCGTTAAAATTAGAAAAAATGTACACCGTGAGGCGGAGTACTTGATCTGTACAAGAATGTTTGGTGCGAAATCCAAACTGCTCAGGCGGTATTAAATTGAGATCTGTAATCGTGACCTGGAGACGGTTCAGAAGGAGCCGCTCGTAAAGTTTACCTAAAGTATCTAGTAAAATAATGGGGCGATAGCTAGCGGGAAGCGTAGCTTTCTTGCCAGGCTTGTGAATACCTATCACTACGGCCTTTTTCCAGACGGCTGGAAAGTGACCCTGGGACATGGCCGCATTGAAGATGCAGACCAATAGAGCTATGATGCGATCAGGAAGGAGTTTTAGAACCTCGTTCCTGATCCCATCGGGACCTGGGGACTTCCTAGTCTTGAGAAGCTTGATAGCGGCTAAAACTTCATCGAAAGTGATCGAGGTTAGGGTATCCGCCGGAGGAGACGCGAGTGCATGCTCCGCAGCTGATTCGATTAAACCGATATGGGAAGGGTCAGTGTTATCAGTGTTAGGCGAACACTGTTTCTCTTGGCTCGCGGCAAGACATTCCGCTTTATCTCTGCTATCGAACGCGGGAGGCAACCCGGGGCCTCTGTCGAGAGGAGGCATTGGAGTGACCAAATCTTATTTTATGGTTCGCGCGAGAGTCCAGTACGACAGGTGAGATGGCTGGAGGCCCTCCAGGAGTCTATCCCACCTGTCGACCCGAATCTCAGAGATACGAAACTTAACTGTTTTACGTAACGAACATAACCGATCACGATTCTGTACAGACGGGTAAGCATCGTAAGCTCGAGTCGCGGCGTTCTTTTCCGTGATCAATGCTCTCACGTCGTCAAGGAGTATGAAACGGCGATCGTTCGCCGCTTGTACCTCTTTCGAGGTCTCTCTGACGGCGGTCTGGAGATAATCAACCAGGGAATCGATGGCTGAATCCGCGTCGGCTTTAGACACCAACACGTCCGGAATCCTGTCTAAACTACTAGACGACGGATTTTCTTTAAAATATTTAACGAGTTTCTCGTAATCAGCCACCCTTAACGACGGCGGTGTGAAGTGTGAGTTCTGACCTAACTGTAAAACGACCGGACAATGATCTGAATCAAGTTCGTGTACGACTTGTATGAGTCGTACCGGAAGCGTGACATTTTTTAAAAGAGCTATATCTAAAACTGTCGGTCGGCAATGATCTTGATAGTGCGTGGGTTCCAGAGGGGCTATGACGTCAAACGCGAGAACCCTACCTAGTTCGTCGAGTATTCTCCCATTACGAGAGGTACACGGACTATTCCAGATAACGTTCCCGCTATCGAGGTCCCCCGCTATAATAACTGAATCTCCTAAGTTAAGTAGCGCCTGCAAATCGGATCTTAGTAATTCTTTGTTCGGTGGCAAATACGCGGAAACTAAAATAATATTCGAGTGATTGGTCATACCTAATTTACACACTGACACTTCCATATTGGTTAGCGCGGGCGGATCTAACGGCATGCAGTATAACGAACGCCTAAAATAGATTAAGGCGACACCTCCGCGGGTGACACGGTCGTTCCTGACTATGCAGTAGTTTGCGATTCTCGGATTACGCATACTCGGTTTTAACATCGTTTCCTGGATGAGGAAAACGTCAATCTGTCTATCGCGCAAAAAGTCAGCTACTAGATCGCGCTGTGTCCGAAGGGATCTCGCGTTGAAAAACGAGAGAGAAAGACCGCGTGGTTTTACTTTATTAGGACTCGTGAATTTTAAAACTTATTTAAATGTGGGTGACCGGGCGAGGCGCTGAATTGTGGCTCCGATAGCCGGAAAGCGCGCTAGTGCGGTGAGAAGACCTAGCTCCTCCTCGACCTCTACAGTGGCGTGGAAAGCGAGGACCTCCTGCATGTCGTGCTCGCGGAGTAATTGTTTCAACCAGTCGACCTTACTGGTGAAAGAGGAGGAGGTGTAAGCCGCCTGTGGCGGCGGCGCCTGTGGCTTGGAAGCCTGAGGCTGGGGTCAGGGGGCCCAGGGAGCCATAGGGGTCTCAAATTTACTCTGTACTCTTCGACAATAATTCAATATCAGGTGTCCATTATTAAAACCAAAATAATTTTGTTGCATATCATTGCCAACAATCATAGGAAACGGAATATAATTCGCCCATTCCTCCTCAATTTCTTTCTACCTTTCATTTCTTGAAACGTCGACCCATCCACGATATTCATTACATGTAAAAAGATTTTATGTAAATTTTCACATCTCTGCTATGGCGTTTAACATGTTAATGTCTTAGTCACTTATTTTTATATGGAGAATTTTTAATCCAAATTTTTCAATTTTATGAACGGTATATCAAACATTTTATTTCATACCATCATTGTCTTGACAATTACGAGCACAGCAGAAAATAATTAGCCACATAGATGCAATGCAGCTGCTCTGTAGTGACCCAATTACACAAATTCGATGATTTAATTTTATGCATAGGTGTAGAAGAATATGGCTTGCATTTAGCATAAACAATGCTATTTCAGAATATTATTCAAATAAAATATCACGCAAAAACTAATATAGAGTTGCGTGCGTGGGCATTGCTTTGACAATGAAGAATCGACTATATTGCTTATATTTTCTTAGTAATTGTTTACTCTGCTTCAATCACCGGTCTGTTGAAAATGTCTCTTTCAATTATGTTCCCAACGCCATTTGATTTTAATAAGATATTAATAAGTATTCCCTACTTTTGTGGCATTTCAAATATTCTTATTACTATTATTAACAAGAGTTATTAGAATAGGGGTTTGTTTCATGACATAACTTGCCATAACAAATTACAGGTACTCATAAAATTAAACTAAAAGATAAATGACATATCTCTACTAATATTATATAGATGAAGAGATTCTTTGAGATTTTGTTTGTGTGAATACATTAAACTCTCTATTAATCAGAATTCAGTAAATCTTTTTGCATTATATAGCGTATATAATCATCCTCAATAATAAACTCGCATATTAACACGCAACGAGAGCAACCGATCAATCAGAAAAGCGTATTTGATCCAAATAGTTTGAAAGGAAACTAGTCGAACGTAGGTAGGTACAAATGACCTGGTGTTTGTACAAACCCCAAGAGATAACGCGACTTAGAGCGTTGACGTTGTGGCAAAAATGGTTTGTGCAAGAACTGTTGCACCCATTTCTTATACCGCATAATGTTTGGAAATGCCCGAGTATAATAATATGGCTGAACTATATAAGGAATTATTCTGCTTGTAATGAGGACACGTTGTGTGAATTAACCCAATTTTTACTGCAGTTTCTCTGGCCGTCTCTTATGGTAAGGCCAATCAAAGCTAATTTGGTTAAATAAACATTGATATTTATAATAAGTGTAAGGAAAAAATTGTGAAATGTTGTCCATATTTTTTTGATAAATAAGGGACTCGTAATTAATTAGTATATGAAAATAGCGATAGTGTCCTTAGTGGTTCCTTTGTCATACGATATAACATAGCAGTAAGAAGCATCCAAAAGAAACGTTGATAGTGTGCGCCTTTAAGACAAGCTACAAATTCATATACTTAAATTTGTTTATTAGATTTTGCAGCTTTCACGGTTTGACTATAATATCATCTGAAATTAAATGAGAATGTTGTCTGAGAGGTGACTCGCTAAAATGAAAGGACCAGCTTTCAAATGTGGTTGCTGCGTCACATCTTTATATTTATTTTTGGCGATAGTCTTGCAACTTGAGGCTGGTAGTTAAGCAGCCTAAGAATGCTCTATCACGCTGCTAAGGGTTTCATCGCGTTGTTTTCGGTCACCTAAGTTCTGGCTCATTATAGGATTTGAACCTATGTCGATCAGCGTGGCGTTCGAACACACTAACATTAAGTCATCATGGTTCCATCATTTTTTATGTATCTAACAGCAATGGCTTCGTATTTGTCCAATATAGTAATGTGAATCGTCATAGGTTTCTAAGCAATTAAGACCCATTATTCGGCGCGTTGATATCTACAATTCATTAAAGGAAAAAGCTATGTAGAAATTTTCAGATGAACAAGTTTTTGATGTTGCACATAAATTTAAATCTATGATATCTTGACATAGTCCGGTGAAGCTGTTAAGACCTGGCTAGGTCAATAACGTAGTCAGTTCGAGAAAAAAAATGATATCTTGTAAGATATTCATAAAAATAAAAGGTAATTCTAATCTGTACATAATATGTAATGTAATGAAATAAATTACTATTAAGTTGTCTATACTAATATTATAAAGAGGTAAAGTTTGTGAATTTGTGACGTTGTAGGGAGTAATCTCAGGAACTACTAGACCGATTTGAAAAACTCTTTCAGTGTTATATAGCTCATTTATCGAGGAAGGTGATAATCATACTAAAATCAATAGGAGCTGAGCACCAATAGTTTCCAAATCGAATACCGAATGTTTCAAAATCGGGTTTTTGTAACCTCTTGAGAGTTTCCGTTCCGTGTTAGCGTTAGCCCAAAGTAACTGTTCCACCCGAACGAAGTCTCTGACAGGGGCTAGTTCATTGTATAAGTATTACAGTTTTGATGAATATGGCGTGGCAAATAACGAATTAATTTTTAATGATATGTAAAATATGATGATATTACTGCGACTTAGGATGTTTCTGTAGCCATTTATTTATACGATGTATAATTGTGTAGTGCATCATTTTCATAAGGTTTTCAATGTAAGCATTTAAAAATTAGATCTATTAGATAACTATTATTATTTACCAGATTAGATTTACTTATTAAATGTTCTATGAACTTAAATCTTCTTGAAAAAAACTCTCATCAAATAGTCAAAATCATATCAAAACCCGTTGGAAAGTTCTTTTGTGGTATAATATTTATATATATAGATTAGACACAACAAAATTAAACATTTTATGAATATCTATCATCTATCTAACCCGATAAAAGAGTATGAAATATACATGTAAATTTTTTAGCCAATTTAATACGTAACGATTTTAACAAATCAGGCGTAGGTTTCACATCATATGAAAATAAATTAAGTGTACACATAGTGTAGGTATATGAGAGCGTAATTAAATCTTAACACAAACATCGGATTTCAGATACCTTGGGATGACCTGGATACGGGTGGAGGCTGGCGACGATCGGGCTGTGGGGTGCGGCGAATCGATGCGTTTCCATGGCAACCGCGACGTCTGCCGAGGAGCCTGCGCTCTACTGTCCTTTTCTGTCTCGCCTTGATATCATATCAGATGCGCCTTACCTCCTAAAAGTCTTCAGGACCATAAGTTTATACTTAAATTCATACGCTAATACAATCTGATAAAGCTGTAAATCCATTGACTGTAAAATTTACAGATGACTTTTCATTGCTATAAGAGCATCTTCATACGGATATAAGGAGAAAATCGTTTTTGAATCTATAAAGTCAAAACTGCCTTTATGACTGAAGGAAAAACAGTCTTTTACCATCGGCTTAAAGTGGCGCGAGAATGTACTCATTGCATATCATTACAGATGTTAGTGGTTTAGGAACACTTAGTGGGTGGTTTGCCGAGATATTCCGCTTTGGGGGCCTGTTAACATCTGGCCCTTAATTTATGGAAGGGTAAAATCCGGTTTCAGTTATGTTTAGTAATTAATAATTTATTTTTGTTTGCACTTGTAATGTTAAGGGTCGTGTTTTGGGATGGAATCTGTAATCGATTTGCAATTATTGTCCTGTTGAAAGCTTTTGAGTTTTGATATTAAGATGTTAATATTGAATTAAGGCAGTTAAGGGGAAATACTATCTATAAATTATATGCTGTTATAATGCGGTTTCTATATTGTTTTATAACGGTATTGTTGGAGTGGTTATGAACTCGCAATAAACTGTTCGTGATTTATCTATATTAATATTATAAAGTTGAAGAGTTTGTTTACTTCGACGCGCTAATCTCAGGAACTTATAGGTCTGGTTTGAAAAATTCTTTCAGTTTTAAATAGCTCATTTATCGAGGAGGGCTATATGTATATCATCACGCTAATTGGAATAGGAGTAGAACACCAACGAAGAATGTTTTGAAATCGACGTTTTTTTACCTTCTGAGAGCTGCATGTTAACGTTAGCCCAAAGGAGACGAAGTCGCGGGCAAAACTAATTCTTGGTAATTGAAGAGAATACAGATCAAATTTGGGATATCATGGACGCATTGATTTGTGGCAAAGGGAGAAGACTTTTAAAGCCAACATATTAAATTGATGTAAGTAGTCATTTTAGTATGCCAAAATTTAAGCTAATAAGTTATAGAATAACAATTTAGTTATTATTTTATAATAAAATTTCGACTCATTCTTGGTTATCGTGGTCCGATAAAGTGTCGCCAGAATTGGGTTGAAATCCTTTAGTATACGCCAGAGTTTTCAGTATAGAACAACATCGTAATAAAAGCATAGCACACCATTGGACTTTTTCTAAGCCTACTTAGTTAGCTACGGTCCCTTAGTTGAAAAACTGTCATAAGTTCCAATAGGTGTACTTTGGCAGTTGCTCGAGAGATAGTATATATATATATATATATATTTCATCAAAACAACATTAACTCAATCTGTAGGAAAAACACTTAATTATAAAATGGCAAAATATCATGTCACAAAATATTTTTTGTTTTCATCTCGGGAAAGAAAAGGGTGTAGATATCTCAAAGTAAATTAGTCGTTTGTTTGTTGTCAACGTAATAACTATATAGATCTACTAGCAGGTCTGGCGGACTTTATCTTGCCTTGATAATAAAAAAAAACTAAAAGTTAAAGACAGCGCCACCTACCGCATCCAATTATTACTCTAAGCCATTCTTGAATCCACGTGGACACACACAAAAAAATGTCACCAAAATCTGTCCAATCGTTTAGGAAGAGCTCAGTCACATATGTACACACAGAAAAATTATGCCTATGTATAAAGGTATTTTAAATTAAACTATTAAAAAAGCAAATAACAAATGTTTTCGTTAAACTAAAACAGACGATATCAATCCTTTCCTTGATTCACATGATGTCAGACAGAATACTAATTTGTCCGAAAATCGATAAATGTCCCTAAATTGTATATTTTTCTTTTTGAATATGCATAGGTAAACAGGGCGTCCCCTTGCCGTAATAAACATTAATCACTCATAAAAAAGACGAGGCGACTTCTGTGTTTCTTCGTATCTAACATCGACCTTACGTTGTTACATTAATTGTTCAGTTATACGTAACGTAACGTTTTGCGGTAAATATAATATCTCCATAAATTATTACGGAGAGCTATTCCCGCAACTTCGTATGATATCTTATGTAACAGAAAACAGGGATTGTTAAAATCATCTGAATGTATTACGTCAATTTACTTATCTAATTTTCTCTCGTAATTAAGTCGCGTCGTCATTAAAAGTACACGATTTGACACATTTTGATAGAACGAACCGATTTATAAATACTATATGTTGCTATTGTAGATTATTCCACGTTGTTACACCGAATATCTGGCATTAAGTTTATAACGTGTATCTGTCACAGTTGATATTGGCGAAATTTCCTTCATAGGCAGAGACCATACCGGAAAGAAAAAAAAAAGACTAAATGTTACCCGAAAATATTCTTTATCAGTATTTTTGTGGTGATACGGGTTCATACACACAAACAGACAGAAACCTCTAAAATTGATTGAAATGTTTTTTTTTTAATATTTACTCCTAGACACTTGTAACAAATCAAAGAAAAATCTAAAAGTACAGACATGTAATATTTACATTCTTATTATCTAGATTATGAGAGAAATTGTCGACTCCAGAAGTACTGCCTCTTGTATGGTTTTGCATATAGGGCAATAATATTATTAGTAAAAAGTTATAATAACATTGATATAGAGTGTTCATTCGTTTTAGTATCACATCTCGTATTACTAATGAATGTATAACATTTTGTATATATTTCCTACTTGGAATTTGATTATGGATATGTTCGAGAGACAAACGTGCACAACATAATTATACAGTTATTCGTACTTACTGGAAAGTGTTATTTTTATTTGTAGTTCGGTGAAGCTGTTAAGACCTTGCTAAGTCAATAGCGTAGTTAGATCGAAAAAAAAATGTTATTTTTATTTTTACTATTATATTATAAATGCGAATGTAAGTTTGTTTGTTTGTTACGCTTTCACGCGTTGACTATTAAACACCATGAAATTTTGAATAGACGTTGTCGATGGGACAACCCTTGTCTGACATAGGATACCCATCATACAGAAGAAAATACTGTTCTCGAGTAATAGGTCAACTCTACATTACAGGAGCGAAGCCGCACGCAAAGAGTAGTCAGTTTATAAAGATATTATACTAGATGTGCTCGCGATTTTAATCTTACTATAATTCAAATTAAACTTGTAATAACATAGTCTTTTTGTAATTTAACTCAATTTTGTTTATTGCATAAGGTAGTAGGCTAGTGACTGAGGGGTCTATCACTATGACTCTCAGACCACGAAAAGGCCTCTGATGAGGGAAAGCACCATCGGGTTTTAGTTGCAAATCGGATATAACCCTCACCCTCAACTGCCCGGCTAGGGTGGGTATCCGTAAGGATTTTCCCATTAAAAAAAATGTAGGCTACGGACAGTTGGTATTTTTGCATCACAATTATGCAATGCTAGAATATTCAAAAATATATAATTATATATTTATATAAAAATGAATTTTACTACTTTAAAAATATCCCATTAATTACTTAGATATCCACAAGTGTCATATTTAACAACTTTAACCGTATAGCTAAAAACAGAGTACAAAATACAAAACCCTAATTTATCTATCAACTATTAGTGAAATCTATTAATTGAAATCTATTAATTAACTAAACTGTTCAAAATTTTTAATGAAAAATCAGGAATAGTTATTATAAATTATTTCCAAGTTTCAATATTGTATTAGAACCCTTTTCGAATAGTTATGTTTTATTTGCATATTTTGTCATAAATATTAACTGATTGAATATTCTAATTTCGAATGAAAATATATGAATATCAATAGTGACTTTGTAAACTTACTCTAAATTAATTGGATACAATAAAATAGTTCTAATACGAATTAAATATGTCGCATCGGTTACGTTACGCGAGACATGAACTAAGCTAGAAGGTACCTACATAGGCTGACCGAAGCTCCTAATGACCGGCCGATCGTGTGTCACGGAACAGGCTAATATTTATGTAAATTGCGGAGAATATGATTAGTCCGCATCGCCTCCCTCTCTGATAATCATATTTACGGCTTTCGCCCGCCACCCTTGGGGTGGTCTGGTTCTCGATGTTCTTTGACATTTGTCAAACTTGCCGTCGAGTTTGTGAAATCAACTGTGATATAGAGAAGTAACTTTAGGATGTGCGTGTTCGGTTCTTTTATTTATTATTTGCCGCTCTTCCAGAAAGTGCTTAGTGCAGAATACTATATATTAATTTGCCTTGTAAGAGATGATTAATGATTTTTAAAACGTAAGCTTACAGACGAAAAGCATATTTTTACAAAGCAAGAATTGCACGGCTAGTCGTACGTAAAAATGGCATATCGAGCAAAGGCAAGCTCGAGAATGTACTTTTAGTAGTAAATATTTTGATAAAAATATAAATAAATACTAAAATACTAAAGCAAGATTAAGTTCAAAAAGGCTGCCTTTTTGCCGTTTTGTATTGTTTATATTTGATTTTATTGGATGACGAATTTGGTGACCACTGTCTTAGGAAATATGGTACATAGGCAATAGAGATAAAAAGGCATATTGAGTATCGAATTTTTCCATGTTATGCATTAACAAAGAGGTTTGCAATCCATTTGGTGTTTAGTGGCTACTGTAACCTATATTTTATAATAAACCTTAGAAATACCAAAGGCCTAACTAAGGCCACCCATTATAAAGTAGCTGCTGATTGCGACATCGTTCACGAGAGAATACTTTTGATATTCACAAGGAATCTACGTGTTTGATCGAAATCAAAAATATTTTTTAAATTGAAATTTTATCATTGCTGCTTATCCTCTATTGGAAAGTGCGATCTCATGTAGATTAGATCCTTCTTCGGGTTCACTTCTAGTCTGGAAATTCGATATGAATTCAGGTTCAATAGTTTTTAAATGATGCCCGTAAATGTCTTCTGACTTAGATACTATTCACTATTTTTGCTACTAAGGGAGTTGAAAAGTATTTGATTGATCATAATGCTAGAACATTATCAATGAGTGTCCTCATTTGAGTTGAAAATCTGTTGTTAAATACTTATTTTATCTATACACACATAATAAGAATGTCAATCTTACGTGTGTATACTTTGAGATATTTGTGAATAAAAATTGTTGCCATTTTTAGAAATGTCTGTCTGTCTGTCTAATTGATTGTTTGTTTGAACACTTATCATTGCTAAAGTATCGCGTTCACGATAAAACCTCACCACAAAAGCACCACGCAACAACCAGGGGAGTCGCAAGTGCGTTGCCAGCCTGTGTTTGGGAGGAGGGTGGGGGGGCAGAAAGGGAAGGAGGAAGAGAAAGGTAGGTGGGTCTCCGGCTCTCTCACTGACCGAACGAAACGCAACAATGCAAGCACTGTTACTTCACGTCGGTTTTCTGTGAGAGGGTGGTGCTTCCCCTGACGAGCCGACCCATTAGTGCTGAAAACAATAATAGCTTCAGCTTGGCTCTACCACTACTAATAAGTAAATGGACGTAATACATTCAGATAATTTTATTAGTTATTGTTTTTTACATTACGTTCTACGCGGATGGAGTCGCTCTCTATAATTTATATAAATTTATATAATAATTTATCTCTATAATTTTAGACCGCTATCTCATTTGATGACAATGCAGCTTAAAATAATAACACGTTAAACATAGAGAAGAAACTCTTAAGTGTAGCTCCTAGACCATACTTATAGGTACTTGATGACAGATTTTCTATTTCACGATACCTCGCAACAACAATGTTTTTTTATACCGAATGCTCCGACCTAATTGGAGGTATCACGGCACTATTCGAGTACTTTGTTACCGGCGCTCGACAAATGTTAAACGTTTCTAATTTAGCATATATGTATCTATCTACTCTGATATCAGCTATATTGTCACTAAAAATGTGATGAGATTATAGATAAACTCTAACCCGTCGATAGAAAAGTTTATATTTTTCGTCCTTCAGATCACAAACGAGGTAACATATATAATCATTTTTACATAACATGATTAAAGGTAGTACGGTGATTTTTTTTTCGAACTGACTACGCTATTGATCTAGCAAGGTTTTAACAGCTTCACCGCACTACTAAGGCAAGCGCTTAGGGCACTCAGCCGATTCAGTCCGGTGAAGCTATAAAGGCCTTGCAAGGCCAATAGCGTACTCAGTTCGAAAAAAAAAACATGTATACTCTTGGACTACGTAAGTAGAAACTTTATCACTAGATATTAGGTATAAAATAAGGTCCTCTATGACGTCTGTTTTTTTATATCATAGGAGGCAAACGAACAGATGGTCACCTGATGTTAGGTGATCACCACCGTCCATAGACACTTGCAACAACCAGAGGAGTCACAAGTTCGTTGTCAGCCTGTGTTTGGGAGGAAGGTGGGGGGGACAGGAAGGGAAGGAGGAATGGGAAGGGGAGGGTACGTGGGTCTCCGGCTCTCTCACTGACCGAACGAAACGCAACAATGCGAGCATTGTTACTTCACGTCGGTTTTCTGTGAGAGGGTGGTGCTTCCCCGGACGAGCCGACCCATTCGTGCTGAAAACAATAATAGCTTCAGCTTGGCTCTACCACTATAGAAGACTACAGAACTTCCGTTCATTCGAGATAAACTCAAAAACTACTGAACGGATTTTCATGCCGTCTTCACCAGTAAATAAACTAATTCATGAGGAAGGTACAAGTATATAATTTGTCAAGGTTTTTTTTTATCATTATATAATCATTTAATTATCTTTCAATTGTACATTTCCTATATTTAAGCACTATTTCGTAATGATAAGAACTCGTATAGCTGAAAATGTATTTATTATGCCAATAGTCGCTGAAAAAAATGTTTTTGTTAAGAGTAGCTACCAGAAAATCATTATGCTAATTTCGATGATGTTTCCTTTTACTGTAAACAGCCTCATTTTAAGATTCATGCAAAACCTGAGCGTTGTATCCGAGCACGTCGCTATTGAGATATCATTTGTTCGAAACTTGTTCGTTTTGTTTTTTTTTATTATTTATCTATATGTACTGTTGTATAAGTGGAAATTAGATGAGTAAATACATACGTTCGTGTAATATTTACTAAGCATTGACTCCATAGCTTCACTTTCCATTCCGTGTATCATCTGATAGGGTGTTCAGGATGATACTGACTATTGATTCAGTTGTTGGTGGTGGTGAAATTTGAGTAAACCTCAAAAAATCTTTTATTTTTTCTGTGCTTGTATAGGCATCAGCTTATAGTAATACAGTTTCATAATATAACTAGTGTTTTGTAAATGTTAATATTAACAGACTAAGTGACAATAGTTCGTATATGATTACATACTTAGAAATAAATGCAGATTTTGCTTGTGATTCCTGAAAATGTTGGTTATTGTCTAAAAGTGTTGATACAAGAAAGGTTGTGAATTGATCTGAGACAGCGCGAGCGGTCACTATCGCGTTTCCCGCGTGAAAATCGCTTTCCCCGCGGTCGCGGTGTGCCGGAGCACGTGAACGCAGTGTCCCGCCGACCGCTCGCGTGACACGCCGCGCTCCTCGCGCCACAAACCACACATTATTACCCATCCCGTAGGACGTACGCTCCCGGCGCCCGCCCGCGCCGCACTGCCGCCCTGACCGCCACCCTATCGCGCGCGCACACACAAACAATTCCATTTTCAAAAACTTTTCCAATTTCAAACTGTGCCATCGATTCCGTTAATAATTGATACTGTCCTGTTTATTACTGCGAATGCTATGAGGTCGAAGGCTGTCGCAAGGAGGCTTCAGGCGCAAGGTAAGTGACAATGGTGAATAGTTCAAACAATTAATAAATTGAATTCTATGTTTAAACACTTTCAAACTCAATTTTATTGTAATGTTTTCTTTAAAAGTTTTCCACGAGGATGCGCAGTAGGTATAAAGAGATAAGGACAGTGATGCGCTCGGTGCGCGCTGCGATTGGTCGACGCTTCCCCCGCCTGACAAGATAGCGAGGGACATCCTCCGAACATTCTCGCACAAAAAACTAACCTAACACCAGACAATACGGCTTACTTCTCGATGACAACGTTATGGGAGGGATGTTCCCTCTGCTGTCATTTGTCATTGGATTATCAGAGGCTTTCAATGTTTACTTTCATTATATACATCGGGGGTTACGTATACTTTGTTTAATAGTAGATAACTAAATCTTTATATAAGTTCATATATAAATTATGAGTTCTCTTAACGCTTATATATATGGTTGAAATATTCTAAATGTTTGGTCAGTTCTATCAGTGTGTCAAGACAGCTATTTTCCAAACATCGGTTGCACAACGTTCTGCATAAGCAATCATCAGTTTTTACGACTCGATTTATAGCAATGTACACGTACCTACGCAAGAGGCTGTGTGAGATAAGTATATATATGTTGTCGACGAAAAATACATACATACCAATAAATGAGGGTTTCCTTCCATTTCAAAGCTATACAATTACAAATGAAGATCAAATATTTCTTCAGATATTTATCTAAATAATTACATTAGGACTAGTTTCAATGTATATTCAAAACTTTACATATGCTGTTATGTCAAGTTATTTAAACGACACGTACTCTTTTACCTTGGTTTTTTGAGTTTTCAAAAATAAAGGACACATCGTTATAATATAAGCATTTAAGGGAGCGTGATTAGTCTTTTACAAATACATAAGCACCTAGGTCACTCAATAATAAATAATATATTATTTATTACATTCATAAATAATATATTCAGTATATTACATGAAAATTGTAAATAAATATACAGATATTGAACATTTACATTTACGATTAGGTATTGATACAGCGTCCATATCTGGTTTTATCGTATGGACATTAAAATGTATCATAAATTACTTGCTTTCGAAACGCTTATCACATATATATTATTCATATGTTATACCATAAACAGAAGAGACGTGTTTCAGATGTATTTCATTTTGATTGAAATTATTTTTTTATGAATATTAAAATATCTTCAATCTTTGATTTCCCCTGACAGAAACTTTAAAATATTCGCAGGCAAATAATTATTTCGCATTTTGGTTGAAGTACTTAAAAATCTATTCGCCACGTTAGTGTAGTTATAGTACTTTGAGATACCTTGTTTTTATACTAATTTCTCATGTAAATAGCATATGAACTATTGGTTGATGCTTGCACCTTCATTAGCGTCGTAGCCCGGTGAAGCTGTTAAGACTTTGCTAGGTCAATAGTGTAGTCAGTTCAAGAAAAAAAAACTTCATCTGCGTTATATATTATTTAAAAAATATATTTTATGTACAAAGGAAAAAAAACATTCTTAAGTCTTTTGTACTGCTTATAAAAATCGTGATTTAAGATCTGTAATAATCATCTTTAATGAATATTTTGTGACATCTTTATAAATAAAAACTAAGTATCTGAGTAAACTAAAGAAATTTAATCGAAATGTAAACCATAGTATGGTGGTAAGGCTTTTCTCTATATTTCACCTTGTTCTTTCACCCATATTGAAAACCTGATGTATTCCAGCCAAGGGTGTAGTCACTGTGGTATTAATGATACGACGTTCCCGAACCACAGGAGATTTGATTTGTATAAAAGATCTTAAATTGTTTCCCACAATTTCAACAATATGCTGTGGATAAATGAATAATTAATATATGAAGAGATAATGCTTGAAGGTCCTTTTTTATACATCTTATTGGCGGGGGAGGAGGGACTGCCTACTGCCACTGCGTCTGCTCTCCCGACAGGTGTGGGCTCTCTAAGAGGCCCTGACTGCGGTCTGAGGGGTCAAAGATATGCTTGTAGGTCCTAATGATTCATAACTTATATGTCGTCGAATACACGATATATTCAACGGTAAGAAGATACACACATCACTCCCAAGAAATTCTCATAAGCTAGGTATGTCACTAGTTCCGGCAGTTGTATTTGAAAATTATTTTTCCTCTAGCGTTTTATATTTTTATTTAACACTTAAAACTTATAAAAAAAGCAAAGATATATGTGTAAATATTGTTCGTATGTAGCACGCGTTGTTTAATATCTGCACACGACTTTACGACTGTCGTAAAATGCAGCTCGCTCACACGATCCACGGCGGAGTGTCGGGAATCCGATTTCTATACGTCGCCCTTTGTGACTGAGTTGATTGGACTCTACGTGTTTCTCATTTCACTTTACCTGAACTGTGTAGCTTCACGGCTGTAAAATTTATCATAACTCAAAAATACTCATAGGTATATAACGGAAATCGTTATTATAACGAATGATAACGCAACGCGTTATTGCTATGAGATATGAGTGACAAATTATTGAACACGTCATTATGCTGTTGTTAATTATCTGCTGTACATTATTTTTAAGTAAAACTTTTTTAGGCGCGACTAGGTGGTAAATGGATAACAATGCCACGGAAGTCCGTTACGGATATATAGCTTTATATTTTTTTACTATACGGTTTTTAAATATTTTTGATTTTGTCAATATATAGTTTATAAAGAAATCAATTAAAATTTTTTGAGAAAAATATTAAATTTAATATTAATAAAAATCATAGAATACATTTGCTTATGTATATTTGGACGCGCGACCGTGCTGTCATCTGATTTCAATGTAAGAAAGTAACAAATTAAATCAAAGCTTCATTATCTGTAGTACCATCTATCAGCTAATTCGGAACTTCAATAACACAGGAAATATTATTAGCAACACTTTGTTATAGAGTAAATAAAATGCAGAAAAGTACGCAAGAAAATAATTAATAAAAAGTTTTATTATAACCGCGTTGGACGATTACACGAACTCATTTTTATTTGAAAACGTCGGTGGCGAGAAGGTACCTACTATTGTAATATGGGAACAAGTAATCACTGTGCAGTAAGTACTAGGAGAAAACGGGTAAACACTTCACGTTGCTTCAATCAAAATACATTACATTATCATGGTCAAAACGGTTATTATAAAAAAAAATTGAGCCGTCACGGGACGCCTCGCAGATGTGAAACATCGTAATTATTGGAATCGAACGAATCTTAAATTATCGTATTCTCAAGTTACACTATAGGTATGCGAGCTCAGTGCGGCAAGAGAGATTGAGCACAGTCGTGTGCACATGACATCGCGTCGCCACGTTTCACACACTCGCCACGCCAACAATCAGGTTTACGCGCGCCTATATCATAATCATATACATCAAAATTAACTAATGTAAGTCGGAAAGTCGTGGTAGCCTAGTGGTTTGACCGGTGAATTATTATTTCTACGTCCGCAGGTTCGAACCCCGACGTGTACCTACCAACGATTTTTTCGGAATTCATGTACATTTGCTAATTTAAATACGTAACACTATCTACTGACGGTGAAGGAAACATCGTGAGGAAATCTGAACCTGACAAATGACATGACAAATACTGTATGTTGGGAAAATATAGAACTGTGATTTTTATAGATTATATAACGATATCTAACGTATTTTTAATACTACACTTGACAAGTGAAGCTTTTACTCATAACTATCAATTATTAACATCATAAATTTTGGCTCCCAACCATGTAACATACCCATACTTGGATTAACGTGTTATAAATGTATAAACGGTGTCTTATTTTATGGTGTAAGGGTGTAAAGATTAACGATATTATGGAATTCAACTTTATAAGGAAATAAACGGGATATACGGAGACTCTAGTCTCTCTATGCTAAACCAGGGGCATTCTTGTAAACAAACAGATTTATTAAGACAAATATGACAGTTTCAGAGTTATAAGTATATATGTATTCTTAGTGGTTAGTCTATGGATAGTCTCCAATGCGATGCGTAATGCATTAGGTATCTCTATTCTTTTATACAGGTACCAGATTCCAAAGAATCGACGTATGATACAGTTTTTGCAATAACGATGAGTTTCAGTAGACATAATCACGTAACTGATATATTTGAATTTATTTTAAGTTGTACAATATTTTTCGATCGTACTTACGTAACAGAACTTTGTTAAAATCTTTTTATCCTTGGAACCGTCTGAACATATTTTGTACAATATCCCATTCACAAGATTTGATATATGATATTAAACTTTCATAATGCTGGTCACGGAAGTAGCAAAACTGGGTGGCGACGTGTTAGTACAAGTTACTGTAAATATAAATTTGAATAAAATTAGTAGTAATCAATGTTTGTCTATTCCGTTGTGTTTTAATTATCCCATAGTTAAACCATATGCCATAGTTAAGAAAGTCTAACAACGAATTTTCGATCCCTTGGTCATAAGTTGGTGATACAATAGAGTCACAGATTATATTAGATTACTTAAATGTTTCGATGGATTTCCATGATGCTACATAAGCTCCATATTCTTATTTTTGATCTGAACTTATTAAAAAGTTATCGATGGTTACAAAAGAGAAAGAGAGATATAGGTATACAATTTATCGTTCAAAATCAAATATACTTTATTCGGTTTAGGGCCTAAGAAAACATTTATAAATCTCAAAACTACAACCGGTGCGAAAAACCAATTCAGTCATCCAGAAGAACCGGCTAGAAACTCGATTGGGTGTATTTTTTTTAATACTTTAACGTTACAATCGTTTTTCGTGAATACATAGATAGATGTCAATTCCAGACATCACCACAGTTTACATATTGATTCAACCTATAATAGCTATTTTCCACCAAAACCCGCTTTTTTTTGCGAGCGAATCCTCCTGGATTCTACATCTTCCCGGGCAGCCCAGGTGTGGATGCCAGATTTTTACCAAAACCCGCTTGATATGACACATACATTTACAGTCCGGCAAACTTTATTGCGGCGTACTTTTACTTACGGTTACTGAATACTTATTCTCTTTGTTGCTATTTTTTTCTATAAGAATCCTATAAGAATTATCGTTATTACTTTTTTTTCTTATTATACGTTTCGACATTTGGCGTTTTGAAGGAATTGGTCACTCATCTATCTAACCTTTAAACGAGCAATTCTTGTATATTTTTATATTGTTATATATTCAGGATCTCGGAAACGGCGTCAGCTATTTCCGTGAAACTTAGTATATAGGTGATTTCGGGGACGATAAATCGATCTAGCTAGTTTCATTCATAGAAAACTTTTTTTCTGAGTTTTCACTCAATGAAAAATATAGCTAGAATATAAAGGTAAATTTCGCTGCCGTTCTCAAAACAAAAATAGCTCAGATGGAGATCGGCTGCTTCAAAAATTCGTCTAACCCGAGTTCGAATCCGAGTGACAACAAAAGAAATATCTTTTTTAATATTAATATTGTGAAGCAAACCTAACAGTTTATTTTAATTTAAAAATGTTTTTAAATAACCGAGCTAGGTTCGGTCGCCCTAGTACTAGATACTATTGCAACTATCAATTCTTTGGCAGTTATTTTTTAATTGTTTGATGATAACAGGAACACTATTAGAGAAGGTTTCCTTTGTGAATGTTACACCTAAATATAGAGTTACTTTTATACTTAAATGAATGAAAATAAAGGGGATTTATTTTCGTGTTTTATTAATACCTGAAATAATGTTTATCTACCAGGTCGTGGCAGGCAAATTGTTGTCCAGTCACAAACCTTAATAAGTCATGAATATTTTAAAAATATAGATAATTAAAATATTGAGAGGTGCTGAATGCTTTACAATTTGGAATTTTATATTATTTTGTTATTTTTTAAATTTTTTGTGTATATAGTAGATTTCAAACAAATGCTATCTCAAAATCAGTCAAGTTGCATGAGAATTAGGAATTAATGATGTAATATGACATCAGAATTTTGTAAATACACATAATAGTCAATTGAAACATATTTAATTGTTTTTTTTTTTAATATAGGAGATTTATATGCATATATATATTCTATATTTACTAGGCACCTATAATAAAAAAAACATATTAGGTATATGTGGCTACTTAGCAACAATTGTTCCATGTTCTGAATGATATCATGTCTTTTAATCTACTTTGGTAATGTCAACCTTTTATATACCTAATTAAAATATTATAAAGTGTTATTGATAATTTAATGATACATGTCATTCAGTATTTTATTGGTTTTGTTACATTTGTTGATTAAAAGTAATAGACATTTATCAGGACTGGAATAAAAATTTAAGTTCTTGTTGTTCTAACATGATGTACTCATTTTTATATGTAGATATCAAGACGGCGCAATGGAAATGGCTTACGTCTTTGCACTAAAGAAATAAAAGTTGAAAGTGTAAACAAAGTAAAATTAGCTAGGCTACTTTGAAACTTTCACATGCATCAAGCGGACTACATTCACATTAACTCTGTAAACAAACTCCTAAGCGCAGAATTCCAACCGCCGGACAATGGCGATATCTTCCATAAATAACCCGAACAATATTCAATAACCCGCCAGTTTATTCCTCCAAGAATAGTAGTCGTAAAGCCCGCAGACATACCTACTGACGGATCCTCGAATCACAATAACGTCGGAGCTCACCAGAATCCATAATCTTATTTTTGTACCGCACCGCGAAGCGTGAATTTCGCAATTATGAGATTTCTCAACACCGCATGCGATTGCCGCCTCACTGACATACTCTATAAAGATTAGATTCGTGTGCAGACTCTTCAAAATAAATATTTTCCTATAAAACACGTGCGATTGTAGACTTTATCTCGGAGGCTGAGAGTTACGTGGCGGGAATAACCAGGTGGTGAGTAAATGCGAACTCTTTGCGATGGTAGGAGGGCAGATTATGCGTCGCAGATGTTGTCCACTGTGATCCATTGTGTTCCCTCCTATAATTTTATCGGAGTTGATTTACGATCGATTGTTCGGCCCGTGGACAGTCGGCGAGGCGTGGTGTGAGTGCGCGTGCGCATGTGTGCGCGGTGCGTGCTTCTACCCCGGCCCCGGCTGGTCAAGTATTCAAACCTGCAGATGGTATTCGAAGACTTCAACTGACGAACACGATATTCGTAAACTAAAAAAAAAACAGGCGTGCTTTATTTTGTAACCAAAACTACTTAATTGCTCGTACCACTCTTGTGGTACATAGATATGTAAGGAAATTTGATAATTTTTCTAAAAATAAATATACTTTTTATATGCATTACAACTTTCTATTCTCCAGGTACAAAAGAAAACAATTTATGCAATTTTTCTTCGCTATTACAATGTGCATTAATTATTGTATTTATAAAATTACGGGCAAATAATCTAAATACTTTAAGCTGTACTCTCTTATGCCTATATGATTCACCGCAAAAGGGACTAATAATACTATTTACGTAAAAAGGTATTAACAACCATTTACATATCGCACTGCTATTATAATACTGTCGTAACTCAAATAATCACGTTTTTCAGAATCCATGGAAAATTATTTCTTGCTATGTACTGAAAGTTCTTTGAAACTATGCGTTTTTTCTATTGCAAATTAGACGAAAGTACTTTGCTTTATAATGTAACCCATATGATATAGTGACACATCTTCACCCGATCGCTACTTCTTAAACCTAAAAATGATACAAAATTGGGGAGGGTCGTCAGTAATTCATTAAAAGTTGATTAGAGCGTTATTTCTCGGTTCAGTTTACAGATATTTTTATAACTGAGGTGTAGGCTATTACTTTTTCTATTAAGATTAATTAAAATCTCAATTGACGCAATATTCGAGTTGTGACGGTTTTGAAATAGCAGTGCGATGGGAGCAAGGAGTAGAAGTTTGCTATTATTTGCATTCAGTTAACAACGTAAAAGTTACACATAACCTAATAAATTCTTTATGTTTTACTTCGACCTGTTACAGCCGGTTATTGAGTATTGAAACTCAATCTTAATAGTGCCGGAAAACAATTTGCCGGTGTAACACCTCGCGGTTATATCGAAGGCGTTTTATCATGGCATTAATAGGCGTCCGTTTTCTATAAACATCTGCCAAGTGTTGCCGTGTAAAACAATAGTTTATTGAGGTACAATTTTCTTTAGTGTACTTACCAGTAATGTAATCAAGGAAATAATATACATAGGTATATGAGTATTATCCGAAATAGTCAATTTAATTAGTTACACTAACTCTAAAATGTGAAACAATTACCCATTTGATTAATAATGTTTAGTTATATAGATAATTTTAGTGTAATAGTCTTTAATAACTACTTTTTAATACCTAAACTTTTTTCTATAAAAAAACTCAGACGCTAGTTCGTGCTTTATTCTCGTAAAGGTGGATAAATTGTCTCAAAGCCTTTTGTATCTTTACCTTACTGGACTTTTAATTTAAATACTTTTGTTTATTTTATCGTCGAAGACATCAATAATTAAAAATGTTGCTGTTAAAGATTAAAGTAAGACACATATTACGCAGGAAAACTGAGAACGCGTTAAATGCGAGCTAAAATTACATCTAGAAATCAAGAAATTGAGGTCAGCACAAACGCGGCTTCACTCGTGTGCAGAACCTTTGAGTTAATTAGTGAGGTGGGCGAGTGTGCTCTGTACTGCGCACCGGTAAAACTATTGATGTTTCTATTATCTTCAGCTATATGTAGGTACCTAAGTGTAGAAGTTTCTATAAACGTTTTATTATACATATTTCTGGGAATTAATACTAAAAGGTGTGTTCCAAGATCAAGGTAATTTATTTATAATGTTACCGTACAGCTTTTTCTAATAGAAGTCATAGTTTTATATTGATGCTTTAGGAGGTGAGTTTTTTAGCTGTCACAGATATTTGAATAAGATGCGAATTATTTCATCCTATTAATTACATGTGAACGATAACAACGATTAGTATGAAATGTATTTTTGGTTTTGCTGGAAAAGTTAAAAAATTAGGCAGAATAAGACATGTAGTGTAAAATCTTCAGTAGTTTGTAAATATTTTTATATCAATTAGATCCTTAATTAATACTTTAAATAGTAAAAAATAATTTTAAACAATTTGATCGCCTATATAGAAACTTTCATTAGATTAGATTTAGAATTGTGGAAATGTTTCGTCATCAATATTGTTTGAGTCAGAATTTTTACTTAAACGTATATACCCACAAATATCTCAAGTTTTCATCTATCTTCTTTATCAAAAAGGAATTTAATAATATATATGAGAAAATGATAAGAAGTAGATATGAAAGGCGATAGGAAAGCAATAAAGCATTGTTGTTTCATATAGTAGCCATGCTTGTTGGTGATCTCAACGATATACTTAACGATCCTTATCTCTGACTCATGGTGAATGTTTCACGCTTTTTATATTCTTTGTTATTACCTAAGCAGTGTTTTCATGTTTTCTTTCTTATTCTTTATAGAATTATCGTTTGATCTCATGATGGGTACATACTAAGCTTAGAGAGGAACTAGTCTAGTTAGGGATACACTTATTGGTGCTTAACGATTTCAGCTTTGTATTTACAGATGAGTATTAGGTAGTTAAAAGGCATAACCATACTTTGGTTTAATCAGAATATTTTTCTGCATCTAAGGGCTTATTGTGAATTGCAAACATACGTCGATTCGAAGATTTAAACTAAGCAATTAATGGTACTCATTTCATTGTATTTAAAAGACCAGTACAGGACTGATATTTGCTTCATATATGTGTTTCATATGAATATCCGAGTTTAACCAGATTGGGATGGCAACCACCACACCCACACAGATCGGGTTACCTAGCCTAGGCAGTGGACTGTATATAAATTGGTTGGAGGTAGATACCCCTCGAAAATGTATGCCGAAAGTATTTCCTTATAATCGGGATAAAAGTTCACTAACCTGATATAATATATCTTCTTCGCCGCCGTTGCCGCTGGTGAGAGCACCAGTTTTCCCAAATTAACACATACAAAACACAAAAAAGAATTCCGGGCTGCCGTTTCGGTAGTGGCAAGCGAGACCGAATCTAAGTGCGGGTTCCGAGGAAGACGCAAGACAGCAAGTGACCGATCATCACCGATTTTCCGTTGACAAACGTTGTGTCAAAAATAATTTGGCCTACTCCCAACCAATTTAAGCCCGGACACAGATGTTCAACAGAAACCGTATTTTATGTTTGTTTTGGCTGGCACACCTCTTAAGGGCTTAACTAATAACTTAATTGATCATTATGAAATTTTGCATACATGTTATCTAGGTTTAAGGAAAGGACATAAGTTCATACAGAAAAAATATACAATTTCCGAGGTATTGATCAAATCTACATTAGTAGGAGCATGAGTTAGTTGCACAATAAAATGTCACATCGTCTAGAACAGGGTTTCCTAATATACCTTCCAAAATACAATGAAAAATAGTCTCAAACTTTATAATGCCATAGGTAATAAGTTCTCCAATCTCGAGACTATTACCGTAACTTAGGTTATTCATAGAAACCAAAAATATTAACAAGGTTTAAACATGAAAATGAGCTTTAATTAACAAGTATCACAACCGTGACAATATCGAATCTTATAAAACACAATTAGTTAGTAAAAACATTTTTCTCTACACAGTTTCATTTAGTATTTTTCGGTTCGTATATCAAGTTCATTCTGGTAAAATCCAATTGCTGCAAGGTCCTTGACACCTACATAAAGCTGTTTACTTACAATCAAATCCCGTAGCTTGATGGTCAATCTCCATTGATATTATTTCCTTGCCACCATTATGGGACACGAGTGAACACCTACGTTCAATTGAGTTACATTTCAGAAGGTCAGAATATGCTAGTGGAATTCCTATCTCTGTTGTAAAATATAATTGTAAGATAAATATGATTAGGTATATTTTAGAAGTATTACTTCTAATTTCAATTAGCATATAGCAATAGAGGATATAGAATGATACCTACTTCTCGTCTACAAAATTTAAGTAACATTATCTGAAATTATTTTTTTAATCACTATTTTAACGTCTTAAATTATTATAGCCGATTTTGTACTCCTTCAGATTCGGAATTACATACTACCCGTCTACAAAATGTCACCAAAATCTATTGTTTTTTTAAGCTATTGCATAGCTTCTATCACGGGCCTTGACCGTGGAGACCGAATCCAAAAATTCCGTAACGAAAAAACCTAACACCCCCCACTCTTTTGGGGTATAAGGGGTGTCGAATAACATCTTAAGACTTCAGACACCCAAGCCAACCTCACCTGCACGTGGTGTAGCCTGCTGATCAACGAACGAGGCAATGGCGAGAGCGGGGTGGTAGGGTTTTACAGCCCGACTGGGTCGCAACCACCATGTACATGGCGAAAAAGTCCGTCATAGTGACTCGCTTTTGCGCGTCGCGTTTCGGGATCAGCCTGTGCTGTCCTTTGTCACTTTGTACTTTCGTCATTACGGCCGGCATGACAGCGGCGACCGACGATGGATGATCTGTCTCTCGGTGGTCGCCACTGTTTTTGGATTGTACTATGCTTACCATCAGGTATAGTGCAGTTACTTTGTCGTGCTACAATAAAATAAAAAAAAAAAATAAAAAAACTCTGCCTACCATGTAGCTCGGCCGAGCGTTCGCTTAACGTATATATGGTACGACTGTACAAAGCTCGCACTGATCGAGACGAGCTGCTCCGAAATCGGACGAATACGTAGGTAATCAGCTGTTTGTGAGAAAGTATACTGGTGTATAGGTATTTATCATCTATGTACGACAGTGAATATCTGTACCCGTATAATTTGTGTACAAAGTGTTTTCCTGAATAACCTACATGTATTGTAAAATAATAAAAATATTTAATAAAAGAAAAAAAAATTGTTTTCTTATCGGTCACCACGCTCAAAAAGTGTAACTTGAATTAATATCAAAGAAAAAAAAAACAAAGGAAAAAATACTGCATAAATAAAATAAATAAATAGTTATAATTGCATAAGTTAACAAAAATGCTATGCAATAGCTTTACCGCGGCAGTCCCCGAGTGCCACACGTATTTTTTTAATATTTTGTTTTTAACTTATAAGAGTATTATGAGTTACCTTTACAGCCTATCAATTAAAAAATAATGTGTACTTTCCGGCAATTTCATCAATATTGGTTGGAAATTAGACAGCTATTAAATTTTTTACTATTTTAGAATATCTTGAAGTGTGTTGGTAATTTTTACTACTTCTCAGTCTCTAAACGACGTAAGAACTTGTGTACTTCCTGTGTAGAAAATTAAATTAAAATTTGTTGAGAATTACAAAAAGTTATTTCAATTCGTTTTTAGTAGTCGAGATTAGTCCAGGAATAAATTTTCTAGAAAATCTTGAATAAAATCCGGACATGCAAACAGAAAATTCAACAAAAAAACAGATAAAAAATTTATCAATGTCTTATTCGTGATCGAGATATTTAATAGATATCTATCACGAAATGTGATAAATAAATAAATACACATACATAAATATAAACTTATGAATATAAATTAGTTATATTCTCAGACCTGCAAGTTTTTGTTGTTGTTTTTTGGAATTGTACATAGTTGAGTTGTAGTAAAACGGGTAATGAAAAAATACCCGTCGTGTCTACACATGTAGATTCATCAATTTACTTGACGATCAGTATAAAATTTAGTGTGCTTTTGCGCTGTCTAGTAATGAGATAAAAAAGGCATAAGATCTTAAGTATAAAGACTCTTAGATATTGTAACCTTCGTACTGATGATTAACTATTTTTATTTATCGACTTTTCGTAAACTTCAAAGTGAAAGTTATATTTGGATCTTCAGGAATAGATGCAAATTTTCTCAAAACCTGATCCATAAAGAAAAACTTAAAGACCGTGAGACTATTTTTAATGCTTCATTATAATCAGCATGCAGTAGGTGACCAACTGCAGGTCATAGGTCTCTTCCCGAAGAAAGGTATGGGAATAATCACCACGTCAGCCCTCTACGTATTAGCGACTTCAAACCCCGAAATATCTACAGTTATGTTTCATTCTTTTTTATATCATAGGAGGCTAACGAACAGGTGGGTCACCTGATGTTAAGTCATCACCACCGTCCATAGACACTTGCAACACCAGGGGATCCCAAGTGTGTTGCCAGCCTGTGTTGGGGGAAGGTGGGAGTTAGGGGGTGGAAGGGAAAAGAGAAAGGTGAGGAGAGGTGGGCCTCCGGCGCTCTGATTGACCGAACGAAACGCAATGCCAGCACTGTTACGTCACGTTGGTTTTCTGCGAGAGGGTGGTACTAACCTGGTTGAGCCGACCCATTCATGCTAGAACCACTGATAGCTATAGCGTGGCTCTACCACCGCTAGTACGCGAATCCCAAAAAAATCGTTGGTACACGAGTTCTAATCTGCAGACATAGCATTGATATTCCACCGGCCAAACTATTCGACTATTACAACTTTTTCAATTTATATTTTATAAACAAACAATCAACAAGAAATTTGGATTTTGCAACAAAAAAATGAAGGTACTAATTATTTTGTGTTAAATTCAAATTGTAAATAAATACATTATATAATAGCGTCCTTAATCTAGATTTTACGATAATGTAGTCGTGATAGTAGCGAATTCGACAGCAAAGACGATAAAATCTAAAAGTAGTTACTCTGTTCAACTATTTTAATTGATGAAAATATTAAAGTTCGTAGGACAGATTTATATTTAAATATGCGTGACTATAATAATAACATGGACTTTTGTGGAAACTGATTTTCCGGATAAGAAAATTAAAATGGTCGTAAAATTTTTCCTTTATCAAGATTCACGAAGTCTTCGAAATGTTGTTAGGCTGAAGATGATTTAATACCGGATCTATATCTACGTCAGGTAAAGATGAAAGCATTGTAAATACTTTGAGATTAATCTTCTTCTGCCTATATGTCTACAAATAAAATAATAAGAAGCTGCTGTGCGCGCTTTATGTAAAAACTGCTGGATAGATTTTGATATTCTTTTTAGAAATGAATATGCTTTCAAATTTTTTACCTCTGTAAATACATAAAATATACTGCTAAAATAATAAACAATGCAGATGAAGCCGCGGGTATCAACTAGTCTATATATACTAGCAGACCCGGCCACGCTTTGCTGTGACTCAATTGTTAAAAAACAAACCCAAAATTAAAACGTGCTGCCATCTATGAGATATCTATTGATAACAGACTATCCCTCAGTTTTCTATCAACAAACTAATATAAAGCGCCATCTGTTCGAGACTGATGAAACTCACAATTAATAACGATAATCAACATTGATAGTCATTTAATTTGTAATTCAATAATATTGAGGTAACTAATCGAAATGTATAGTAAATTATCCTATCTCTCAAATTGGACCAAATTATATAAAAATGCCAACTATCATGAAAATCGGTTCAATTATTTTAGAGTTCAACGTGGACAAACATCATAACAGTAGATTTTTATGTATTTAGACATAGGTATACGTATTTGAATAAAATTGCGGTGTTTATTGTTTGTCCTAGCTATTCTCTTAAACTGCTGAACCAATTTAATTTAGTGCTACATAAAGTATTTTCCAATTAATTATTTAGGATATACATCATTACACTTATCCGCAAGGGTTAAGCTATAATGCCAAGAGTTGTAAAAACTAAAATAATTAAATTAATTTTAAACATTGATTATATTAAAAATATTTCAAAACCGTTAGCTGAGGATTAATTTATATAAAACAGAAGGTTCCCATGAAATAACAAAGCTTTTTCAAGAGAACGAAGCCGTGGGTACTAAGTTATATGATAAGATATTAATAGTATCACATAATTTATTTACTCAGGTAAGCTTACGAGTGGAGTTAGTACCAACTACAGTTTGAGTTTTACTAGGAAAAATAATTTTATTCTAAGTACATATTCTTTTATAGCACCGTAATTTAAGTTAATTACGTGGATAATTAAAAAGGTGATAAACAAATCTAATCTCTAAGCCTTTATTGTCGTGTACACCTCCACTTCTTTGTGTTTAATAAAGTCTTATGAAATAAATGCTACGTAAGTTTTACACTGGTACTAGGGTGTCCTTTATTTAAAAAGTTGTTATTTTATGCTCTCTGTATCGTTTCGTCCTAGTTTCTGCAATAAAAAGCACCAAACCAGAAATACTAACTTAATCTTATCAAATTTCCCATTTCAATAACCAAATTTCTTCACCCTCAACCCAATACTTATAATTTGTATAATATTGTTATAATACACAGTATTATATAACATTATATAATATTATATAACAGTATTATATAATACAATATGTATATTTATGCGAAACATACCAAAAAAAATAGTATCAATGTAAAAGAAAATAACAGCCTAAATTATTAAAGCTTCAAATTGAGTTACTCGTGAAATTTATGATGTCTTTATTTCCAGTACAAAATAATTCATTTAAGGAAAAATATTGTCATCAATAAATGAAAATAACCAAATCTACGCAATAGGTTTAAACAAAATATTTGTTTTCTTGTTTATTTGCTCTTAATAAAAATTTAATGTCAATTTCAGTTAGTTTTAGTCAGTAATATATTTTTAACTAGCTGATCCGTGCAACTTCGTCTGCATCGATCGGTTATTACCGGTTTCAATCGTATTTTTAAACGCGAAATATTGGTGGTAAATGATTTTTTTGCCGATTTAAATTACATTCCTTGTGATTAACTATTGAAAACATATGTTTACTAAAATAAACATTATCTATAACACTGAGGGATAATATACCTTCCTTACATTGAGAAAAAATTCAAAATCGGATCGCTGGTACTAGGGATTACCCGAATACAAAACGATAAAAATATTAAATATAGCCTAAATTTTTGGACACTATTTCTGCTATATACAGCACAAAGAAAATTTACTAAAATCCATCAAGAATTTCATTAATTTCAGATTTTTCACTTTCGTCCGTTATCCTGGTAAATCCTTTTTTTTCGAACTGGCTGCGCTAGTGACCTAGCATGGTTCACCGGACTAACTGGATTATCCCTTGCATTTTATGAGACAAAAAGTATCCTAAATATAATCTTGTAATATTAGTTATCACTGTGTCAAGTGTCGTTCACCCGATTAGGCCTCCCACGGCAGCGGCTCAAGTCTAGGTTCGATCCCTCGGTAGGGAGCCCTTGAGTGCGTTGCTTGCGCGATACGGTGACACACAAATATACATCACCGCTACAACACTACACGATCACCCCCACACACGTGCACGTCGACATGCTTACACGTAAAAGTGGAAGGGTTTACTTTTTTTCCCTTATCGAACTGAAAAACTCTCAATTTTCCGATAATAAATATATGGAGGAGTTGATGAGGCCTGTATGCTTGGTACACATATACGTTTCAACAACTCATACATATATGAATAGTTAGCTAGGTTAGCTAAGATAGGTCGCGATTTTGCATGCAACAGGCAACAGCCGAGGTGTGCCGTGCACCCTTGAGCTGGTTGCCAAAATAAAATCGGCTGAGTGCCTTAAGCGCTCGCCTTAGTAGTCCGGTGAAGCTGTTAAGACCTTGCTGGGTCAATAGCGTAGTCATTTCGAAAAAAAAAGTGTCAAGTGTCGTCAAAATTGTTTCAGTACTTTCAGGAGTGATACGTGTTCACAGGGACACACAGACAGTCAAAAATTGTAAAAAGATTATTTCTGGCTTCTATATCGATTACAAAGTCTACCCCAGTAATAATTTTCAAAAAATATTTAATTTACAGATTTGGCCTAGTTACAGTTTTATTATAGTACTAGCTGACCCGTGCAACTTCGTCTGCACCAAATTGGTTACCACTGGTTTCAATTGTATTTTTAAAAGCGATAAAATTGAACAAAACTGATACCCGATTGCAGCCACAACTACCGTTTCCAATTGTGAATCCAAACTATCCCCGATCTCACTCAAACATATACCCAGATTATATGTGATTTTTGATGTAAAACATCTATAGTTCACCCGATTAGGCCTCCCACGGCAGCGGCTCAAGCCTAGGTTCGATCCCTCGGTAGGGAGCCCTTGAGTGCGTTGCTTGCGTGATACGGTGACACACAAATATACATCACTGCTACAACACTACACGATCACCCCCACACACGTGCACGCCTACACGCTTACACATGAAAGTGGAAGGGTTTACTTTTTTTTCCCTTATCGAACTGAAAAACTCTCAATTTTCCGATAATAAATATATGGAGGAGTTGTTGAGGCATGTACGCTTGGTACACATATACGTTTCAACAACTCATACATATATGAATAGTTAGCTAGGTTAGCTAAGATAGCTCGCGATTTTGCATGCAACAGGCAACAGCCAAGCCGAGGTGTGCCGTGCACCCTTGAGCTGGTTGCCATTATAAAATCGGCTGAGTGCCTTAAGCGCTCGCCTTAGTAGTCCGGTGAATCTGTTAAAACCTTGCTAGGTCAATAGCGTAGACATTTCGAAAAAAAACCCTTAGTAACATAGGCTACATTTTTTTTAGAAAAAAATTGGGATTTCTACTAAAATTTCAATAATGTAATCAAAGGTATGAAAAAATTTTGGCTTAAAATGTATTTCATCGCATGCGCTCCGATAACTATAAATGATAGAACAAAAATATGTTCTACAATATTAAAGAACATATTATTATCTATAAAAAACTTGGCGGTAGCATATGTCTACCTATTGTGATTATGTCACTACATTTTTGAAATAAATCTTAATAAAAACTGTACCATGCTTAAAAGACTATGTTATTCATGTCTATATATTAATACACACTCGTACCAGTATTACGCGGCATGCACAGAGGACCTTGCGCCCTTTGACATACCGCCAAACACACCGCGCTTGCACCTTTCACTGATTTCTTTGTTACTATTTCATTAGACAATTGACTGTCGCGGATTAAACGACGCATTTTTAACGCTATTTATAAATTATGAAAGACCTTTCGCAGTTGTGAATGTAACCAGTGTTTTAATTTAAAATATGTCGGACAGCGATAATTTCGGAAGTGAAAGTATGCACCCTTCTACAAAAAAAGTAAAATCGCACTATGACATACTATATATCTTGATAATGCTATTATTTAATACTTTTGTAACATACCTCAGTTATCATCGACCAATTGTCACAGTATTAACCAGCTATTCTAAAATTCTTGTTCTTCCAACGTTGCCGGCTCTAGTTTAGTTTAGTACTGTTGCAAAAAAGTCTAGTTACGTTATCAATTTTTTTTTTGTTTTTCGTTATCCTGGAGAAACCCTTGCGTTTTATGGGACAAAAAGTATCCTGGATGTAGCCTTGTAATATCAGTTATCACTCTGTTAATTTTAACTTCTATATCGATAACATAGTCTACCCTAATTAAAATTTTCAAAAAATATTTAATGTACAGATTTCGACTCGTTACAGTTTTAATAATATAAATTAGTTATTAACAATTTTGTCGACGTTTCCGAAGCAGTTGAAATTTTCGAAACCTAAAATCATGTAAGCGTGGCCTAGAGGTAACATTGGCGACTTTATACTTATCGGACGATCGACAGGGCGACGGTTCGAACCCCGTAATTTTTTTTTGGTTATTGTTTTTTTTTTGTAGTCTATATAGCTTGAATTTTTAACTAATCTGTCTGCTGTAAATAGCACAAAGGAAAATTACCAAAATCCACTAAGAATCTCATGAACTACAATTTTTTTACTTTCGTCCGTTATTCTGGAGAACTCCTTGCGTTTTATGGGACAAAGAGTATCCTGGATGTAGTCTTGTAATATTAGTTATCACTGTATCAAATTTCGTTAAAATTGGTTCAGTACTTTCAGAGTAATTCGGGTTTATATTCTAGACTTTAATCCTTTATCTTGGAGAACACTTTACGTTTTATGAGACAAAAAGTATATTTGATGTAATCTCGTAATATTAGCTATCACTATGTCAAGTTTCGTCAAGATTGGTTCAGTAGTTTCAGAGTGATGCGTGTGCATAGGGACAGACAGACAGACAGACAGACAAAAATTGTAAAAAGATTATTTTTGGCTTCTATATCGATAACATAGTCTACCCTGATTAAAATTTTCAAAAAATATTTAATGTACAGATTCGACTTGTTACAGTTTTATTATAGTATAGATAGATAGATAAATAATATAGATTACACATGAATTACTAAAGTAACAAATGAGTGTAATTTATTTTTTCGGTCTGATTACGCTATTGACTTAGCAAAGTCTTAAAAGCTTCACCGGACTATTTTTTTATGTATTATTTGTCTACAATTATAATTAAATAAAAAGTTTAAAATTTGAACGTTGGAAAACATATATGTTTCAATAATATTCATCCAATTGATGAAATTGTTTTCCTTTAGACCAACAATTTTCAATTGATAATAAAAAAAATTATACAATTCACTATAAATTCTTCTTTAAAGTTTAGCCAATTTTGAATGAACCCTCTCATCGTAAGTTGATAAGAGTATTTTTGTGTAACATTAAATATCTTACAAAAATATGTATTTTATAATATTCTGTATTTACTCAGGCAAGAAAGAAGAAATTAGATACGAATTTTAGCATTTTAGAATTCTGCTTTCACGATTTTTTATTACATAAACAAAAAATGAAAGTGATACTCAAAACAAACGAATTATATCTTGGCAACTAATGGATACTCTAATAAGTGCATGTATTGTAAGGTACGTACGGATATGTAAAAACGATTTTGACAGGTCCTTTGCTGGTAGATATCTGATGATATAAATAGTGATTTAGGATACTTAAAAGTGTTACGCGCAAATAAATAAACTAAAGTAGTAGTGTCCAGTACTTTGCGAACTCCACGCGTATTTTTGCTCTGAACAAATTTTTTTGCTAAATTCCACGCAGATGAAGTCTTCGGTAACAGCTGGTATTTTAATAATTGACATATTTGTGAGAAAAATTTACAGTTGAAGACGAGTTTTAAATTTAAGTTATAATATCTATTACTCACACTATAATAATAAGCTACTATAGTATATATCATTCTTATAATAGGAATTGGTACAATGTAACACTTACCGGCTTATTATTTAAATATGCTTCTCCTAGGATTTCATTTGCGTATTTTTCAATACATGCTATATATAAAGTAGCTTATGATCTTGTCTAAGTTCTATGTCAAAGTTAATTACAATCGGTACAGAGGCTTAATCGTGAATTAATGATACACGAATATATAGCGATACTTTCGTATTATAATATTAAGGCGGGAAATTTAAAAATATGAGTTATATAAGCGAAACAGAAAATACAATCAATGATATTATAATTAAAAAGGTGTAGATATGTTACCTAAATTATATTTTGAAATGACTTTGTAGGTGGTAGAGCCACGTTGATGCTATAATGAGCTTTAGTGTTTTTTTTATTTTTTATTGAAGCACGACATAGTGACTGCACTACGCCTGATGTTAAGCATAGTACAATCCAAAAACATCGGCAACCACCGAGAGACAGATTATCCATCGCCGGTCGCCGCTGTCATGCCGGCCATAATGACGACAGTCACCAGGTACTGGATATGCACAGGCTGATCCCGAAACGCGACGCGCAGAAGCGAGTCACTATGACGGGCTTTTTCGCCAAATACATGGTGGTTGCGACCCAGTCAGACTGTAAAACCCTACCACCACGCTTTCGCCATTGCCTCGTTCGTTATTCAGCAGGGTGCACCACGTGCAGGTAAGGTTGGCTTGGGTGTCTCAGTATTCATTCATTTTCATTCATTATCAACAAAAGATTGAAAAACGCTTTTTTTGTCTCGCACTCGTAATCTAAACTGGGCATTTAATAGTGTAGTATATAGTGGTAGAGCCACGCTGAAGCTATTACAGGTTTCAGCATGAATGGGTCGGCTCGTCCGGGGTTACCACCCTCTCACAGAAAACTGACGTGAAGCAACAGTGCTTGCATTATTGCGTTTCGTTCGGTCAGTGAGAGCGCCGGAAACCCTTCTTCCTTCTCCTCGTCCTTCCTTCCTCCCCCTACCCCTCTTCCTTTTCCCTAAACACAGACTGGCAACGCGCTTGTGACTCCCCTGGTGTTGCAAGTGTCTATGGACGGCGGTGATCACTTAACATCAGGTCACCTACCTGTTCGTTTACCTTCTATGACATAAAAGAGTGCGCTATATAACCCACACATATGTAAAGTAATATTGTAACGCCACACTGTCGTAGATAAAATGTGGAAGTAAGATAGCATATTCTCAAAATTGGTGGTGAGAAAGAAATAGTTATATGTTGCTTAGATACGGGTAGATTGACGGGGCCGCTGTTAAAAGTAAGCTAGCTAGCCAAGTTTTAACAAGGCGCTATCAAAGCGCTTATGATGTACAGCTTTTTAGTTATAATATCACTGAATACAATTGGTAAACATTGGCAGTGAAGAGCTGTGGGAAAATTCAGGATGAAAAATTTTGAAGGACATTGACTCGTGTGTTGCCACATTGTACATTTCTCATGAATTGACATGAATTATTTTTATAAGAGCGGTGTCTTTAGATGCTAAAAAAATAAAGAGGTCTGCTATTGTACGCCCGCATTACCGAATGGATATACTTCCGTGATCTTTTTAGTTTTATTTCTAAGACACTTGGTCCTTATATAAAAAATATCAATACATCTATATCTAAAATTATTAAGGTTTTAGGAAATATTATTATTATAATCACTAATTACGCATTCAGCGATAAGTGAAGTATGGCAAGCGCTGTGGTGTGCATGAGCAGAAGAAAGGAAGTAAACGTACAAGATTGTTTATAAAGAAATTTCGTAGTCAAAGTATACTTTTGCCGCCAATTATTTTTCCTCTTAACATATAACATATTTCGAACAACACATATCAAGTCGCAGGAATCAGCTAATCTTTACTAAATAAATGCGAAAGTTTGTTTACTTGTAACCCTTTCACGGCTTAACTATTCAACTTTCGTTAAATTTGCTGACATGTTGTTAGTTGTACAGAAAAGGTCGTACGGTAATGTTTTCTCCAGAAAAAAATACTGTTCCGAAGATATAGATCAAATCTTCAGTGAGGCGAGCGGTGCCGCAAGCAAAAACTAGTCATCAATAATTTCAGAAATATAATATCTATACTTCTATACAATAAAGTAGAATTAAGCTTGTTTTTCTTAACAAACAAATTAACACAACATTGTGGAATAGAAATGATTAAATACACATATACCTAGAATAACGATAACAATCTAGTTTTTTTCCTAATTACACTTAATTTAAGAGCCATTTCTTTGCTTATAATAGAAACAGATTTTCGGGACACAATGAAAGGAAATCTGATTGATTGTAACTACACTTTATAATAAGTTTCGTGTCTCAAGGCTATTATGATAATGCCGGTGGCGCGACTCTCGGAAGGTAGATAGCATCGCATCGCGCGCACTGGACAATAACCCTTACGTACATTCATTTATATTAATTAGCATAAACTACGACTCCAGGGTCTCTGTGAGTCTTATACTGCTAACTGAATAAATATCATCACTAGAGGAGTACACAATACGATCAGTATGTATGAAATACATAGGTACGTGTATTAGTGTGAACTTAAGTTGGAGTAATTCATATTGTATGGATTATCTACGATTTACTTCATTAATATTTTAAATCTCAAATATTTCGATTAACATTTTGATAGTGTAGACATACGTCTGTACGTAATAAATCCTGTGTTTCCTATCGTGATCCAAAGGTAAAAAAGTTGAGGCAGTCATAAGGACAGTGGAATAATTGTGTACTTCATTGAACTTTTAACCCTGAATTACTTTTATACTTTTATACCCTGAATTACTTAAATTTCATAATTTGGAAATTGAAATTCTAAATATTCGTCTCATTTTCATCTATCGGCATTCACTTTGTAGGTGTTAGAGCCACGCTGAAGCTATTACTAGTGTCATCATGAATGAGTTGGCTTGTCTGGGGTAGTACCACAGTCTCACAGAAAACCGTTTTTTTTTTCTCGAAATTTAAACTCTCTTAACCTGAAAAGGTCTTTACAGCTTCACCGAACTATATAGAAAACCGACGTGAAGTAACAGTGCTTGCTATGTTGCGTTTGTTCAGTGAGAGCGCCGGAAGACCAACTAGTCTCCCCCTCCCCCAAACACAGTCTGGCAACGCACTTACAACTCTTTATGTGTAGCAAGTGTTTATGGGCGGTGATGATCACTTAACTTCAAGTAACCCACTTGTTCGTTTGCCTCCTATGATCTATAAAAAAAACAGAATAATAATTATATATACTTCATTAATTAATCAAAAATATGTTGGTCTGTACAAGGTCAATACTCAATATAAATAATATCTAATACGCCACGAGCATTTCGACGTCATCGGTGACGGTCGGCCACGCGAAATCGCAAGATTTTTCCCATCCAAAAATTGAAACATGCATATGATACGGTCGAGTATATACAATGTCTGGCATTAGTATAATACGTCACAAGCCATCGATGACGCCAACCCATAAGTTTCTTCCTTAGCGGATAAATGTTACCTACAAAATCGATAAGCGAGGCTAAACAACTTTTAACTTAAAAAATCAAACATATTTTATCTAATTTAGGCCCTGAGAACGTTAAAGCTATCACCAGTTTGTAAAACAATCCAACCATCGAGATGAACCGGCAAGAAACTCGATCAAGATTATTTTCTACATTTAAACATTCTTACAAACATACATAGTTACAATTACAAATATACATAGTTTCAATTAGAAATATATATAGTTACATTCGCTTTCAGCTGATCCGCAAAAAGGTTGTCATTTCCAGGCATCAAGCATTCAAGTTCCAACCATCGTTCACTATTGATCCACCCTATATAAGTCATTAGATATGAAAGCTCCTTTGACATGGTGCTGACTTAACCAATGCCAAAGTTCTAGGTTAAGTAATGTTTTTTATGTCATAGGAGGCAAACGAACAGACGGGTCACCTGATATTAAGTGATTACCATCGTCTATAGACACTTGTAACACCAAGGGAGTCGCAAGTACGTTGCCAGACAGTGTTTGGGGGGAAGGGGGAGGGAAGGAAGGAAGGGCCAGGGGAGGGTAGGTGGACCGTCGGCGCTGTCACTGACCGACCGAAATGTAACAATAGAAGCACTGTTACTTCACGTCGGTTTTCTGTGGCTCGGATAAACCGACCCATTAATGCTGAAACCAGTAATAGCTTCAGCGTGGCTCTAACACCTACAAATTGTTGTAATTATGGTAAAAAAATCCTTGATTCTGGACTTTAACACTGCAAGTTAGTTGCTTACGGAGTAATTATTATATATTATACGGAGTAACTATAGTAATTATCTAGGTAATATACACATAAAGACTTACTTTCGCAATAAGTAAAAGTAACCTATACCAGTTTTTATACATTTGATTCGATGCAAGATTAATGTTCCGATAGAATGAACATTTAACTACGTCTTCTTTGACATCACCAGATATTTAGATAGTATCAAGTCCATTAATCCAGTTCAATTCGGATATGTGAAACGGATTATCTGTTGTGTGAATCGACGTCGATCCGTCACTAGACAATGCGACCTCCTGCCGGCCCTCCGCGTCCACATCTCCCTCTGTATCCCTTACATGATAACGTTATTGATAGTCTACGGGAGAAGTTTAAATAATAGTTTCCGCTTTACATTCCTTTCGTTTCCTTCTAATTCAGTTAAAAAAAAAAACAATCTATACAGCGACATTCTATGCCTTTAAAATTGTCGTTTAATTAAATATGTATTTACTATAACCGATAACTTAAATTTGTAAACCAAATAATTGACCAAATATTCATCACTACATTTTGACTTATTTGTGTCTGTGGATTTTAGCTTAAATTAATATATTCAAATATGAAATGTTTGTTATAAAATTTTGTAGACCAAGTAGAGTACATTAAAGTTAAAATTATCTATTAACTTAAATAAAATAAACTAAAATAATTTTCATCTGTCCAATAACTTAGCAGTTTTTTTTTCATCTAACTACGCTTTTAGGCTGACAGACCTTTCTAGCTTTACCGGACTACTAAGACGAACGCATAAGGCACTCAGTCAAATTTTGACAACCAGCTCAAAGGCGCAAAGCACACCTTGGGCTATCACCTTGGTTACGCAATATTGCAAATCTAAATAAGCTAAGCCATACAATTATTCTTGCATATTAAAATAAGTCAGACACATATGTCTACCTCACCAACTCAGACATGTATTTGTTGAAACATCGCTGTCATTTATATGGATTCGAATTCTAAAATGGGCCTGAGATTTCAATGAAAGAAAATATCGCAACTAAGCAATAGCATAGTTGTAGGGCATGTTCTAATGTTCGCTTAGCTAGCTTCAATCTACACGTCGAAGCTGGTTTTGGAAAGTACCTAACAGTTGCATTTGATACCCAGCACGGTGCTATTATTCGGTAATATTCCCACTTAACGTCGCATAAGATTGTAGTCTAACGTTTAAAAGTAAACGTAATGTAAATGTTTACAAATGACAAAAAATAATATTAAAGTTTTATGAAGGTTTATGAATATCCGTTTTAAAATTTACGTATATTTAAAATTATTTTGTAGTAATTTCCACGGAGATTTTAAAATAATAGAAATCTCTATCAAAAATGTATATGATATTACGATTAATGTGTACTCAGCTAACTGTTTTATTACTGAAAGAAAAGGTCTCTTATCTATGAAACGTCGAGACGACGTCTTCCGTTTCCTATCCTTATCTTGCGTCCGAATGTTAGTTAGACAAGAGGGAAAATAAACGGTTTTCCTACTCAGTATCAAGTCTGGTACAAAGGGTAGAGTTTTTTTTTAATTTCCTTATTTATGACAATAAAATAAGTGTGTGTGTGTACTTATGTACACGCGTTAGAAGTTATACTTCTTTGGCGTAACAAGATAAAAATCTTTTCGAAAATTTTATCTTTCGCCTTATTCTAAGTTTGTAGAAAAAACGACACTAACAAGAAAGACAAGAGAGAGTATTTAATTCATTGAAAGTTTTAATACAAAGAAATACAAACAACAAATACAAGATAGCTATCTTCAGGGTGTAGGTTTTTGTGACGGTGTGCGCGCGCATCGTAATAACTTCAGGATGTCGGTTTTTCGTGACGATGTGCGCGCACATCGTAAAATTTACTCTCATCATTTTTCCTTAACGCGCCGAAAGAAGTATAACTTCAGAAATCACGTATCTTTACAGTAGGATTCTCCTCCGGAAACCGCTATTGTGGTTTAATTGAGGTAAGGTACTCTAGTCAACACGTCGACAAGATAATATATAGATAAGTATATTTAAGTTTAAGTAAGGTCATTTATGAAATATCTTCTTAAAATACGTTTCGCTTGTTTTAAATTACTTCCGTGTATTACATATTTGGCGGGTAATGCGTTTAAGATTAAGGGAAGCACATATTCCCATGTATGCATACCATAGTAAATGTTGTAATGAGGCAGTGTATACATGCGAACATCTGTCAAATTCCGCAAAAAGTCTGGTCCCGTACCTAACGCTGCTCGTTATAAAAGACGTCCGCTACACATTTTTACCGACCCTCCTGATTCAATCACGTCAGCGAACGATCAGTATCAGCCTGTCCCTCGAAACAGAGCGTGTTCACGCCCACGCCCGCTTAACCACAGATCACGCCACCGTGGTCTGGGGGTTAATTTCGCTCCCGCACACCCGATTAGGCCTCCCACGGCAGCGGCTCATGCCTAGGTTCGGTCCCTCGGTAGGGAGCTCTTGAGTGCGTTGCTTGCGCGATACGGTGACACACATATACATCACCGCTACAACACTACACGATCACCCCCACACACGTGCACGCCTACACGCTTACACATGAAAGTGGAAGGGTTTACTTTTTTTTCCCTTATCGAACTGAAAAAAAAAACTTGAGAGGTGTCAAGGGACACCCGGATGGAACGAAGTTCCTTTTGATTAATTAGTGAAGGAATTGTAATAATTTTTTTTTTTAGTTATAATAATATTTTTTTTATTATTAACAAATATAATGTTTTATAAACTTAATCAGTAGGCTCACTTTTCGTAATAATTGGCTTGTGGTAACTGAAGTAGGAAACATATGTTTGGGATCATTATTTTTTTTTTTTATTATTTATTATTTACAAAAAACCTATATACACTCAACAAAAATAATTGTCGCGACACCACACTGTTCAATGCGAAATAGAAATGAAAATATCTGGCTTGCGTTCTATAAGAGAGAGAGAGAGACAGACAGAGAAACATGCGACTCCGCACAGCTTACAATAGCTTACTATAGCAAAAAGTGTCGTGACAACTTTTCGTAAGAATTTTTTCCGTCTAGCCCCCTTTCACAACGCGCGATAAGGAACTTCGTTCCAAAACTCTCAATTTTCCGGTAATAAATATATGGAGGAGTTGTTGAGGCGTGTATGCTTGGTACACATATACGGTTCAACAACTAATACATATATGAATAGTTAGCTAGGTTAGCTAAGATAGGTCGCGATTTTGCATGCAACAGGCAACAGTCAAGCCGAGGTGTGCCGTGCACCCTTGAGCTGGTTGCCATAATAAAATCGGCTGAGTGCCTTAAGCGCTCGCCTTAGTAGTCCGGTGAAGCTGTTAAGACCTTGATGGGTCAATAGCGTAGTCATTTCGAGAAAAAAAAAGCAAAAAGTCTGGTCGTACTCTTTTTTTAAGATTATTAAATCTATTTAGATTCTCACAATTTTTGTAGGTGGTAGAGCCACGCTGATGCTTATACTGCTTTCAGCGTGAATAGGTCGGCTCGTCCGGGGTAGTGCCACTCTGTCACAGAAAACCGACGTGACAGTAACAGTGCTTGCATTGTTGCGTTTCGTTTGGTCAGTGAGAGCGCCAGAAACCCATCTTTCTTTCCCTCGTCCTTCCTTCCTTCCCCTCCCCCTCCCTCTCCCCCCCAAACACAGACTGGCAACGCGCTTGCGACTCCTCTGGTATTGCAAGTGTCTATGGACGGTGGTGATCACTTAACATCAGGTGACCCGTATGTTCGTTTCTCTCCTATGACATAAAAAAAAATACGGCCATTTCTACTTTGTCGAAGAATTTCACCATTCGACAATATTTGAAAAGACCTATATCATTTTTATATTTTATTTTAATCTTTTCAGGCACTTTTACTTAGCTACAGACAAGCTTTGTAGGTCAATTTAAAATAATCTTCTCAAAAGTAACTCAAGACGATTCCAAATGGTTCAGAGGCATGACACTTAATACATGTTCAAAAGCCAAGTGACTCGTCCAACATAAGAACTTTTGATAATTTATGCCTCAACAATACAAACTTGAAATTTCTGTTGTATTATTTGAAATTATTCTGATACTTTTGTAGGGACACACTTGCATATCTATAGAGTGCACGCTATAGGTATGTAGGGGACAAAGTCCACTCATCGTTTCCCGTTGCAATATAAAATGTTCATGTGTAACTAGTCCGGTTGTAGCCGTATAGGCAAGTGTACGTGTATTGGGTAAATCCGTAATTATATGTATTTAGTAATATCCTTGACTGGTGAAATTAATATAAACTGATTATTCGAAAATACGGACTTTTATTGATCCAACCGGGCTCACAATATATACATCTATAAATAAACACAGCACACCTAAACTTTCAATTAAATATAAAATACCTATACTTATACTTTTATATTCGCCTCTAGAAATTTCAGATTTCGACTGTTGTTATTGTTTTTGAAATGTAACGACACAATCATCTAAAATCTAACACTATGTGGTAAAAGATCTGTTTTACTTTGCCAAAAAATTATTCGTACATAATTAAAATTTAAAAATGGGCACGGCCTTTTGGTAAGATTCCATTTATTAATCAGAAATGTTTTTTAAAAACTCCTTAAATATTAGTCGTTCTAAACTGAGTAAATTGAGGATGTGCATCACTTGATGATGGAGTGTGCTAAGAACCGTATCGAAAGAGAGTCGTTGATGAGTAGTATAAAAAGTGGTTGCCAGAACATCAAAGAATCTTGGCTGAACCCTATTTGGATGACGCTAAGAAGCTGTATGATCTGGTAATGATATCTCAATAGCGACTCTCATGATAAAGCTAATAAGACTGGAGAACAATGGGGTTGGTATGTTCGGTGGAATAAAAGCCCCTTTAAACAAAGAAAAATAAAAAATAAACTGATTATACCTTTTACAATTTAAAAAATAATAAATACATACCTAATCGTTCCGACAATGTAACAATATGTATATAATTAATTGCCAAAAACTTTTAAAATACAGTCCCATCGGTAGTCACAATAGTAGTCCAGTTTGACATATGGAGACAAAACATTTGTTACATTTGTTTACGGTTTGAGCACGCACACGCACGGAGAAGTCGTTGTGTACTGTTTTCAGTAATTTACTGTACCAACGACACCGTTGCTAAATAATCACAATGATATTTGAGATTTTTGATAAGTTTGCTGAGTTGTGTGTTGTAATCATTGTGAAGATTACGTCGTTTTATAATCTCTTAAAGTACTTTATATTTGGGTTTGTATCAGCAGAATGGAGATATGTTGTTAATCTTCTTATTATACCTATATATAAATAAAATGATACATAACTGTCGTGTGTGTATATTACTCATAAAGTACTGGATAGATTTCGATATTTTTTTTAGATTTATTTCGAAGACATGTGGCCCTTCTCTAAATAAATATCAGGATAGTTTCAATTCAAATAAAGCTTTAAGAAACGACGAATTTTATAAGCTGTAAACGTTCAGCGATGATTGTTTTCTGACCATAGAGAAATGGGGCAAGTGGTTTAGTACAGTTTTCCCTTTGTACATAAAATGTATTGTTAAGAAAATAAACAACGCAGATAAAGTTGCGAGTAATAATATACTACTACTGAATATACTACTATTATAAAGATAAAAGATTGGATTTGATGTTTGTAATGGATAAACTTAAAAAAATATTTAACCGACTTTGAAAATTCTTTCACCTATAAAAAAAAAAAATCTCAGTGAGTAGCATGAGTTTTACTTTACTTTTAAAACCTTCATAAATGCGAGTGAAGCCGCTTGCAGAAGCTACATTGTTGTACAAGTCAAATTATAATTTCTTTATCTCGTTATTAAATTTTGGACTGTACCTACTACATGCCATCAGTTACAATATACATTTCGGTTACAATTACTTGGCGTGCTATTTGTCTTAAATAAAAGGTAAATCGAGCTATGCTGAATATGATATAAATGAGGTTGACTGAGTTTTATTGCGGGTTTTTTTAATAATCATAAGTACTTTTAAGTCATCGAAAGATGTTAGAGCCTTTTTAAAGCTAATCTCTAATTACGCCGTAAAATTCTCGTTGTGGCTATTTCCTAATACAAAAACAAATAAAAATATTCAGGAAAAAAATAACTGGTAAATTAAGTTTTTTCATTGGTTTGTTTGATTATAATAAAGTTTAACCTTTTCAAGACGTTTCTACAGCTTCAGTGTAGGTTTCTTTTAATCTACGCCATAAATCTATACTTTGTAGCTTCTGAATCTATTTCGATCTCATAGCTCTTACATCGTGTTCTTTCGGTAAATAATATAAATGAAATTGTTTTCAGATTACTGAGGTATCTAATAGTTTTTAAATTAAGTACCATTTATAGTAACTTTCTGATATAGCGTATTCTTTTTTTTTTTATTGTAGCACGGCACAATCCAAAAATAATAGCGACCACCGATTGACACACTGTCCATCGCCGGTCGCCACTATCATGCCGGCCTGTAATAATAAGCTGGATATGCACAGGCTGATCCCGACACGCGACCCGTAGAAGCGAATCACTATTACGGGCTTTTTCGCCATATACATGGTGGTTGCGACCCAGTCGGGCTGTAAAACCCTACCACCCCGCTTGCGCCATTGCCTCGTTCGTTATTCAGCAGGATGCACCACGTGCAGGTGAGGTTGGCTTGGGTGTCTCAAGTCTTATGATGTTATTCGACACCCCTTACACCCCATAATACCTTTATTAAAACAATAAGAATGTTTGCATCCACGTAAAGAATACAGATTTAGGTATATACTAGTGGTGCATTGTAAAGATTTAATTGGTAATAAAAACGAGTAATTGGTCTTGGGTATCGGCTATCGATGCACGGTCACTAATGAAACAGAATTACTCTGCTACGGTCCTAACGATCACACACTTGCGATATCTTACTTGTATGTGTCAACAGAAACAAAGACATTAAAATAACCAGTCTGCACTTTTCTTTATTTGTTTCGTTAATTTACCGGGTTCGGTTCGATAAAATCAAATTAATGTATTTTATTCAATGTAAGCTCTAGGAAAGCATCGAATAAACTTAATTGTAGGTGGTAGAGCCACGCTGAAGCTATTACTGGTTTCAGTATGAATGGATCGGCTCGTCTCGCATCCTCTCTCAGAAAACCGACGTGAAGTAACAGTGCTGACACTATTGCGTTTCATTCGGTCAGTCAGAGCGCCGGAGAACCACCTCCCCTCCAACCCCTCCTCTTCCCTTCCCCTCTCCCTTTTTCCAAACACAGGCTGGCAATGCACTTGCAACCCCTCTGGTGTTAGAGAAATTTGTCGCAACTCATGACAAAATTTGCAATTACACGACACCATGAGTGGGTGGTATTTCTGGGCGATATTGAATTAAATGTTAGTATGTTCGTTATAAGAAATAGTGATATACCTGGGTATAAAAGATGATACTGGTATCATCTTTTGGAAAAGTATTGAATACACAATGGAATCAAAGTATGATTCCAAAACAAAGATATTTTTAATACCACCTTTAACTTTTTAAAATACATTCATTTTTGTTGCTACATCAGGTTGAACTGCATCATTGTAAAGGTAAAAGTCATGAATTACTTTTTTGAACAAAATTGTTCTTTTTTTGTGGTTTTCTGAAGATGTTATCCTTCAGTGTCAGCCTATAGTGGTTCCAAACTAAATTAGTAAATATGTGTGAGTTCCAGAAGACTTGTTACTATATGCCGGGGTTCGAAATGTGCTACGTCTAAAGTGAAAATCAGTGATATCAATATTTCTTGTAGCATACGCGAAACCGGGGTCCCTTGCCGTATCGAATGCGATAATAATTTCGGCCATTTTGTAATACTATATGTGACTAGCTTCAGTCCGCGACTTCTGTCCGTTTGGAATAGTTACTTTGAACTAACACAAACTTTAACTCGCTACTGCATTTACGTAGAAGGTGAACATATTATTAAGTAATATAACCCCGATTTTGAAGCATATTCATTGGTGCTCCTATTGATCTTAGTAATAAAGCATTTCTTGAAAAATGAGCTCTCTAACACTGAAAGAATTTTCCAAATCGGATGTGTGGTTCTTAAGAATAGTGCGTTCAACCAAACCAACAAACAAGTCTTCCAGCATTATAGTATCAGTATAGATATGTTTAAATGCCTAAAACTTCATAATAAAGTCTTGAACACGCAATAGAAATAAATAGTATCTAAAAATATATAAAATGTACAGTAGACCTATAAAGAATATAACAGAGAATTAAAAATTACACTAATTAGCGGCAAAAACTCGAAGGTAGCGTGACAATTCTGTGTGAAACAATCATAATGTTGAGTTAGAAGGGAATAGCATGAGACGATTTAAAGATTTGTGTCGGTCGCTTGCCGTGTTCGTGTCGGGAAGCAGTAGCCGGACATTCGACATCGCGGCTACGGAACTAATTATATTATTGATTATAATATTATATTTTATCTTTTTATATTCTACTCAACATACACCAGATCTATGTCCCGACATGTTACCTACGTGTCCGAATATAATAACACGGAACCATCATAATTTCAAATAAAAGTGACAACAGTTACGGTAAATTGAATGGTACAATTATCTGCTGCCTTTCTTTGTATAACGCATGTAATCGTATAGAAAAAAAGAGTGTATGTTTATGACCATGCGATAGACGTGAAAACTTATAATTAAATACACGCACACTAAAGTTTGTACAGATTTATTTATCAAGGTTTATATTTGAAATATTAAAATTTTACTGACCACAACTGAAATACTACACTAATTATATGCAAAACATAGATAATAAATTATTTTATTATTATTATACATTTTTATACATAAAGTATAATTATGGAAACGATGCAATCTTATCAGACAATAAACATGGTTGACGGCGAGTCGAGCCGTGTAAGCCTGATTTATCTCATAGATCCAATTTTTCACGCACACAATAAAAAAGGTGTGGACCAAGAGTCTGCAATGCAGAAGAAGAAGAAAAAACCTGATTCATCGTCACCGACCAGAGCATGACGGTTCACTTTCGTTCACTGTTCAATGCACCTAAATGTTTTCACTTCAAAATTCGAAGTAAATAGATCCATGTCATACATAAATACATTATATTGTTTTACATTAAATGATGTTAATAATATCTGATAAGTTGCAAATAAAATGGAAAACTAACTGTAGCTGCTTTCCACCATCGCACCGCTCGTAATCGGCAGGGAATTCATCCTCACATATTGGAACCGAAATGGTCTCGGACGATCCGGTTCCATAGGGGTTTCCTTCCACGAACGATCCGATTGTGGAATGAGCATTTTGCTGAAGTTTTCCTGGGGACTAAAGTATGTAGTACATCAAGGGGAAAATAAATAGGTTATTTAGGGGTCGGCAACGCGTATGAGACACTTCTGATGATACAAGCGTCCATAGGCTGCGGTGATCGCTTTACATCAGGCGACCCACATGCTTGTTTGCTATTGACGTGGTATAAAAAAAAAGTTACGGTATAATGACGGAACTGTGCTTTCTCTGTACCAATGTTAGAGAAGTATAATATCAAATATGGAGACATCTCTAATGGAACCCATATTGGTTATAATATAACTAGAGTTCCGTATAAATAGGTTAAGTATTTTTGATAATAGGAGGTTATATCGTTATAAATGCTGATTAAGGTTGCGTTGGGCGTAGCTACGTCAATTAGGCTCTAATCTTGCTTCGTGACTTTTGACTTATGGGTGGCCGATCTTCGATGCGTGGTCATTTTGTACAATGTTAAAGAAATCAAGGCGTAAGTAATAAATATGATTATACGGCGTGTAAGTAAGTCGTTTCTGTTTATTTTTATGCGTGAATTTGTCATAGTCTTATAGATGCCCTTGTAAGGCAAGTCGACGATATTTTTTAATAAATTCAAATGAAATAAATGTGTATAATATAACGGTTACTTATTTTTATTTAAGATATCAGTGCTAGTAGTGTTTTAAATGTACCAAAAGGTGAACTATAAAACTATGGTATACTGGTAGAGCCATTTGTAAGTGTGCCTAGTTAGAGACCATTCGTAAATTGAAACTCTGTTGCCATGTACCATATGCGTGTTTTTTAGTAACTACACTTGGGATTCAGACCCTCATGTTTATTGTACTTACCATCTCAGATCACATTATAGTTTAACATAAGTTGAGATTGTTCTTAAACAGTTTAATACAAGAAAGTAAAAAAAAATACAAACATCAGAAATGAATGAATGAGATGATAACTTGGCAAATATAAAATTTTACTAGCTTCTGCCCGCGACTTCATCCGCGTGGAATAGTAATTTTGTGCTAACGCTAAATTTACCTCGCGATTTCGTTTACGTACAAGGTGAAATATTTTTAAATAACACATGTGTTAACTTCGATTTCAAAACATTCATTGGTGCTCCGCTCCTATTGGTCTTAGCGTGATGATGTATAGCCTATACCCTTCGTCAATAAATGAGCTATTTAACTCTGAAAGAATTTTTTAAATCGGACCAGTAGTTACTAAGATTAGTGTGTTCAAGCCAACCAACACTTTAGCTTTATAATATCAGTAGGTATAGATAAGGTACTTACTACTTATACTTAGTACTATATATTTACTTAGGTGTAATACGTATACTGACTAGCTTTTGCTCACGTTAATCGAAACTTGACTTATCTTTCGAGAGCAGTACTTTTTTCTGGATAAAGGATACTTTATGTCCTTCTTTGTATTCATGACAAATTGTATGTAAAATTTCATAATGACCGGTTCAATAATTAAGGTGAGAAAGCGTAATAAACAAACTCATACTTCAAAATTCTTAGAGTGGTCATTTCTGGAATTTTGTTGTCTGGCCTATGTACACATGAGAAACGAAATGATCTAAGAAATCCGTACTAACACTAATAGGTGTGGTAGATAGGTGGAAGTTGTCTTGCCATATAAATTAATAAGCTATCAATGTAAAAAAATGGTATAGAGATGGTATGAGGCTGAAAATTTTGTATTAAATGTATGTCTTTTATGTCAGCAAACCACAATATATGTATAAAATATTTTTGGCATACAATTTAAAAAAGACTCAACACCACCGGTACCTTCACCACTCTCACCAGCACCAGCAAGATCTTTAGGGTTATAATGAAGTATGCATTATAAGAACCCTTACCATAGTAATATAGTTTCATCGCGATGTTTTACTTCATTGGAAGGTCAAGATCATCGTAACGTACTTACGATGATCGACACGGTGTTTGAACACTTTACTATTGGGCCATATTCTTGAATATTATCCACAAATTTCGCAACTCATCAACTCCTAATTGCTATTGAAAAATGGTACTTGCGAAATGTGTACGAATACAACGCGTTCTTATAATAAAGTTGTACTGAGATTAAATACGTAAAAATATTATAACTTCATTAAGTACAAAACAGTGATCTTATCATTATATACAAGATTATTTACATTCAATACTTACAGTTTTCGAAGAAAATATCCTTATTATAAATGGCGTACGCATATGAATGCTTTTTAACGTTTTGATTATACTAAGTAATATTATAAATTGGAAACTTTGTTCGTTACGCTTTCACATCTTAACTACACATTATCAGAGGTTCACAAAAGGACACAGGGATATAAATTGGAAATAAAATAAACACGCAACAAAGAACTCGGATGTACGTCTGAGGAACGAGGGCTAATAATAATAAAAAAAACTAGTCTTATACCAGAGTCAAGTTTTGCTTAATATCATTAGGAGATGTAATGTCCGAGAAGTGTCATTAATTTAGTTTAGTTTCTAATTACAAATACTAGTGGTAAAATTTTACTAAAATTGTATACTATTTCAAAGAAAAAAAAATCCATTTTTTTTAATCTTTGTTGCTGAAATTAAAGCTTGTCAATAGATTTTAAACTAATAAAAAAAAGGAATAAAGGAAAAATATATACTTAACTGTTTTTCCTCCGCCTGTGTATATATGTAAATTATACAAAAGACTGTCGACTTGATATTTACTGGTCACTACAGTGCAAGAATAATTCTTAATTGTGACATATCAATCGTGACAATCGTAATCATTAATCGCGACAAAATACTTAGGATTGCGGAGGAGTTTTATACGGAGCTTTATGCTTCTAACATCATGTCATCTGATAGAAATGATGACCCTAGAGCCGAACCCATAGAGTGCAGGCCATGCGATGACTTACCAAGCATACTTCCCAGCGAAGCAGAGTGGGCCTTAAGTCGAACGAAGACCGGTAAATCGCCAGGTGAAGATGGAGTAACGGTGGAACTCTTAAAGGCTGGGGGAGAAATAGTTACGAAAGTTCTTGTAGAAATATTTAATAAAGTTCTTGTAAGCGGACGAACACCGAATGCATGGAAAAATGCTATTGTTACGATTTTACATAAAAAAGGAGACACTACAAATTTAAAGAATTATAGACCAATAAGTCTTCTGCCACAAACGTACAAACCATTTGCTAAGGTCTTGTGTCACAGAATCACTCGCCAGCTCGATGAATTTCATCCTGTTGAGCAGGCAGGTTTTCGGAGTGGATACTCAACAATCGACCACACCCACGCTGTGAAACAGTTAATGGAGAATTGTAAAGAGTTTAACCGCCCGCTATGCTTCGCTTTCGTAGATTACGAAAAAGCGTTTGACAGCGTAGAGCACTGGGCCGTGTTCGATTCCCTCAACCGCTCTAATGTAGATGCACTATACCAGGATGTCTTCCGAGAACTTTATGAATTAGCGTCAATGCAAGTTCGTCTACATGCTCTCACTGAACGTATACCAATCAAGCGAGGTGTGTGCCAAGGGGACGCTATATCTCCCAAGCTTTTTACATCAGTTTTAGAGGATATTTTTAAAATGCTTGATTGGAAGAAAAGAGGCATTAAGTAAATGGCTTTTATTTATCCCATCTCTGTTTTGCAGACGACATACTTGTCATTAGTAGTACAATGCGTGATCTCCAAGACATGATACAAGAGCTTCACCATACTTCTCTTATGGTTGGCCTCAGGATGAATATGTCTAAGACAAAGGTTATGACCAACATTTCAGATGATTTACAGTCGAGTGTGATGGTTGGAGATGAGTCACTAGAAATAGTTAATAATTACATAAACCTGGGGCACTATTTATCTTTTAGCAGAGAGCATCGATACAAGGAGATCAATAGATGCATTCAGTTAGACTGGTCTGCTTTCGGCAAACTTGATGACGTTTTCAGGGATCGAAAAATGCCACAATGTCTGAAGAGCCGTCTTTTTAACCAGTGTGTTCTGCCCACAATGATGTAAGGCGCTGAAACATGGACGCTCACAAACGAAACTATGCACAAAATGTGGGTTGCACAGCGTTCCATGGAGCGTGCCATATTTGGCATCACCTTAAATGATTGATTCAAAAATACGGATATCCAAAGTAACAGAAAAGTACAGGACATCGATGTACGTATTATCCAATTGAAATGGCGTTAGGCAGGACACTTGGCCAGATGTGGTGATGGCAGGTGGAGTAGATCTTTGACTGAGTGGTGGCCGAGAGAGGGCAGGCGAAGTGTGGGAAAACCAGTGGCAAGATGGGTCGACGACATTGTAAATTTTGTGGGAAAAACCTGAACAAGACTGGCGCAGTATAAAAAAGAATGGCGTAAAAGGGCGGAGGCTTATGCCCTGCAGTGGGTCGAGAAGAGCTGTCCATGATGATGATAATAGTGAAAGAATTGCACTTTTGTGGAAGAACAAGTTGTGGCAATGCAACTCCCCCAGTAGAAGCCTGAGCAGGTTCTACTAATCTTAAAATATAGCTATAATATTCTAGAAAGTAATAATAATACTTACATACTATTTGTATATAGGTACATATATTATCTTATCCCCAAGATAAGTTAGATTGAATCAATGTAACAATGTTCTATAAGTAGGTATGTTTTATTTATTTTCAAAACTTTGGTGATTACACTCTCCGCTATGGCAACTGATAACTGCGTTGCTACATACATTCGTATTAGCACCTTTATCAATGAAATTCAATAACATACTTTAATAGCAACCCTCCGCCACTCTGTCTGTGTTAAATTGTGTTAAAATATGTAAAACAAATAAATACACTCTAGAGCTATACATCGATTTTGTAGTTTAATTATCTAAAATATACCAACATTTGTTGTATACGTATATAGGTAAATTTCCATTAAAAAAGTATATATATCATACAACGATTTATATTTATAACAAGATGATATCCGCGACTTCGTCAGTGTCATTTATCATCTCAATAATAATATATTTTCTGTAGAAAGGAATAAAGTGTAGTCCGGTGAAGCTGTTAAGGCCTTGCTAGGTCAATAGACAATTCAAGAAAAAAATAAAAAATAGAGAGGAATAAAACGTAAGTCCCATACCGCTTGCCACTTCTGCATGGCCAGAAAACACACGTCGATGAAGTAACTCGTAGTGCATAGATAAATCATACCTTCTTAAAACTTTAATAAGTTTATATTAAATGGAGCTATCTTAACATTTTTTTAGATAAGGGCTAAGTTTCTGAGAATTAGAACTGAAAATAATGTTCTTAATTTATATAGCAGTTGTATGATGCGCGTTTGCGTGATGCAACGATGATGTGTGATAGTTTTTTAATGTTGTTAAATCTATACGATACGGATACGTTACGAAAATTGTACTCACTTTGCATGTATACCTCAGTAAGTCCCTACAGAGGCTCTGATCCAATCTATTCAAGCGGATTAAGAATTCCTTAATAAGTTTCCCCAAGTTCAACTGATATTTTTCGGAAATTCGAACTTCGTAAAACTTTGACTAGATAATCTTCTACGTATGTAAAGTAGGTGTTGGTAGATAAGATTAATAAATGTAATCCAAATAGGTGGATCTAAAAGGGTTTTATTCTGTTTTTGTGTTGATCATAAGTGCTAGCTGTGAAAACTGGCATGTGTAGATGTCAGAACACAATTTCAATTTTGTTCTAATTCATGTATCTATTACAATAAATAGTAATCATAATAAATAACAACAATCATAAATAATAATAAACAAATGCGGAGTTAACGCTACAAATAGTCTTGTATGAAATATTAATATTTCTGAAAACTTTAATAGGATTATATAGCTAATATGTAGTAGAAACAGTATGATTGCATAAACGAATAATATGATATCAGACCTAGGTGCTATACAAACTCAAGAATAGCCATTAGTTAAACGTGGTCACGCATGTCGCCGTTTCCTATCTCACCGGCCAACACATTTTCTTCATTAACCTGTCCGCCTCTTGCGTTTTTTCCTACAGCACAATAAAAAGCTTAAGGTCTTTCATATTAGAATATTCGCGTGTGTGCCGGCGTAAATCACTGGATTGTCACTGCGGTGGACTTATAATTTTATTGTCGGAGGAAGGCGACACGACAACCTTGTCACGCGAGCTGTCGCCCGAGCACCTCACACGGCAACACACGGATTCAGCTTTATTGTCCCCGCTCTAATTATGGAGTTATTTAGAATTAGATCTCACCTGAGATTGGACGTCTAGACCGGCCAATGGGCGCGCTTTTTCGTGACAGATTAAGTGCGGTCGTTTGGTAATATAAAGTGGATGATTAAACCGTTTTGATGGGTTCGCGTTCAGCTGTGTACGGTTATGTGCTTCGGTGTTAACGTTTATTATTTAAAATTCCGCTGCGTGCTTAGTTTATTGATAAGAAATTAACAGAGTCATGTTAAATCTACTTTGTTTCAATGAAAAAAAAAGGAAATAAAATGTTTAACAAAAAGGAAAGAAAAAGGCTTAAGTAAGTCTATAATTGAATCTTTTTTCAAAACAAGCCCTTGTTATTTAATTACTTAAAGGTTAAATGTGGTTAAGTACATGTTTTATACGATATATTGCATAATGGTAATCTCTTTGTTCCTATCTAATATAGTAAACGTTTTGGCGAAAATTTTAATTTACTGTTTACAGTATGAAATATAAAATAGGTACTACTGGTGAATGTTATGACGAGCGTTTCTGCATATGTCTTAAGATTTAAAAGTAAATGCACAACTGTTCTCTAATACTTTTACGACATTTCTAAACTGTATAAAAGGAGATCAATTGCCGGATAAATGCAAACGGTAGTCTGGTGAAGCTGTTAAGACCTTGCTGGGTCAATAGCGTAGTCAGTTCAAGAAAAAAAAAAAACATGCATCACTATAGAACAGCTGCAACTATTTGTTTTTGTTGGTTTTGTACTTGTCAGAACTATGTTTCTAGGAAAGAAGATGCGTGCAATCTTATGGACAATAATAAAATTGAGTTAACAAAATCTCCTATAAAAATAGACTTTTTAAGCAGAGATTTTCAAAATTATTGACAAAATTTATGGATCGACGGTCTGTTTCTTAGTTGTCATTTTCATTCCATACTTTAAAAGTAAATCCGGGGCGGGTAGGTTATTATATAACATTAAATACAGTTATATATATATATAAATGATATATAAGAAGTAGTTCGTACAAGTTATATAGCCTCCTTCGAGTGTAGGCCGAGTTTCTACCTAAGGTATTGTGCTATTATGCGACAGGACGTCGGCCGGTCCGCTAATAGGTGTCATTATTGTGTCGTTCAGAAATTACTTCACTATCGGACGAGTTATCACGACTGCTTTATAGGTTCAGATTACATGGTATATAGGTTTTACACGAGGCATGTAAGTAGGTTTTGTAGACCGTAGAACAATCTAACTCTGTTGTTCATTATATGGATTTAATTAACTATAGGTTAAGTTTTATACATATGTACATATTCTTATATAAAATGTATCTCTATATATTATGAAACAAATCCCCCCGCCACGTCTGTCTGTTTGTTCGCGAAAAACTCAAAAACAACTGAACGGATTTGCATGCGGTTCCAACGGTAAATAAAGTATTTCATGAGGAAGCTCTAGGTATATATAAATTGTCCATGTTTTATGTGTGTTATTATCAGGGCGGGATATCATCCGCAGGGCTCGCTAGTTACTTAAAATATATTAAACTTGCGGCACTGGCAGACGCTTTTCCGGCCTAATGATGAAAAAACATGGATAAATTATACATGAAAACCTTCCACATGAGTCACTGTACTGGTAAAAATCGCATGAAAATCCGTTCAGTAGTTTTCGAGTTTTTAAGAACAGACATACAGACAGACGTGGCAGAGGATTTTTGTTTTATAATATGTAGTGATATTTAAGAAATGAAAAAGTATTCGTAAACTGATGTTAATCAAATGGTGCCTGGAAACCAATAAATTAAAATATGTTTACAATATTTAAAAAAAAAACGCTTTGGGAGAAGAGACAAATGATGATTGATATTGCTTATGAAGCTCCTAATAAATTATTCATATACCACGTAACTATACATATAATAATAATTATAGCTACAGTGTCAAGTGTTAGTATGAATAAGTGATGTGCGCAGTGTTGGCGGATATCCTTGCATGCGGATATTTCAAACATTCCGCTCTAAAACTGTCTCGCATGCGAACGCCTCTTTCTTATGGAAGCGGCAAGCATTCTTGCTGGTTGAATTCTAAGTATTTGAAATTGCTATGACCTGCGTGATTGTCTGATATTTTGTTATTAATATTCCAATTAGTACCTAAGGAATACATTTATGGGAATGATTGCAATAAGTATAGTCTCTATTTCTACACAGTTTTTGTACTCGGCTCCTTTTCGTGAACTTATCCGCGAAAATGTCTGCAGTTTTTTAGTATACTCAGGTTAAAATTATTCTATGAGTTTCTCCAGGTCCGAGTCAACCTCTATGCTGAATTTTATCAGGATCAGTTTAGAAGGATAGCCGACGAAATCTAATAAACAGATTAATGGAGTTACATTCGGATTTATGTGATTAACTTTTAGCACATTCCATAACAATGATAATCAAGAGAAATCATACCGACAAAACGCGTCAAAGAAAAATTACAGACACTTATAGATCCTAAAAGCAACTTAGTGTAGCAAGTACCTAAAACATGTTCAGCGTTATTACAAAAAAGTTAAATACGTATTGAATACTTGCATTAAAAAGGTCACGTTTTAAATGCACTGCGGTTCCTGAATGTTCGCCATCTTGCTCTTTTGTGTCGCTTTAGTTAGGGTAGGCTAGACTTGCGTTTCACAACTGCGCCAGGTGTGACGAAGACACAGTCGAACATACGATGGAGAATTGTCCAGCGTGGATGGTAGAACGAAATGAACTCATTGTTGTAGTGGGCGATGACCTCTCCCTACCGGCTCAGATCTTATCCTTGGTCGGTAGCGAGTGGGCATAGAACGCCGTGGTAGCGTTTTTGGACAGCGTTCTTTGCCAAAAGGAAGAGCCGGTAAGAAACCGAGAGAGTCCCACGCACCAGCAATACGGCGCAAGAGAGCCAGCTGAGGTCGACGGAGAGGTGCAGGCGTATTCCATCCCATGCCTCCCTAACGAACCTACAGGTGGCGGGCGCCTTACATAGAAAAAAAATATTATCACAAAACGAATTAAAGAAGTAAAAAAGACGTTATTAACAATAAAAGTACATACCTCATAATACCAATCACACTTCAATTTGCTAAAAAAATTCATACTTAACATTGTATAAAATTAAGAGATACTTGTCTAGATTTTACAGGTCAACCTAAGCTGGTTGTTATTTAGGTAACTTCGCGGCGATTATGGGGGTGTTACTGGACAGATATCACAGCGAGGGGTTGACCGTTGTCGTGACTCAGGCGGTTATAAAAGTCTTTTTCATATTTTTAATACAAAAAAATGGGTCGATAACCCCGTCTGCGAATTGACGAAGCATTTTCGAGAGCGGCTTAGTCTATAAAACGTCATATAATTGAAATATATATATATATATATATATATATACTGAAATTAAATTATATATATATTTCAATATTCATCTTTAGTTTCCTTTAATTACTGCTGCCTAAAATGTGAAGTTAGAAGCAGTTAATTTGGGATATCAGTGCTACTGAAACACTTTATTCAAAAATATGAATGAAAAATATAGAAAATAGGAAAATTAATTATGCTCATTTTGATTACCGGGTTCCTTTAATAAAAACGGTGTGATTGGCAAATCACACTTATGCAAGACTTATTTAATTTCAGTTCTCAGAAGTAATATATTCTCTCTAATAGATAATAAAAAAGAATACCTAACTAAAAGAAAGAAGTGAATATAGTAGTAGAGATACTACAATAACTAAATACATATATTTATGTAACAAAATAAATAGCATATTCAGAATGATGATTGTGTTTTATTTGAATAGCCACTTAAGCTAAATCATGAACTGTGATCGTGACGATATAAAATATCATCGACATAGACCGATAACTGGAAGAGACTTTACTAATTTGAATAAAGATAGAAGGTGTGATAATGTTCGAAAGTTAGTAACTTTTTACATAAATCCGCCTTGGACTTATTTTAGTACAGACTATAATCGAAAGGTAAACACAGACTCTTTTTAAACCTAGGTAATTAATAATTAATAGCGATGTAATTAATTAATAAATTTGGTCTTTTACAACGGCTTTGTGAACATTTAGTTTTCTGAGCGTAAATCTATATATTTTAGAAGTATTTTATGTATTTCATTAAACCTGATGATGCCCTGAATCTTTATGTCTAAGTAGATGTAAAAGGTGATGAATGATGAGTTACATTAGCATTTAAATTACATTACATTACAAGCATTACATTTTACTAGTGGTCGTTGATTTGTCGAAGTTCGACCAGAATTAATTTTTTTATATATTATTGTAGATTTTGTCTAAGGCTTGTGAAATATGACAAGCAGACGCTTATAAATAAAGGCTTCGACTGGTTGCAGTTTAAGAAAAAAACCTGTTTCCATTTTTTTATCGAAAACATTAAACTTCGTCAATAGATACTAAACAAAAAAAGGAAGTGGTTGACAAACAGAATAGAAAAAGGTACTGAACTGTTTTATTTTGCCAATTTATATGTAATAGCGGGCCCGATAGACGTTGTTCTGTCCTGATTATAAAATAACCTTAACAAATTATATACTAAAACCTTCCTCGTTAATCACTTTATGTACTGGTGAAAACTGCACCAAAATCCGTTTGGTAGTTTTTGAGTTTATCGCAAACAGACAGACACGATAGGGGACTTTGTTTTATACTATGTAATGTTATACTTTAAGTTGTAAGTTGACATCAGTAATTAGTACGGATTTCATAACTGCAGAAAATATGAATAAATTTAATCTAAGCATACGGCGTTTCTTGTATCAACTACATCGGTGTTTAGACCATTAGTTCATTTTAGGGGTTGATGATGTATCCAGTTAGGGGGGGTCAAGTGTCCCCCGGGGGGTGAAATATTCATAAAAGGGAGTAATTTCTGACCGCGCAGTCAGATCGAATATGAAGATAACACCTTCGGCGGAAAACTGGACAGCAATTTGAGATATGTGATATTCTGGACTCCTTAATTGATCGCAGATTGTATCACGCGATGGACATTAAGAATTGACTTTTAATTATTTTGTTTGCGAGGGGTATGCTATCGAGTGATTTATTTATTTAAGCGTTAAGTAATATATCTATAGAAATAAGTGTTTACGGTGATATAAGCGGTAATTAATTGTCGTTTTCTTTTGTTGAATTCTATTTACGTTAAGATAAAAATAATAACAGGTTTTTTTTTTGGCGAGATTTTATTCTTTTTTTTTTTATATCAAAGGAGGCAAACGAACTGGTGGGTCTACAGCTCTTTGCATTTCATCTGCCATCAAATGACGTCGCTTCATGACGTAAAGAATATCTAACAATTCAATTTTGTCGCTCTTTATTTAAATGGTTGGTAAAATTATAAAATCAAGACTAAACGTAGCAATTAAAACGCACTTAAATTCAAACAAATTCGCTATCATTTGAATTTTATGAAAAAACAAAACATAATCAATTTTTTTTTACAACCAGCCAGTATATCATCAATAACAAAAAAGTTTACTTACCTACGCACTTTGTTTGAGTAAATACTTAGAAATTAATTAATATAAATGGTAAAATTTGTAATATCACGCATGTTGCTTAGACTTTTTTGATATGTGTATCTATATTGTCGGTTTGTGTAATTCTTCTTCAAAATGACTATTTTTGTAGTATAGGTACATAAGCTCGTTGACACCGTTTTTCTTGGTAGACCCTAAACTGCAAATGCTCGTGGATTTGTCTCTGGTTTCTCGTTTAGCTTCTAAATTACACAAAGATACGATCTCAATGACAAAAATCTGATTTAGCGAAAATGCCAATTGTAGTTTTTGTACCTGGTGAAACCTTTCACTAGCTCTGATATTTATTTCTATAAGAGTTAATAATTTTAAAGACTATACTAACTTTTGTTCTATATTGAGTAGAAACTGCAATACTGCCCATAAGGCATAATTATCATAGTTAACAGAAATATAGCTGTTATGTAAAATATGTTTGAAATAAACATTTATATCCAGATTATAGTCCTGTTTTATAAAGTTTTAATTTATAAAATTCTAGGTAAAAGAATATGGTTAAGGAAATATGTCGGTAATATGAAAAAAAATTAAAAAATAATTGCAAAGAAGAAAGTTTATATGTTGTGGTGTTACATACATTTTTAAGGTGGTAGAGCCAAGCTGAAGCTATTACTGGTTTCAGCATAAATGAGTCGGTTCGATCGGGGTAGTATCATCCTCTCACAGAAAACCGACGTGAAGTAACAGTGCTTGCATTGTTGCGTTTCGTTCGGTCAGTGAGAGCGCCGGAGACGCACCTACCCTTCCTTCGTCCCTTCCTTTACCCCTCCCCCTCTCCCCCCCTCAACACAGGGGAGTTGCAAGTGTCGATTGTGGTGATCATTTAAAATCAGGTGACCCATCTGTTTGTTTCCCTCCTAAAATATAAAAAAAAATCTATATTTCTAGATAAATGTTTATGAGTCTATTAAATACTGTAATTAGAATAAATAAATGGCAAACACGTGCAAAGCCGCGGTCACAGCTAGTATTTTCTAAATACCAGTGGGTTTAACCATCTTAAGACTTCTGTACGTAAGTTTACTGTAGATACGAAAAGCAACCCCTTACAAGAAACTATCACAACTAACACGAGTATTGGCGAGAGGAGGGTCGTTTTTATAACGCTCACCAGATGTCGCTTGTCATTTACTGCACTCCCTTCACGCCTAACCTAACTTGAACCCTTACATCTTTAATAAAATCCAGTAAGAGGCATATATCATTGGATATCCGGAGGGTGGGCTTAAGATCAAATTATGTTGGTGATATCGACAGGAAGGTTAGAAGTCAAAGGAATCCGTTCCGCCATAACATCAATAACACTGATGCTTGTAATTGATTGTAGGGCATAACAATATCATAATTCTATTTCGTTTTTATGTGATACATTTAATATTTATATTGTAACTAGCTAATTCCTGTACGCTTCGTTGGACATAAGAAAATGACATCTATCGAATTAAAAAAAAAATACTTTAGGAAAAAATCCGCATCAAATGGTCACAATTTAATGCCGACGCGTCCAGTAATTTTATCATTTTTTTATGTCATAGGAGGCAATCGAACAGGTGAGTCACCTGATGTTAAGTGATTACCACCGTCCATAGACACCAGGAACACCAGAGGAGTCGCAAGTGCATTGCCAGCCAGTGTTTGGGGAAGGGGAGAGGGGAGGGCTTGTGGGCTTCGAGCGCTCTCACTGACCGAACGAAACGTAACAATGCAAGCACTTACTTCAACTAGGTTTCCTGTGAGAGGGTGGTACTACCCTGTACGAGTCGACCTATTCATGCTGAAACCGGTTATAGCATTAGCGTGGCTCTACCACCTACAAAACACACCTATTTCCTTTTTATGTGATACATTTAATATTGCAACTAGCTAATTCCTGTACGCTTCAATGGAGATAAGCAAACAGAATCAATAGAATAAAAAAAAGGATAGGCTAAAATCTTCGAAGAAAAATATCCGCATCAAATAGTCAAAGTCCAATGCCGACGTGTCCAGTAATTTTGTCGTAACTTAATCTCAAAAGGACTGTATTTTCATTATATGCGTAAATAATAGACTAACTGATTCCCGGCAGCTTTATTGGACATTTAAAAAATGATAAAGAGTCAATTGAATCCAGAAAATAAGTGGCTTAGAATCATCCGCTGAAGAATTCCACATCGATTATTCATAGTTCTATGTTTAGTAGTTTGGACATTATTGAGCTTTAAAGGATCTAACTCATTTTAAACAGATAATAGAGATATATAAATCAATATAAATATATATAATTGAATATTTGCTGAGTTATAAAAACTTTGATATGGTTTATTTCCAACTACCTGAATTACTAAACAGTTTCCCTTGAACTGCCAAATCCAATTCAACTTCAATTTACATGTAGATTAGATAGTACTCACTTAACAATGGCACGATGTTTCCGAAATTGTTACGCTATAAACAAGCCAATTTGTGGGTATAACTCCGGTAGTGCTCGGCACGCTACCACATAATGACACCACGAGTTCAAATATACCCGTATTATCTTTCCGTAGTGGATTATTTTCAGTGTCTTATATTATCCATGCTAGTGATATAAACTCTCGTGTTGTTAAACTCATTTGCATTAAAATCATAATATAAGTAACATATCCGTGTGTCTGACTCCGGACGAGTTAGATACTATCTGATTTCCACCGTTTACTTCGTTGGGCGTTAAAATGGCAGATTTAATGTTTTTTAAATGCCATGAGCTATCTACAAAAAATTCCGAACCGTATAGTATCAATAGATGTATCGATAATTGTTATATTCTATCAACTGTCGTAATGATATATGTTAATCGAGCACAAAATTTCAAGACGTAATTTAAGCGATATCATTTTTTTCGAGTGTTAAATGTATTATTAACAATTATTGTAGCGTATTCACTGACGAATGTAATGAACATACCGTGTATAAAATTTCATAAAAATTAGGCTTTTTTGCTTAAGTTCGAACAAAAAACAGACAGATATTTTTAAAACCAGAATTTTTTATGTTAGATGTTTTGCAATAGTCTATCATAAATATTGACAATAAAGTGTCCATGACTTGTATCACAACTGCTGATAAGTGTTGAGCAAAAACATAGTTGTTTATGTTCATAATGTTCATAAATATTTAGTCGTTATTAAAAAAAAAATACTGCGATATCTTTATTCCAAATAAAGTTACTAAAGTTTTAAAAAAACTATGATTTTTCTAAGCACGTTACGTGATGAGGGGCAAGTGGTATAGTGGTTATATTTGTTCCCTCTGTGCATATAACGTACTGCCAAGATAATAAACGCCGCAGGCGAATTCACGGTTACCAACTAGTGGTAAATTAAAAATATATATGTATATATATCTTGTTAATTAACGTTGTACCTTCATGGTGTTCTTTATTTCAGGTAATTTCAAATTTCCCTTAATTATTTGTAAACAATTTCTTTAATCATAAAAAGTTTATTAATTTAAGAATTTTTTCCAACTTCTCTGTCTTAGTTGTGCTTGCGATTACATAAACCATATCTGGGGGAGTTAAGTCGAGCAATAGCGGCTTAATTGTCGGACGAAGCATTGCCGAGGGGTTAATTAAACAATAAATAGCCAACGGACGACGAAAAGTAACGATTATAATATATATTCAAAACGCGGCAGTTTTGAATTCGCATCACTCGCCAGTAATGTGTCAACGTTAGTATGGCCGCCTATTCTCAAACTTTCGCCTTGTAGGATTTCAGTACTTGGTTAAGTCTCGATTGTTTAGCGGTGACGTAACTTGTGGAAGGTAGCCGTGTTAATTAGGGAACAAAGGGAATTGTATTCACAATGTTTGTTACTTTGTTTATAATGAAATTACGTTGACATAATAATTTGACCGCTCGCGTGGTCTAGTGGTCAAGGCATTTAATAAGATCGCTGATTTTCCTTATGTCGTAGATTATTTATTTAGAATTTATAATAAGATAATTATATTCAAATAATTATCCAATAATATAAAGTAGTCTTTTCGGTAAAATCATTTACAAAGAATCAATCAATAGTTAAACTTTGAACAAATTTATGAAGATTATTTTTAAATCATAATTACACTCTTTTTTCTAGACTTATCTTTTCATACTTTCATAAAATAATGGTATATTTTAATATCCGTGGTTAATGACATAATTGAGGATTATTGTAATTTGTCAAGCTCAGACTTGGTTAAACGGAGATATTAGAATAGGTGTTAAAGAATATTTTAACCATTCTCCACGTAATTAAAATATCACTTTTTTGTCGAATCCGCTTAACATAATATACAAGTGCTTCATTTTTAAGTCGCACAACATTAAGAATAGTGGCCCAGCAGTCATTACGGCTTGCTCGTTAACGTTCTCTAATTGCATCGGGTTAATATAGACTTTGTTAAATAAAATCTCTCATCTCGACCCCCGGCCCCTGCTTGTGGAGTTTTTTCGTTATTTAAACCGGTACAGATGCCCTTAATGACGCGTTCTGAAACTTACGATGACACTTGGCTCCTACTAAGGTCCGTTAGATGTTAATTGCGTGAGGAATTAAAGAATTCTTGTTTTTAAGACCGGGTGATACTAGAACGGCGATGTACGGTGTGGCAGAAAGAGTCGTAAGGTTATTAAAATCATTTTGTACGATGAATGTGGTGTGTGGTGTGGTAGTGTGGTGTGAAGATATTTGCAAAAGAATAATTCTTACACAGAGTAGAGATGTTCACTATCGTACAGCAACTAAAAAAGTTTAAAAATGTACTGTTGTTTTGTACATATATTCTTATATCTGCAAAATTTATTGTTTGCCTTCTTAAGCAAATGTGTAATAGTGTATAGTTTTTTAAGGTATAGTAGCATGGTATATGAATATTTTATTCTTCCCCTTTCATAACCTGGTCTTCTTTTGGAATCTCTTTTGGATTGGAATGGGATGGAATTACACAGCTTTCTATGTTGGTCGTATTTTAGTAGATAATGATATGACGTAAAATTGTCGAGTGGTAGTACATTGTAATAAAGTTCGACTGGGCTACTGCTATCATACGCATAAGAATTGCAGTTATTTCTTTAATTATTGTGTTTTATGATCAGGTAATATAATTATGTATATCCAGCTTTTGTAAGTTTTGCAGGAAGGCATAACAGTGATAAATGTTTATGGATAGTACACGTCTCAATGATCGTCCCTACTCTTGGATTTTACTATACATATTGTCGAGTCAAGGACCGTTACTATTTCAGAATTAAAAAATGTAAGCTTTAATTAATTGTTAATAGAAAAATATTTGATTAAGAACCAAGATACACGTATGCCTGTCGGACAAACCAAATATGAAAATAACTATTAACTTATTTTTAATTTCTGCTTACAACTGAATATACAATAGTTTTAAGGTAATAAAGGAATAAAAATACTCGTATTTTCAGAGATAGTAATTATTCAACATCATAATGAAATTTAGTTTCTTATTGAGGTTGTTAGTTTTACGTATTTACGTAATTACTAATTAATATAATTATTTTATTATATAATATATGAAATAAACTACCTAAAGTTCATTGTAAAAAAAATACCTAAATGTTCTTGATTATAATAGTTAGGCTCCTACTTAGTAAAACCAATACAGGATACAGGCTATTAGTTGTAAATAGTTGTAATAATTATTTCCTTGGAATTCGGTGCGATGAATCTCTAAGATCAGCTGAGATTGTTGTCTATTACGGTATAAAAAAGTTATGTCCTCGTAGACGTCATGATCATGGGCTGATTTGTATCTTCGGTGTTACTTAAAATCACTACAAGTTGTTAACCCTGGAAAAAACAGAACTTGGCGATCCAAATTACTTATATTCAGACAACGTGGTGACTGAACCACAAAGCGGACGACAGTTTGAACAGTAATATTTACTTCAAGCGATTTCATAAGATATTGCGCCTCAATACCAGTTGGCAGTTAAGAGTGTAAGCAGTAGTCAGAATTAGGAATGGTACCATGTGTTCCGAACATTACTTCGAACAATTCGCGCACGATTAAAATTATCCTACTCAATTATCGCTGAGGGAGTGACGAGTTGTATAGATATAATAAATACTAGAGTCGAAAAGAAGGATTAATGTTAATCCTAAAAAAATATGTAAATATTAGAAAATTAGAAAACAAAAGTGGGTATCCGCTAAACTAACCACACGGATAAAGTGAAAAGGTATAAATATATATTCGTATATGCACATTAAAGTTCCTAAAGATTTATCAATGTTTATATATAAATAAATAATAGTAATATTTAAATACGCACAATATATACACTTGACACTCGTTATGCACGAAACATATTTTTTTTAAATCATAGGAGGCAAACGAACAGTTGGATCACCTGAACTTGAGTGATCACTACTATCCATAGAACCAGCAACACCAGAGGAGTTGCAAGTGCGTTGCTGAGCCTGTATTGTTGGGGAAGCGGGAAGGGAAAGAAGGGAGAGGAGCCTCCGGCGCTCTCACAGGAGCCTCCGGCGCTCTCACTGACCGGACGTAACGCAACAATGGAAGCACAGTTATTTTACGTCGGTATTTCTGTGGGTCTAGGTGGTAGTACATCGGACGAGTCGACCCATTCATGCTGGAACCAGTTATAACTTTTATATTTTATGTGATAATAAATACGTAATCTTTAGAGCGATGGAATTTTTGTCAGACAATAAGCATGGTGCCACTGAACCGCGTGCGAACTTTCGTTCACTGTTCAATGGGCCTAAAGAATATTTCACTTCAAAAACTGTCTGTCTTATAAAGCTGCTAGCAAAGTCCATTAAGTGCTTGACTGCAGATTTTCATCTTCTCAAGGTTAGACAACTTTTTAAACAATAGAAAATAATGCAAGGTACTAGCGATATTGCGTTTTAAGTTATGTAGCTGTGTTTAAAATCTCAATAATGACGAGAGCACAGTAGAATTGTATTTATAAAGGTTTTTTATTGTGTATCAGCGTCTATTCTAATCCTTATCATTACTAATATTATAAATACAAATGTTAGTTTGTTTGTTATAATTTCACGTCTTAACTACAGCACCGTGAATTTGCCCCCCCCCCCCACTTTGAGATAACTTTACGAAAATTGGTATGAGCTCTTAACTACTGAATGGATGATCACGAAATTTTGCATATACCTACGTTCTCAGAGGTACAAGAAAGGACACAGGGTAGGTACTTGTTACTCAAATAAACGTACTGCCCCAAGTAGGATAGGTCCAGTCTACACTAACGCTAGCGAATCCCTGAGCAAAATCTTTTTTTTTTTCGAAATGTCTATGCTATTGACCAAGCAAGGTCTTAACAGCTTCACCGGACTACTAAGGCGAGCGCTTAAGGCACTCAGCCGATTTTATTTTGGCAACCAGCTCAAGGGTGCACGGCACACCTCGGCTTGGCTGTTGCCTGTTGCATGCAAAATAGCGACCTATCTTAGCTAACCTAGCTAACTATTCATATATGTATGAGTTGTTGAAACGTATATGTGTACCAAGCATACACGCCTCATCAACTCCTCCATATATTTATTATCGGAAGAGTTTTTCAGTTCGATAAAGGAAAAAAAAGTAAACCCTTCCACTTTCACGTGTAAGCATGTGGGCGTGCACGTGTGTGAGGGTGATCGTGTAATGTTGTAGCGGTGATGTATATTTGTGTGTCACCGTATCGTGCAAGCAACGCACTCAAGGGCTCCCTACCGAGGGATCGAACCTAGGCTTGAGCCGCTGCCGTGGGAGGCCTAATCGGGTGTGAAGAAACTTGTCTGCTTTCTATTCTCTAGATTATAACGGTACATTTATTTTACTTTATAAGCTACAGATAATGAATATCATAATCTAATAATACACATAATTATAGCTTTATCAATACATTCCGATTAAGCAAACATCAATGGAATAATTTCTTCAACTTGTGTTTTATTTTATACATGAGATATTTTATGTATTTTATCAATATTGGACAACAGAATTAACTTCTTTTTTTCTCGGATTGAATACCCTATTGACCCAGCAAGGTCCTTAACAGCTTCACCGAACTACTAAGGCGAGCGCTTAGGGCACTCAGCCGATTTTATTTGACAACTAGCTCAAGGGTGTACGGCACACCTCGACTTGGGCTGTTGCCTGATATGTGCAATTCGCGAACTATTTGAGCTGACCTAAGCTCAAGACATTCATGCATATACGAGTTGTTGGAACATATATGTGTACTAAGCATACATATCCCAACAACTCCTATATATATTTCGTATCAGATAATTTTCGAAACTATTTCAGTTCGAAAGGGAAAAAACAAAATCCTTCCACTTTCATGTGTAAGCGTGTATGCATGCACGTGTGTGAGGGTAATATGTGTAATGTTGTTGCAGTGATGTAAGATTTTGTGCCACAGTATCGCGCGAGCAGCGCAATCAAGGGCTCCACGCTGAAGTAACGGACCTAGGCTTGAGCCGCTGCCGAATCAGAATTAACGTTAATATTTAACAATATTGTAATGAAAAGAAGTTACAGACAAAAAATTTTTTAGAGTTCTAACCAGTTTTGAACAGAAAATATATAATAGGAAAATATAGCTGTGAAATATTGATCGACAATGCGAAAGTATGATTATTTTCCTACTGTGATGTCTATATTTACGTAGCTCTATAGTCGAGATGTTAACAAAGACGTTCGGTAAGACGAGGCGTAAGTCGAGCGAGCGGATGACGATGTGATTGGCGCCCTACTTAATTAATCCAAGGGCTCTCTAATTAATAATAATAATTTCAACGCAAGTTGTCGCTACGATCTGCCAGATGACGCGACTGGCCGACGTAAATACCAGAAGGTCTTCACCCAAAGAAAACTTTGAGTGTTTTGAATTTATAGTAACAATTATTAAAATTCTGTGTTGAAACCGGAACGTCAATCTATTGTTTGCATATTTCTATTTTTGATTTTATTTAATACTTAAAATTATAAGGTCGAATATGGCGCAGTGATGTTTAATTTATTCGCGTAGGAACTATATAACCACTCTAACTTGTAATTTTTCTTTAAATTTCTCTGACGTTTTAATTATAGTCTTAAATTATTGTGGATACATAATTGTGCAAACTTTTTTATCAAATAGACCTATTGGCCCATAAAGTTATTCAAATTATTATTGTGTTGTAGTATGCAAATGATAAATCAAAGAATTTGGCTATAGATCATTTCCTCTAAATTAAAATTGTTTTGATGTATTAGATTTACAATGTATTATCATTACATACAAATAATATTACAAATATTATTAAACAAAGTCTTTTGTCACGTCTACCTGTTTGCGTTAAATACAAAAACTACTCAACAAATTTTCATATGATCCTCATAAGTAGATCAAGTGATGCATGAGGAAAGTTTACGTATATAATTTATCAAGTTTTTTTTTTAATCAGGGAGGGATAATGTCCGCCGGACCCGCTAGTTGTTTATATATTGTTCCTGGTATCAGTTTCTTTAATGAATATAACTCACTAGCCTCTTCCCGTGACTTCGTTCGCAAGGTATAGTTACTTTGGGCTAACGTTAACACGCAGCGGAAGCGGAAGAGGAAAAAACCATATTTTTAAACATTCTTTATTGGTTCTCAGTTCTATTGATCTTAGCGTGATGATATATAGCCTATAATCATCCTCGTTAATTGAGCTATATAACACTAAAAAAATTGTTCAAATTAGACCAGTAGTTCCTGAGATTACCCCCTACAATGTCTCAACGTCACAAACTCACAACTTTACCTCTTTACTCACATACTCACATATTAGTAATATTACTAATTAGTATGGATTACTAATTGATCCGGTAGAAAGACGTTGTTCTACTAAGCAATTTATGTAAGAGATAATATAAAATAAAAATATTGCCCAAAGTATAAACAAAAACCTAGTCGACACTGCAGTGTATATATACCTACTGTACAACCAATTGATATAAAACGACACTTTAATCCCTCCACACATTTTCATGAATGATCATATAATGATTTGATAATGAAAAAGGATAACATTTTTATTACCTGTTTGTCATTCACGTAATCAAAACAAAACGAAATGTAATCGAACAAAGATACGTCCGCTACGCCAACATACCGAATTACATAACAGAAAACAAAGGTCAGAATGGAGAAACCTTACTCGGTTACATCCCGGCCAAGTTACGTCGCAATTATACGAACAAAGCTTCGAACTTGTCTCAAGTAAATTGCGTATTATTTTGGATACCTCAAAAGTGTCAGAGGGCGATGGATCAAACGGCGCTTTGTTTTATCTCTGAGTAAGGCGGCGTGGCGGCGTGGCGGCGCTACGAAACCGAGGCACGACGCGAGTCGGCTTCTGTTTTCTTTTTGTTATGTGTTGCTGACATAACTTTGTAGATTTCTGTTCGAATTTTTAAGACGGAGAAACTCTTATTACATTTTCCTTTGTGACATTGTAAACTGTGTATATAGTATTAAGTAGACTGAACAAAATATTTATTATAAACTCATTTATTTTATTAAAGTAACTTCTCTTGCCAAAGATATCTTTGATTTGATACGTAATAATGCATGTGGGGTCTTATTGCTTGAATACTTTTGTCTCGTATGTAACACATTGTGTATCAAGCCATTTAAACTTATTTGCGTGGTAACATTATATAAATAGATGAACGGCGGCTCATTGAAAATTTTCTAAAAGTATAGAAATGGAATAGTTAAATTTTCACATATTCTTTATTTCATAATTAAATTATTTTATGCTTATCGTCAATTCTAAAAACACGTATTCGTTCAAATACTACCAGTCATTCGCAATTGTGTTTTCATTTTTATTTTTCTAAAGGTTAATATTTAAGCAAAATTAACTTCTTTCTTTTAAAATAAAAGTAGTTTAAGTTGCTCTTTCTAACATAAAATATCTGCCAATGAAAATCCCGTCAAAATTGGTTCAAATGTGTCGCAGATTAACCGGGACAGGATCTAAAAATTGTAAAAGTTCTTTTAACCAGGATGGTACATATTTTCATATTCATGTAAAAAGCTGTTATTTTGACATTACAAAAAGACACTTTTTTTTATTTGTATATATATTTATATTTATATATTATTAAGTAACGATAAAGGATATAGGTACTTGTTGTCAGTTAAGTACAAATGCTACATTGTCCATACTAGAATTCATTACTAAAATAACAAACTCCCGCACACCCGATTAGGCCTCCCACGGCAGCGGCTCAAGCCTAGGTTCGATCCCTCGGTAGGGAGGCCTTGAGTGCGTTGCTTGCGCGATACGGTGACACACAAATATACATCACCGCTACAACACTACACGATCACCCTCACACACGTGCACGCCTACACGCTTACACATGAAAGTGAAAGGGTTTACTTTTTTTCCCTTATCGAACTGAAAAACTCTCAATTTTCCGATAATAAATATATGGCAGAGTTGTTGAGGCGTGTATGCTTGGTACACATATACGGTTCAACAACTCATACATATATGAATAGTTAGCTAGGCTAGCTAAGATAGGTCGCCATTTTGCATGCAACAGGCAACAGCCAAGCCGAGGTGTGCCGTGCACCCTTGAGCTGGTTGCCATAATAAAATCGGCTGAGTGCCTTAAGCGCTCGCTTTAGTAGTCCGGTGAAGCTGTTAAGACCTTGATGGGTCAATAGCGTAGTCATTTCGAGAAAAAAAAAATAACAAATGAACTCTATTGCAGTATAATATCGGTGTATAGATCTGTGGTAGTTACTTCATAAATCAGAGATTTTATGATGTCAGCGACAAGCACCTCATATTTTCAGTTGACCGACTGATCGTGAATTCTGATTTTGAATTTAAAACAGAAATGTATCGACATTCATATAAACGAGTGGTCTGGCTGAGACGTCTGACTGAAAATTACAATACAGCCAAACGTACGTTTTTTTTAAAATACTTAGCTAAAAATATTTGATAACTAAGCTACTAAGCAACTATATGAACAAAACAGAAACGTAGTAAATGTTTAAATCCTTATACAATTTATAATATAAAATATTGTGGTTATAGATTAGCATATTACGGAAGTATTTACTTACATATATGTATAGAAAAGTAGTAACTAATTGACCAAAAAATAACATTCGTGTCGCGGTGCTATAATAATGGGGCTATTTGCAGATAAAAGCTTAGGATCGTTTATTTTATATCTGTATTTGTGCAGAATGTGAACTCGGACGTCGTTTGCAGCGGATGGAAGTTATGGTTGTCACTTTTATTTATTATTAAATGAACTTTTAGAACAACGTTTACTTTACTTTATAATTGTTATATTTTTATTAAGTGGAATACTACATTCGTATTGATATCATATGTAATAGGTTTGGGAATCAAAAATGAAGCTGATGTAAATGCAAGAAAATAGCTTCTAAAAAGTTTAATTGTTGTTTAGTCTTTGGTTTTTTTTTTTTCTTCGTTTTTTTTAAGGGACTTTTATCATTTTTGACATGTCACTCCTATCATACCTTATATCTATATACAACTAAAACTCTTACATCTAAAAATACAAATCGCCTAACTACTAAACTTAAAAATACTACACAGGTCTTTGCAACAGTCCGATATTGGTTCTGACAAAATACTGTGATATACCCCCACATCCCCGATATTAATATTATACTGATTAATAAGCCGCATCCTCTCAAGTTGATATTTTTTACACTCTTTCAAAAAATGATGGATGTCGTCTACCTTACCGCACTCGTTGCAAATAGGTGAATTTATAATTTTCATAAGATGTTTAAATTTCCCTGATGGTATGTGTCCAGACCGTAATCTAAAAGTAGAAATAAGTAATTGTCGTTTTATATTCGCCTTTGCGAACCACGGGACAGGTGGAGGCTGACACTGTATAGTACGGTACCAAATCCCCTTCTCTCTTGAGGTCAAATTAAAATATTCTTTCCACATGTTATGACATCTTATCTTAAATTTATATAATACTTCTGAGTAGTGTGTATGAATACTTATTTCTGAACCTTCTGCTAAAGCTAATTTTGTTAAGGCATTGGCCTTCTCATTTCCTTGTAAGCCTATATGAGACGGAACCCACTGCAATCTTAGACGCATAAAAGAACTATGAACTTTTAAGACCTCTCGAAGTATTGCATAGGCTATCGAAAATCCTCTGTGACCAGAGGCACATCTAGCCAAATGCTGAAGAGCACTCTTGCTATCCGTTAAGATAACAATATTTTGATGCATTGATCTTATACCATGCTTAATAGCTTCCAAAATTGCAAATAGTTCCAGAGTCATAATAGACACATTAGTTCTTACATTATACAGGCCAACAGTTTCTGTGTCTGGTTCATAATATGCAGCACTCTGACCTTTACAAGTTTTAGCACCGTCCGTATATATTTCCACTCATTCATTGTATTTTTCTATGAGTTCTTTTGTTACTTCATATTTTAGAGTACTTAAATTAAGTGTATCTTTTGGCCCTGTGATACTATCTAGATTTAATTTAATTATATCATTTATATTTATATAAGTAGGCCAAACATCTAAAGAAAACATTGAAAGAGGGTAACTTGAATGAATATGAATATTTTCGTTATGTATTTCATTTGAGGCAATTGTCAGTAAAGGTTTTTTTTCTAATCCAGTAGGAATTCTCACATAACTTATTGAGATTATCTAGAAGTAAAACTATTTGGTTGTTTGTCCATGAATGTGCTTTAAGACAAAATTTTTGAGCAAGGTAACGTCTTCTTATATAAAGAGGTGGTATACATAATTCGCTCTCCATGACATGAATTGGTGAGCTTTTAATAAACCCACCAATAATCCTTAGGGCTTGATTCTGAATCTTGTCTAACTTTGATACGTGTGTCTTTGCACTATTATCATACAATATACAGCCATAATCGAATCTACTACGAATTAGCGATATATATATATTTCTTAAATATTGGGGATGTATACCCCAAGTATTTCCTAACAATACTTTTAAAACATTTAAAAATTTTGAAACTTTTGCTGCAATCTCATTAATATGCTTTCCCCATAAAAGTGATCGATCTAGCCACATACCTAGATACTTTACACTATCTGCTAAATCTATTGAAAACGCGATTATTTGTAGTTTAATTTGTTGTCGTCTGTGACCTCTGCTAAAAATACAATACTTAGATTTACTTGGTGACAATTCCAAACCTAATTTCGTAAATATAGTCATCACATACTAAACTTAAACTAAAAGCGACTTGTATATTATATTCACAAAATATTAAATCTTTGTGTCCTACATACAAAACAAAATCATCTGCGTATTGACTAACATAAACATTTTTATTATTGTGACAGATCTCATGGGTTGCAATGTTAAACAATAAAGGTGAAATAGGATCACCCTGAGCTAATCTTTGGTCTGTCCATCTTGTTATAGTTTCTCCGTTTATACCAGTCTGCATTATTAGATGTCTTTCATTTAAAAAAGACCAGAAATAATTGCAAATTTTTTGACCTACCTCAACGTCATCAAGAGTTTTAACCACTCTATATACGGATACGTTATTATAAGCATTTGTTATATCTAAAAAGAGGCCAACTGTAGGAATATTTTGAGAAAAACCAATTTGTATATAGGTTACTAATCTAGCAAGAGAATCCAAACATGAGTGAGCCTTTCTAAAACCTGTTGTTTGACATGCCAAAATTTTATTTTTTTCTATATACCATTCTAAACGCTTATTTATCATATTATGTAAAATCTTGCAAATGCACGATATAAGGGAAATTGGTCTAAGTTTGCAATCTGTCGTTGAATTGTTTTCAAATTTAGGGATAGGGTGAACTAAAATTTCTCTCCATTGTCGAGGAATATAACCATAATTAAAGATATATTTGTATATGCGTAACAAATAAATCTTACAATTATCAGGTAGCTTAGTAATCATAGAATATGAGATCCCATCATATCCAGGGGCAGTATCAGAACTCTTAATGTTTTTATTAAATTCTTCCAATGTAAAATCTTTTTCAAGAGTATGGTTAATAGATGTAAAATTAGGGGGCAAATTAATAGCAGAGGCAGGAGTTAATGACCATAATAGCTTTTTTTTTTACATCTATTGGTGCATCGTAATTATTTATTTTCATACCTTTGATCCAGCGCATTTTTCGCCACACATCTGTAACTGATGTTGATTTATCTATGTTGTTACAAAACGTATGCCAACTTGTTCTTTTTGCTTTCTTAATTAGGTCTTGTGCATCTTTAACTTTCTTATTTAATTTTAGTAAATTATCTGGCGTTGGATTCCTACGAAAGTTACTAAGCGCTAATCTACGTTCTGCAATTGCTTTAGACAAATGTGTACTCCAATACTTTTTTGGCTTAAATTTATTATCTGGAGAAGTGCTTATGTTAGTTACGGGGATATATTTATCAGCTGAACTATTAATTTGATTAACAAAGTAGTCATAATGAAATTGGATGGCTTCTTCACTATTAATATCTAAATCACAATGACTATCAAACGTCTCTTTGAGGGAGAGTCGATATGCAGACCAATTAGCCTTATTGAAATTACGTTTTCTAACAATATATCTCTCGTCCTGATAAGTCATACCCATTTTAATAATAAGATGGTCGCTACCCAAATTTTCGTTAAATACCCTCCAATTAAAATTTATTGCCATATCTGATGATACAAATGTTATATCTGGAGACGATTTTTGTACAATACCATTACACAATTTCACTCGTGTGGCATCAGAATTGTTGAGCGAAATGAATCCGTTTTCTAATGAAGACTCAAATAATTGAGTACCTCTATTATCACATTTGTATGACCAGTTTGTATGATGACCATTAAAATCACCCGCTACAAGAGAATTTTTGGAAACTTGTGAAAATATATAATCCCAGTCTGATAAATTTGTATGTACTGATGATGGACAATAGAGGGATATGACAGACTTTAAATTTCTAAAATTAACTAAGTTTACTTTAACTATCTCTATGCCAGGATTAGTATTGTGTATTGTGCTTGAGTAGGCATGTATGGATTTGTGTATTAGTATTGCCACACCACCATAAGAATCATCCCTATCTTTTCTATAGATATTGTATCCCTGTAACTTAATTGGACAACTAGAATTTAACCATGTTTCACTTAAAATTCCTATATGGATTTTTTCCTGATTTAAAAATTCTTGAAAACCTACTAATTTCGGCTTTAAACTTTGTGAGTTCCACTGAATTATATTAATTTTGCTATCCATTAAACATACTCAATACCTTTTCTAATAGTTTTCCCTCTGTTAACATACTCATAACAAACTTTTTAATCTCTTCGAATACTATCTTAAGGCACCAAATAATTTTAGTGTCAAAATTTTCCTGATTAGTAACGATTTCACGAATTTTTGAAAATATAATCTTAAAATCTATTTTGTATTCACGTTTTTTCCTGTTGTTTTTGAATTAGCTTCTTCTCTAACTGGTGTAAAGTCTTTTATCCATGCTATATCAGAAGCTGGAACGTTGTTACCTTCTTTAATATATTTTGTTGTTTTCTTACCCTTATTTAATTTTGTGTTGGATGCCTTTTCTATCACTTTGTCCATTTCTTCATCTTCCAATATATTTGCAGATTCTTTATTGACATTATTTCCTAGAACTACCACTTCACTGTATAACATTTGATTGTTGGGACTATATGGATTGCTCTGGTATTTATTGGTTTTATTTTCTGGATACATCTTATGTTCACGATTTTCTCTTACGATAAATTCTAAAGCTTTTTTATAAGTCACATTTTCTTTCGACATGATAAAACGGATTCGCTTTTCCTTCAAATAAATCGGACAACATTTATCTAACGCCCAGTGGTCACCTTTACAATTTAAACATTTGTATTCTTTAGTCTCGCAATTAGGATGTTCCCCTCCACACTTGGGACATAATATTTGACTTCGCGGGCAATGGTTTTTAATATGCCCAAATTTCCAACACTTCGAGCACTGAGTCACGGGAAACGAAAAAGATTCAACTGGAAATCTGCATCCGTAAGCGTATACATATGATGGGATTTTATTACCTTTAAATCCAACACGAATCGATTCACTTTCTATCCATTTTCCTGTAGTATCTCTTCGTTTTAACCTTATGACTGATACTATCTCTTCTGAAGGTTCTAAAATCTCTAAAATTTCTTTAATTTCCAATCCTAAATCAATTGCTCTGATTAATCCATAAGAAATATTTATTTTATCTGTAAATTGAGTTCTGTATCCCAAATCTTTTAGTTTTTGACAATGTAGTAAGGTTTCTGCACTTTTTTCATTACATAACTGTATTAAAACTTTGTAAGGATTTTTAAATTTTATTCTTATAATATCGGAAATATTTTCAGATTTTAGTAATTTTGCGAGGGCCATTTGCTTAGGTAATATCTCTACCGACGTAATACTTATTTCAAATTTATTTTCTAAGATATTCCCATCTTCATTAAACTCATTCTGTTCTGTAGAAATACTTCTTCTTAAACGTTTTGACCCCTTCTTTGATACTATTGTGAACTTTTCTTCATCTGTTTCATCACTTAATACACGAACTCTCTTTTCGGAGATTCTAGTAGTGTCAACATTTGTATTTGACGAAGCAAGTTGATTTTCTTGTTGCTTAAGTTCGTCCATTTCTTTTTGACATATCCGAATCATCATCCGAATTATTATCGTTCATTTTTGTAATGTTTTTTCACATGTGGGTATTTAAAAAAAAAAAAAAAAAACTTTACAATAACAAGTAATCGATTACGTGCGTTCGCTTCAAAACACAGCGAACGAATGTAGTCTTTGGTTAAAAATATGTAATGATAAAACTCGCAGTAGGATAATCGAAATGTATTTTTTCATAAGTTCCGAATTATTATATAATTTATTTATTAAGTCTATGGTTTGTTTTAAATATATATACTACTTTTAACAAAACAAATTCCATACAAGAAATTATATTCATTATATATATGTATATATCTAAAACAAACTATAGCCTTTCATAAATAAAATTCATAAATAAAATATTCTTTATATACATATATAATTAATATAATTTCTTGTATGGAATTTTTTTTGTTAAAAGTCATCTAGATATGGGTTTCTTCTATAAGATACGTCTAAAAAAATATGTATGTCTACTTTATTGTTTTGTTTTTTATTAGTATATACTCTAATTTTATTTTAAAAGAGATTTGAAATTAACGGGAAAATTGAAAATAATTAGTAATTGGAGAAACCCCAATACTAGATCGGGCTTGAAAGTTGCGAAATAGATAGAAGTTTAAAATTAAAAGAAATTGAAGGGTACCTTCATTTTATTAAACTCGGTTTAAAGGGTAAAATTTAAAACATTTATAAAAAAATCATAATATCTTTGATTTTTTTTCCATGAAGGCCGTGTAAAATCATTTTAAGAGAGTTATGTCCAAAAATTAAAAAAAACTTTCTATTGAACGATTACAAATAAAAGTCAAAATTTACAAAGGGTTATTTTGAGGGGTACTAAAACATCACAAAATTGTGGTAATAAAGATTTTTTTTAAACATCTAATTTGCCGTGAAATGCTCCATTATTTCTCAACATAATCTTACCTTTACCTTTACGTAATATCAACTTTAGTTTTAATTTCTAAACCAATAGTTGATTTCCGCCCGCTTCTTTCGGTATTAAAAAATGACAGATAAATAGAATCCAAAAAATAGGTAGCTTAGAACCAACTACGAAATATTTCACATCAAAGCGTCATAGTCCTATACCGACACGATCAGTAATTTTGTAATGATTGAGCCTCAAAGAACTGAATTTTTATTATACATTTATATGTCTGGGTTGATAGTAGTCATATATCATCGCATCTTAAAGTGAAAATTTATATTATATGTAAAAAAGGGATATTTGCTGGTTTTCAGTTAAAAAAAAAATACTCAGATGCCAACCCTAGCAGCGCGGGACATATGTAACTCAAAAATTTGATTGTGGCGCGAGGGCTTAGTTCACAATTGCATGAAATATTATCAGTGGGTGAGGTTCGCGACATATGCTACGGAACCCCATTGTGAGTTCAATTCTAAGTTTTCTTGTGATCTCGTTATTACGGAATAATTATTTGACGTTAAAATTTAATAGGTAGAACTTGACGAACATAATAAGAATAGTTAATGTAGAAATCAATAAAAAGTAGTTTGTGATACTCTTCTCATAATTTATCTCTAATACCTATAAACGAAAAATTATTATATTTTTATATTTGTATATTTTCAGGATCTCGGAAACGGCGTCATCTATTTCCGTGAAACTTGGTATTTAGGTAGTTTCGGGGATAATAAATCGATCTAGCTAGATTTTATTCATAGAAAACTTGTTTTGACTGAGTTTTTAGGCAATTAAAAAATATAGCTACAATATGAAGGTAAATTTCGTCGCCGCTGTCAAAACAAAAATATCTCAGATGGAAATCAGCTGCTTCGAATATTCGTGTAATCCCAGTTCGAATCCGAGTGACAGCAAAAAAGATATCCTTTTCATTTTTTTTGTAAAAGAAATGCTAATTTTTTGAGGTAAACTTAATAGTTTATTTTAATATTTTTTAATGAACCGAGCTGGGCTCGGTCGCCTAGGTACTCTTATTTTATACCCAAAACAACGGTAACGAGGAAATATGCTTAATACCTAATTGTAATGTTAAAAACCTGTGAAAACTGTTATATTATCGTGGTTATTTATTGCAGAATATATTTTAAAGATAATAAATAATATGTTTTTTAAACTACTATAAATTAGGTGTACCCGTGCCTCTCCACGTGTTTATTATTTCTTGTTATTATTATTTGTTGTACTTAATAGACCTTTGTTGAAATAAATAATTAAATTATAAAAGAAAGAAGCTATCATAGTCAAGTGGTTAGATCGAATAAAAAAAACGTAGGATAATGAACAAAATGGTAATTCATAGAATCAAAATAAAGGTAAATCTGCGTAAAATTACAACGATCATTCACGGTAGGGAAATGTGCGCAACGGGAGTTGAGAGTCTCAGAGGGGACGAACAGTATAACATAATGAGGGACATATAAAAATATGACATCTCCATATCGGGGGATTATCTATAATCTCACTGTGAATACTGTTGATGATTGTAGTTTTCATTTATATGAACGTGTTTATATCTAAACGAAACGAATATCTTGTCATTCAACGGATGTAATAATCATTAATTTGTATTTATTAATTTATTCGTATATTTGGAAAACAGCAGATTACAGTCAAAAAGGATAGTAAGTAAAACCAATCAAAATTTTATGATAACGTATTGACGAATATGTACATATGACTCACACCATATATAGGTACTTACCAGCATACACTGAAAAGTCAATTAATTTAAAATGTATTATTTTGAAATTATCCTTACTAGATATGATTGTAAGATCTTTGTCTATTACGTTTTAACGGCTTAACTATCCAACCGATCATATGATTTTTTAATATATGTAGTCAGAGGTCATAACTAAAAGATTGCGTCAATTAAGATTTTAATAGAAAAAGTGATAACCTATACCTCAAAACAACAGTTCTCTAAACTGAAGCAAGACATAGGTTTCTAATCAACTTTTCATGAACCACTAACAACTTTTAGCTCCCACCAAAATTGCATCATTTTTAGATTCAAGAAAGACCGATCGGGTGAAGATATATCACTATATCATGTAGATCATATTATAAAGCGAAGAACTTTTATTAGTATAATTTTCAATAAAAAATGCATGGTTTCAAAGAACCTTCAGTAGATAGCGAGAAATCAGGAAAAAAGTGGTTTCTTGAGTTACGACAGTATTGTAAAAGCAGTGCGATTTAGAGATAAGCATTTAGTTTTTCTAACAATTTCCTACAAATCGGTTTTATACATAATAATGGCATTTATTTGCAATGTATAATGTGTGATACGATCTGTATCAATATAAATTAATTACGGTATTAGCTAGATAACACGAACATTGTGATAATAATTATTTTTTTAAATTAGATAAATTTAGATAAAAGAACGTTACATGTTCAACTTTATCTGAATGAGATTCCAATATTTTTGTGTTGTTTATCTATATATATAATGAGAATGTGAAACTAACATGTTTGTACTTTTTAAATAATAAGTACTAGAATACATTTCAATCATTTTTAGAAATGTCTGTCTGACTGTCTGTTTGGAACGTACATCACTGCTGCAGTAGGTACTGCATCCATGACAAACCTAAAATTATAAAGCATGTCTTTGAACAATATTTACTTTCTATTTCATTAAAATCGGCTCGGTCTATCAAAAGTTGTTGTAATTTTAATTACGACGTGACTTAAGTACGAGAGAAAAATAAGTTGGACATTTAGATGACGTTATTAGTCACTCTATATTACATAAGGTCCTATGCGAACCAAATCGTGGGTACAGCTAGTATGATATATGTAATATATATATCGTATTTTATGTAGGCAAAAACTCGAAATTTCTATCTGTTATAAATTGTAAAGTGAGATATTTCAATAATAATAACAATTAATTATAATTAAGGAAACCGCTTGGATGACGATATCTTACACTCTGTCTATTCATATCACAACATTTTTAAAGTGTTTACAGTATAGTATTCAAATTATATTGGCATATTAGTCCGGTGAAGCTGTAAAGACCTTGCCAGGTCAATAGCGTAGTCAGTTCGAAAAAAAAAAATATTGGCATATATTAAAACACTTTATCCATATGAGAAGGTTGTTGTAGGTGGTAGAGCCACGCTGAAGCTATTATTGCTTTTAAGCCCCACCCTCTCACAGAAAACCGACGTGAAGTAACAGTGCTTGCATTGTTGCGTTTCGTTCGGTCAGTGAGAGCGCCGGAGACCCATCTCTCTCCCTCCCCTCTCCTCTCCCTTCCCTTCTCCTCTAACCCCTCTCCATTTTCCCAAACACAGGCTGGCAACGCACTTATGACTCCTCTGGGATTGCTAGTGTCTATGGACGACGGTGATCGCTTAACAACAGGTGACCCGCCTGTTCGTTTGCTTCCTATATGATATAAAAAACATATTAAACACACGTATATGTAAGTATATCTTAGTATGATTGTTATTTTCTATTCGTGTTTGTTTCGAAATAACCTAGTGCATAAGACAGCGCAATGTCAACTATGTCTTGTAGAAAGGGTGGCGGATATATTCGGAAATATATGGAGAATACAATTACATTCTAAATAGAACAATGGAATGGCTTTTGGTTATCAGTTACAACTGAAATTAGTATTATCTCTAAGATTGAAATATCTTTGAGGACTATTTCTTTGCTAGGCTTATTTTTCATTTAAAACACCATCTAATGGGGTGAAAGAATATAAATTAGGTACTTTATAATTAATTAATATCATGTAAGGGCGAGAGTAATTCTAGTTGTTTCTTTATTTGCTATACTTTCATACCCTGATTCTACAATGAAATACCGGGTGTAATTTTATACATGGTTCTAATATTAGTTATAATGAGTATAAAAAGGACATACATTTAATCTAGAACAAATTTATTGTTCCCAAAGAAGTTCAAATTGAAATTACTGTGAGTGAAACCTCGAGCAAAGGGTAGTCAATGATATATTGAAAAAATATTCCAAGTTAATTTTAGTGAATGAAGCTCTGCTAATCTTCCGAACAATTATTTAAGCATCATTACTCTATATCGTATCTCGCTAAATCGACAATATCTGTAGAGTCGCGTGTCTCGTAATCCCTTAACCCTCCGCCGACCGTGTCGCGTGAGAAGTGAATTAAATCGCCACGGGGTCCCATCGACCACTTAACGGGACGTGTCGGTGTCTTGCGATTGATAGTGCAGGCTGGGGTCCCCGTTGAAAGTTAATTCGTGTTTGATGTCACTGCACTAGCTTTATTATGTGTCAGAGGAAATGCAGTTTTCTTATGAACTTCCTATATCTGTAGGGGGACGGAGAAAATGTCGGGTTAATGTTTTCTTTTAATCTTGTCGTGCCGTGAATATAACAAAATGGTGTCAGGTGCAATTATTTCTTGATTTAAAATCTTAATTATATACTAAACATTGCTTGCGGTTTTGCTTGTTTTTTTGTATAGATTGGTCTAGGTGGTAAAGCCACGCTAAAGCTATAACTGGTTTCAGCATGAATGGGTCGGCTCGTCCGGGGTAGTACCACTCTTTCACAAAAAACACAGTAACAGTGCTTGCATTGTTGTTTCGTTCAGCCAGTTCAGTTCCCTTTAATCCCCCTCCGCACTCCCCCTTCCCCGCCCCCATCCGCACCAACACAGGCTGGAAACCCACCTACTATTCCTCTAGTGTTGCTGGTGTCTATGGACGGTGGTGATCACTTAACATCAGGTGACCGACCTGTTCGTTTGCCTCCTTTGGTATAAAAAAAATCTATCTGTTGGAAAGAATATTTTTTTCCGAATGGAAGGTAACTCTATTTCTTTTTTTACTCCTGGCAACATGTATGAAAAGTTTCATGAGGTCCCGTTCATTAATTATGGTGTAGAAACGTAACAAATAATCAAACTGATTTTCATATTTATAAGTATATATTTACGTATTTTAAAAACTATCTATTTGAATCTCTTGTGGAATGTTTTCGAGCACCAGTAGTAAGCTGCATTGTGGTTCACATAATGGAAACCTGTCACAGTCCCTCGTGATTCGTATCCGTGTGACGCGCTACAGATTGGAATGTTCTAGGTCCTTTCTCCGGGACGTTCGCTAGATTCTCCTTTTTCTGTTTTACTTACTATAGATTTAATCTTAGTCACTTTACGGGCTAAATCCACTTAAGTGATCTACCAGTAATATTTTTCGTTTAAAACCACGGATGTTTTAAAGTTGATTCTTCTTAAGAATAACTAAATTTGCGATTTATTTATTGATGTATTCTTTTAATTTTTTCTGTTATTTTTAGTAGGATAATATGTAAACAGAATAAATCTGAAACCTTAATTGATAAAAGTATGAGAAAAATGTTCTAGATGAATAAATTACGAACATGGGTTGTAAACAATTTATATTACATTTAGATATTACATATAATTAACATTATTATCGTTAGTGCCATATTTTAATGTAGACTAGTGGTCATTCTATAGTAGAAATTGGATCACACTTCATGAAGTTCGTCTATATCTACTAAATAAGGAAAAAAGCATTATACAAACAGATGAGAAACATGTACTTCAGCTCATCTTGTCATTTTTACAAAGAGAAATATATATTAAAAATATTTATTCATATACAAATTACCGATTAACTTCAATAACGGTTAATGGAAAATTAAGCAGATTGAATATTTCGTCAAAACTTTATTAATACGCGGGCGTGAACAAAAGTGATGAATGTACTGTAGTCATTGTTCTAAATAATCCTTTCAGTTTACAAAGACGACCCTATGTCGGGGCGTTTGCTATACTAACCCTTATAAAGTTGTGCGGGACTGCTCTCGCAGCGACACGCGGACTGCCACATCCACAATAAAGCTTCACAGTTTATTATAATATTTTCGCTACGATATTGCTTTTATATCCCTTTCGAAGTTTTACAAATTTGATACAACTTAATTTAGTTTCAATGTTTTATTTTGTAGTGTATTAATACTGTTTTAATAGATGTTTTTTTTAAATAACTATATTAGCCGCGTGGTATGATTTTTGGAAAGAAAAAAACTTATGGATTCGCTTTGCTGATGACCTTGACATGCTTATTACGTAATGAAGTTGCACCAAACTAGGGATGTGTACTATAAGGTCCTGTATACTTGTAATATTGATAATTTTATTGAGCTATTGAGCATATGTTTTGTCTAAGTGTGGGCCTGGGGCCAGTAAAAAAAAAAAACTCCAGGCAACAGTGAAACCGTTTATTGTCGTTGGACAACACAACCCTTATTATTACTAATGTTTACTAAATTTAATAATACTAAATTTTCTATTAAATATTATTAAGTTATTATCCAATGAAGCTATTACAATCTTCAGGGAGTGTGGAAAAACCAGGCTAGTTGAATCAGAGGAAAAGGATCCACCAAACTAAGGCTAAGTAACTAAAGTAAGTTTAGTTGCTAGACGTGTCTGCCGTGAACACCAAGCTCCGTGGGGATCCAGAGGTCAACCTGGAGTGCAGAATCAGCGAGCGCCCGGACTGGCTGGTCAGCTGAGCACCGCAATACTCGCTGCCGTCGGCCGAAGAATCACTCGGTAGACGATCTCACGAAATATGGTAGAATATAACCACAATGTAAATTAAAAAAAGAAGCCCCGTTCACCGAGGCTTCATAGCAAAATTGGAAGACGAGTTGAACAACGCGACTCAGCAGTTTGAGCCTATCGCAAGGCTCTCCGAAACTGAGAACACACTCGGCTTGCCTCCAGCACCAACACTTGGCCACAGCGGGAAGAAAATAAGCCCCTTATATGGGCAGCTCCAAAGCAAGAAAAGCAATTCACAATCAAACCATGACAATCCATTTCGTCTCAGCTGATCGCTTCGGGTTACCGGAGTAAAAATACAAATTCGGAACACGCGGGCGTCTCAGATAATCTATTAATTAGAAGATTCGAACTGAATCAAATGTCACAATTACAGATTGTAATGTTTAATGTTTTAAAATATTTAAGGAATCTTCATATATTATGAAAGCAATTATTTTGTTTAATTTGATTACAGTTACGAGTAAAGTGCAATCTTTGCGTGGCAACACTCGGTTACAGATACATAAGCTTGGTATAAAATAACCGAATAAGCCACAGATAATTATTTACTACTAATTCTGATTTAAAAAAATGTAATATTAATTATAATAATATTACATGTAATAGTAATATCAATATTAATTAAAACTTGAATAATTAAAGAATTTTGATCGAATTACGACCACTAGACTTGATGACATGATCACTAATATATAGATTTACGATTAACTTAATTTACTACACTTCAATGCGTGTTCGAATTAAAGAGTATAGAATAAGACATTAATAAAAAATCATAAAATCAGTCACAGCACGGGTAAAAAGTAAAACAGTATAAAACTATATTTCAGTAGAAGTTAGCGCCTGAGAATTACAATTTTAATAATAAAATATCGGAACACATTCAACCCCTATGAGTCGCGACATAACGTTTATCCGCGATGACAATAAATCATGTAATTTGGCGATGAAATGTGAATTCTGCATCCAGACGGATATTAGTCCATGGGTGGATTTACACAGTTCATCTGACAGCGACACGCAGTTATTACAAGAGTTTTACCGAAATCACAATTTATATTATTCCGAGTTTATTACATAGGGGGTGTTCATTTCTGTGGTATGTTTTAAATCGTCTGTTCCTTTTTTTATGGCGGTTAAAAGTATTTTTGCAAGTGGGAAGTTTTTAGGCGCGTTGAGCGGTTTTTTTTGGCAGAAGATAATTTTATAATATCGCGTCATGACATGCTACGTAAACATGACTGAACGTATTTGGTTTGCGCGGCTTGCGTCAGACAAGCGACCTCACCATACGTTTGATTGATTAGATATGGAAACCACACTAATATTAATAATTTCAATAAATACATTTTGAAATTTAAATATCGTCTAATCTAACACTATGATATGAAAATTCAAAATATAACATATTTTTTTCGTTATATGGAGATCTTTAAAGCATTTCCTTTCATTTTATTTTTTTTGAAGTTATACTTCTTATGGTGCATTAGGGAAAAATGATGAGAGTAAATTTTTACGATGCGCGCGCACACCGTCACGAAAAACCGATACCCTGAATTTAGCTATAGTCCACATTTTGTTTCTTTGTATTTGTGGTTTGAATTTCTTAGTATTAACACTTTCCATGTATTAAATATCTTTTTTCTATTGTTAGTGTCGTTTTTACTACAAACGTAGAATAAGGCGAAGGTTAAAATTATTGAATAAAAGATTTTTGTTTTGTAACGCCAAAGAAGTATAAATTCTAACGCGTGTACATAATAAGTATATACGTTTTTTTTTATTTAACGCTTCTTTCTAATCTGGTTCCAAGCTACGTAATATCACGCTCGTGTAGGTTTAGTTTCGGCATACTTTCACTAAAATTTCCAGCAAATTATTTTACAAAACCTTAGAGTAAACATTGTTCCGCTTCATCTTGCTCGTCAAATTTAAAATCAATCGACGTTAATTAGTTATTACCTTTCGAATCCGTTCACAACGCATTTCATTGAGTAGATTTTGTGTTTAATAAAAATGAAGCTGCCACGTAATTGTAATTAATATATGAAATACATGTTACATAATGATGTTAGAATATATATAGATATATAATCAATCTCATAGATTAGTACTTTAGAAAAAAATAAATGACATACTAAGATGCATTGTTTTATGTAAATCTTTGCTTTCTCAACATTTAGGTAAGCAATGATGCTTTACAGACTGGTAATACAAACAACAAAGACTTAGAACTAATAAAAAACCGTTAGAATCTGTTAATATCTAATTTACAAGCTTTGAGTTACTTTACAAAGTTCAACGGAAAGATGCCGTAGATTAGTTAAAGTTTAATTAACTAATGACATCTTTCATAGTATCTTGGTTGCAAATGAAAGTGTCAAAGTCAAGATTTTATGGAGGTGTGTGATTCATTCTAAGAAATGCCAAATCTAGGGTACAATAAGGCTTATATATTATCTGTGGAACTAAGTATGATATAAAAATTTAAAAAAACCTATAATTATAACTGATTTTGTAGTAATACCGATGTAGCATTATAACTGTAAGATCAAACGCCAAATAAAATGAAGAGAAGAAATGTAGTTTTTTTACAATATCTATTTCGCAATTACTTTCAAAGTTAAAGATTTATATTCGAGTTTCCTAGATATGCTTCAGTAGGTCCTAGATCGCCCATAATAAAGCATATACAAAGTCATAACAGAGTAAATGTAAGCTGATCGATGTGACTCGAACTGCTATATAAACAAGACGGAACAATGGTTGAAGGCGTCCACACAATGGACAATGCCCATACCTCCGATACGATAATAACACCCATCTAAAATTTGTTTGTATGTGCTGACCACTGTATCGACATACGCTTTGTATTATGCAATATAAATCACAGTATTCCAAGCTGAACACGAATCATTTGTTACCTATTAACTCTTGTATAAACTAGTATATCTGAGTTTAAGCATACAAAACCTTATTTGCTAACTTAATTCCATTTTTGTCTGTTTTGATTTTCATGTCTTTTTTTTATATCATAAAATCAAAAATACTTTATTCAGTTTAGGCCCTAATAAGGCACTTATGAATGTCAAAAACTACCACCGGTTCGGAAAACAACCCAGTCATCGAGAAGAACCGGAAAGAAACTCGATCGGGTACATTTTTTTAACATATATTTCCAATACATCATATAATAGCTTTTAGTGGAAGCACAGAGAGGGATTAATCTCAGACATCACTATCGTTCACATACTGATCCACTCTATAATATCCTTTTGACACTAAAGCCCGCTTGACGTGGCGCTTAAATTTACAGTCCGGCAAATCAGTATAACATGGTTTGAGACTTTATTGTAGAACCTAACACTATTATCCAAATAACTATTACTGGTTTTGATAAGTCTAAAACATGGGATGACCACAGGAGGTAAACGAACAGGTAGGTCACCTGATGTTATGTGATCACCACCGTCCATAGACACCAGCAAGACCAGAGGAGTCACAAGTGCGTTGCCAGCCTGTGTTTGGTGAGGGGGGAGGAAGGGAAGAGGAGAGGGGGAAGGTAAAGGTGGACCTCCGGCGCGGCATTCTCACTGACCGAACGAAATGCAACAATGCAAGCACTGTTACTTCACGTCGGTTATCTGTGGGTCGGGTGGTGCTACCCCTGACGAGCCGACCCATTCATGCTGAAACCATTTATAGCGTCAGCGTGGCTCTACTGGTTTGTAATAATATGTTGTGAATTTGTAGACGTGTCGTTTGTTTCTATTACACTCTTTTTAGTTTAATATAGACGCGAAACGACATATATTTTTATTATTTTTTAAGGACAATGCCCTGATTATGGTCAAGCCTTGTATCACGGGATAGAGATTAAAGGGGCATAAAGTATATTCAGAGTTAGAACAACCAGAACAGTCTGATTGGGAATTGTACAAACCTGTAGCGCGGCACAGAATTACGCCCATACTTGCGGTCAAATTTCCTGCATATATTTGTTTGAATTAATATACTTTACTACATTTAATCTACTATATAATCTTAACAGAGTAAAGGATATTGTTTTTCAGTTCTAAAGTTATTTTAATATACCTAAAGTATATTAATGTTTCTTTTTTGTTTTATACGTGTTTCTATAAGTATAATTAATCCGATTGGTATGCAACTGCGGCCAGCCTTCAATTTAAGAAATCACGCTCACGAGTCCTTTAAATTTAGACAAAAAATAATTAAAATGTGAGCCAAAGCTATTTAAAAAAAATGTGTGTGTGCGCGAGTTGGAAATTCAATTGAGTTGTTTATTATAATTGTTGTTTGTAATTACGTTAAAATATCTAATATAGAACTATCATTGTAGTATAGATGGCGCGCGAGTCGTATACGGGATTCGTATATTTCCTACAAATTATTAGTAATTTGGGAACTAAATATAAAAACACGCGAATTGAGTTGATGTTATTATAATAAAGTTTATGGTAGGAACTTAGGGATATCTATAGATTTTTCATGTTTTGACAATGTTGTTATTGATTTGTTAAAACATATCTAACCGTTGAGATTTGTTGTAGAGACACAAGGACTTCTTAGCTATCAGGACTAGTAAAGAATGTCAGGATAATTTTATGCAAGGAATTATTATGGTACTACTTTTTTTCTAGCTTTATTGTTCCGAATCAAATCAATGTGTTCCACAGATGTCCACAGTTGTAAAGATTATAATAATACTGAATATTATTGAAGGCGTGGTTCTGGTAGATAAGTAGATTTGTGACAGTATAGTAACGGCTGACATAAATTTGTACGTACAAACACCGTTACTGCGGCTTAGCTTTCCGGCAAACAAGGGCGGCGCCCAGCGTATCCCAATGACACCACCGAGCTATTGAGGGTTATAATTGTTTATTGGAATAGAATATACCACGAGTAATGACAAAGAGACATTTTTAACAGTTTTCCTTTAAAATTAACGCGTATTTTAAATGTTATAGCTCTCAAGTATGACATCCTCTTTGGCAGACTGGCTGAAACATTTGAATTAATTGTAAATGTATTATGACATTCATACGATTGAAAGATCTCTTGTAGCTATAAATGTGATATAAAAAGTTAAAATTGAAAAGTTTATTTTACGCAGTCCGCCTTTTACTATCACGCACTCCAAGTGAGTCTAGGCAAGTCTGTAAAATATATTAAGTCCATTTTGCTCAGTATATAAAAAGGACGTTGGATTGTTCTAATAGTTATTATTAAATTCCATAAACAATCCGTCAATGCGACTAATATATATTGCACTAGACTAGTAGTTCGAAACCATTGTAAATTGGATTGACTTGGCCGTGCGCGGGTGTGATATGGCAATACCTATAGCTAAATGTCATAATATAATGTTTTGCCGTTTAGCTTTAGCTCAAAGTAATTATTCCACACGGATAAAGTCACGGGCAGAAGCTAGTATAGAATACAATATATTCATTTTGGGTAAAAAAAAACCACAGGTCTCAAATCCCACTCATCGAGAAAAGAGTAAGAAAAACGTCTGGTGTATTATCATTATTATAATTTTAGCGATAGAGAAATAAAAATCCCAGTCCTTTGACCTTAAGGTCTGATAGTCTGACCTGACAATAAACCAACGCTGTTGTAAAGAACGTTGCATTAACAGCGCGTGCTCAAACCGGTGTGTTAGTACAATGCAGCGGAAGACGTCGCGCGCCGCCCTCGGCAGATGGCGCGGCTCGTCAACATCTTGAAACTCGTTTCTAAATAAATGAACGCAATATTATTGAACTCAGTTTTTGAGGGGTTAATATTATAAGCTCCGTTTTCGATTGCTGTACCGCAAGTCTTGTTTTGCGATATTATAACACGCTGAGATATCGGAAACGCATCAGAATTTATCAGTATTTACATAACTGTATATTAATGAAATTAAGAATAAAATCACATTAAAGCCTCCAAAATAGAGTATTATCTACATATACTTATTAACATCAAATTTAACTAATATTTTTAATACTTGTGATAATAATTAAAAATGATCTTGTCATGGCAACTTGTAAAGCAATTACAACAATATAATAAGAGATAATAATTATTATTTTCTCATTAATTATTATTGCCAACGGTCGGCCGGTGTTATTGCAACGAGTAAACAAATACACACTATGTAACAACCAACAGACGTGAAAGAGAGAACTCAACTTATATAACTTGAAATCACGGTATGAATAACGAAAATTAATTTCAATATTGTGTCATTATTAAAAATTGCAATACCATATGAAACATTATATCAACTAATAGCGGAATAATTGACAACAGTTTGTTGTAACATAACGGAACAGTTAAAATAATTATTGACATATCTATATTCCTAGGATATTATATTTTTAAACTGGGTAAATATTAAAAATGGTATTATAAACTGGGAAAATATTAAAAATGGTATTCATAGACAGCAAAATTTTCACTAACTGTGCCTAAGTAACTGACTAATTAAAACAACTTTAAAACTGTATTGCATAGTTAACATTTCAATTTAATATATTTATAAATCTCGAGATCACGGCACGCGTCATAAAACATGTCTGTCGACAAAAAAAGATAAGAACACGCGCCCATTCGTAATGAACGAGTCCTAAAATACCGGATTGTAAAGCGTTCTTCTTGTATTACACGGTTTTGTTTAGAAAGGAAGTAGGAAGCCAGCTGGCTGACTTCTTTTTCTTCGTGTAATGATGGTTTGTAGTGCATTGCGCTTTTGTTCCGGTGTCCTGTCGCGTGCCGCTTTATTATTCGACAGTAAGTAGGTGGAAAGGTGTTCACCCGTAACTGTACCGTTGCCTATCAAGATGTTTTGATAGAATCGTGCACCGTCGGTATTTAATTTTTCCATACACGTCGATCATTTTATATTAAATCTTCCATATAAATAATATGATAGAGGTTTACTGTTGTGCACGCATCATTGAAATACTACTGGATAGATCTCGTTTATTATTTTTATCGCTTTACTTTTTTGCATGACTTATTGTCACAATCCTCCTGAGCCGAACGTGTAAGCGTGAGCGTGGAACAAGCGATATAGAGGCACAATCGGCTATAGCGTTCGGCTTGTGACGTTTCTATCTCTCTTCTACTCTATCGGCTGATGCGTTCGAGGCGTTATCACAAAAAATTATCGTCCGTAAATCGACTTTAATCAATTTTGTATACATTGTCGGTGTTATTACAAAAAAGTTTTAATACGTATTGAATACTTGCTCTAAAAGGGTACGTTTTAAATGCACCGAGCTAAAAACAGATTTTGTTTCGATTTTTGTGCCATATTAAATAAGTTTATATCTGTGTTAGTATTAACAGGTGCGCCTAAGATAAACGTATGCTGATATAATACTGGCCGATTACTAGTTATCTGAAGGTGAGGATACAACAGCGATTATTTATTATATACATTTTAGATTTAACATTTGACCACAGTCTACAAGTAATGTGGTAACACGCTACATCTAGAGGAGCTCGCTTTCAAAAGCGTTTATCGCTTTTTGTTGACAGGTTTTCGACTATATGATGGTAGCTAATAGTGAAACTATTTTTTGTTGTCTTTCTTTGAAAATATAGGCTTACTAGCTGACCCGTGCAACTTCGTCTGGACCGAATCGGTTATTACCTGTTTCAATTGTATTTTTAAACGCGACAAATCTTAATAAATCTAAATTCCGATAAAAGTGACATCTACCGTTTTCAATTGTAAATCTGAACTATCAAGGGACTCACTCAAACATATACCCAGCTGGTATGTAAAAAATCTTTTAAAATAAGACTAAAACCCGTTCGCGGCATCACCTACCGGGTCTAATTAAAATAAAAACTAACCCACATATATTGCCGATAAATGTTTTCCCCGTATTGGCGACAAATCATTTTTTGCCGATTTCAATTTTTTTTTATTGAAGTACTACAGTGTGACTGCACTGTGCCTGATGTTAAGCATAGTACAATCCAAAAACACCGGCAACCACCGAGAGACAGGTTATCTATCGCCGGTCGCCGCTGTCATGCCGGCCATAATGACGAAAGTCACCCGGTACTGGATATGCACAGGCTGATCCCGAAACGCGACGCGCAGAAGCGAGTCACTATGACGGACTTTTACGCCGTATACATGGTGGTTGCGACCCGGTCAGGCTGTAAAACCCTACCACCCCGCGTTCGCCATTGCCTCGTTTGTTATTCAGCAGGATGCACCACGTGCAGGTGAGGTTGGCTCGGGTGTCTCAAGTCTTAAGATGTTACTCGACACCCTTTACACCCCAAAATTACATTCCATGTGATTAAAATATGAAAATTATGATTGAAGATCACTGAATACAAAACGATAAACATATGAAATATAGCTTAAATGTTTAGCTAATCTGTCTGCTATATATGCGTGCGCAAACAAACACACAGATATATAGACACTTCTAAGAATGATTTAAATATATTGAATCACTTATTGTAAGTCACTTGAAATAATCATTTTTTTTTCAAACAATTCTGAAAAGTAGAGACCTGTTAAATATACATTCTCATTATATTTAATAGATAAAAAAAATATCTCGGATTGTTGGTTCGATTCTGAAAATATTTTCACTGATAGAAAGCTACATCATCATTTTGTGACGTAAGCTACAAAAATCTACTTATATACCTAAAGCTTAGTATTCTGAGAAATACGAATGAAATTACGGGCGCTTTATTCAGGCATGTGAATATATTAAAAGTACCCACTGCTTTCAAGACAATATAAATTAATTATACATCTGTCAATACCTTAAACAAGATGCCACAAGTACAGCGAAAATGTGTAATAATGTTGATCTATTTTTGACCTATTAAATGGGATTTCCAAGCGTATATAAGACGCTAATTAAGTCATTATTATTGGTGATAATAATGTTCAGGGATTATCGATGACGTCATGAATTCACGAATCAAACAGTCAGCTTGATTTTTTTTGTATCATAAGATGCAAGCGAACTGGTCACCTGATGTTATCATCACCGTTCATAGACACCAGTATTACCAGAGAAGTTGCAAATGGGTTGCCGACCTGTGCTAGTAGGAAGGAGGTGAGGTGAAGAGGGTAGAGGGACAGAGCGAAAGAAGAGAGGGGAGGTGGGCGTCCGGCGCTCTCAGTGACCAAACGAAACGCAACAATGCAAGCATTGTTACTCCACGTCGGTGTTTCTGTGAGTTGGGTGGCATTACCACCTACCTAATTATCTTATGTCACATCACATCAGCCTGTATAGACCTCTTTCTGAAGGAAGCTAGGGGCTGAATCACCGCGCTAACCTACAAGGTATTGGCGATTTCAAGCTCCGAGAAATCCGCAGTTCTATATTTTCCCACTTCCGATGTAACAGACATGGCCAAGCTCCTTGTTAGTCTGAGCAATATTTCATAATATGAAGTTTTTCGCGAGCCACTGTTTACATGCGTTCGCGCAGTTTTCGATGTATCATATCGTTCTTAACTTGCACGGAAATGAAATTTGTCTTTCATATTTGTTGTTATTAATTTAAAAAAACATTTTGAAACGCATACGGAATGATTTTTTTTAATATCTATAAAATCGCAGATAATCCAACAACAAAATGCCTTTATATTACATATTAATATATTATTTCATTTGTAATCTAAGAACATAAGGTATAGAATTACGTCATCAGACGCAGGCGTGTATCAAGGTTTCACTGATAAGATAACCGACCAAATAAATACAAATATCAGTCGGTTTTTAACTCCGTAAAAATTCGTATATTCATGTGTCTAATATTGAAGTGTAATCAAATCCACATGTAGACGCACGTACTTATTTTTATCAAAACTGACAACGGAAATCTTCTAGTTTGTCCCTGAGTATTGTTGGACACTTTGGAATTTTCCAAACTTCTGTTGAATATCTTTTAATTATTTCAGTGTCATGATAATGGGCAAATGAGATATAATTATGAAATTTGTTATTAATAATTCTTTAATATAATCACGAAAATTTGTAGGTGTATCAGGGATAACAAATTAAAAAGAATCGTGTATTTTTGATTGAATTTTTTTATGTATCATAGGAGGCAAATGAACAGATGGGTCACCTGATGTTAAGTGTTCACCACCGTCCATAGACACTTGCAACACCAGGAGAATCGCAAGTGCGTTGCCAGCCTATTTTAAGAGGAAGGGAAAGGGAGGGCAGATGGGTATATTAGTATATTTAGGCACTAAATACTTGCTACTTCATTCGTACAGAAATACTACGAAATTTATTTATAAAATATTTCACTCATTAAGACAATCTTATTTTGAATAATTTTATCTATAAGTGACTTGCTTGTAAACTTTTATTCGAGTATGTTTGAATATAATTCATAAAGTTTTTAGCAATGTTTCTATTATTTCTATCATGCTATATTCTATGCCTTTATGTTCTATTAAATGTTCCTTGCCACTATAAATGCCATATTGAGTGGTGGTTAATTAAATGAAATCTAATTACAACCCTATTCAATTACTATCCATTACATTTAAATTGGTATCTTCAGGAATGTTCTGTTTAAGTGCAATTTAGTATAATTAGGCAACAGATTATCCTGACGAACCGTTTTTAGTACAAGTCGGTGCCAGGATATGTTCGTAAATTAAACATTCGAATCTAACTAGAATAAATTAACTGATAATTTAAGCGATCTTGGTGTACTTATCATAACCAAAGCTTAGTATTTAATTTATGAACATATACATTGTGAGTACGTACTTTCTGTGAGGGAATATATGTGTTATAAAAATCTATTTCATTAACCGCATGTCCCACGAAAATTAGAGAAAATGATTTTCTTCCATTTACATTAGAAATTTCATATCTCAACGTTTAAACATTACATACGTCCTCTTTTGTTTTAGTAATAAGAATAGATTTTATAAACAAAATTAACTCCATAAAATGGATGTTACAATTTATCCAACTCTGAAAGTTCCTTCATTCACAGATAGCTATATTCCCGTTGAGTAGCATATGCTATATTTTATAATTATTAATTTATATATTTAATTTTAACTAACGCAAACGAAGTCGTGTGCGACTGTTAGTCGTTCTACATTTTATTTACAACGGTATAAATACATTTATTAGTTAGCGTTTAATAAAAAGTATAACGCATGATAGGCGCTTGACGATAGATTATCAGTTTGAAAGTAGATTATGATTGATTAAACGTAACGTTCTTGTTTCAGGAAATGAGGAAGATGGAGAACCTTCAGCGAACAACGATGATAATGCAGGTTTGCGTATTTATATACTTGGATCATCTGACTTCTTAGAAAAGGTCCATTAAAGCGGCGTTACTGTCCAACTCGAAATTACTACAATTATGATAGCCAATAATAGCCAACATACTAATCTTTTTACAACGATGTAGGAATCTCGGGATCAAAATTAAAACGATGAAACCTTATAAACTATTACTGATTTAAAATCACGGTTAAATAAACACACTGTCGGCAAATTGTGAAAAGAAAAGTTGATAAGACTTCTTCATAAAGTTTCCCAAGGATTTTGTACCTCACGGTGAAAAAACCGAGCTCTTATAATAATTTGATTGTCAGTCTGTCTGTCGAAATTTGGCTCGATAAGCATAAACAATAAACAATACATTTCAAATTGCACGTGGAATTATATTTGTTGTTATCATCGTACAGTGTATTAAATGAGCATAAAAAACTTTGTTAATAAAGCACACATCGTAGTTCTGCGATCTAAGATATCAACCCACACAAACAACATACTTGTTACAATTATTTATATGTATAGATTTAATAGTTTTGAATTTTGCAACATTTATAATATCGACCTTCTTTAATATTATTTGTTAACTAATATATACACACAATATCTAAACATATTTCGAATGTACGTACATGTTTTAATCATAGTCGAGGCACTCACTATAGACTGCTTTGTTGAGATCGTAAAAAAAGATTATTCCCCTTGGCAATATACGTTTCATTTCTTGGCAAGAACGATAAATTAAATTACATATATAGTCATCCATTTATTGCCATAAGCTGTTGTATTGTAATTACTATATCACCAGGCCATTTAAATCGATTAAGTTATCAGCAATATTAAATTTACACGAGAAAGTTTTGCCACCGGTATAATGATGATTAACTAGCTTTTGCTCGTGACTTCATTTCCAATGTTTTCAAAATATAACGAATCGACTGACATCTATTGTAACATTTTGTACGAATTTAGAAACCTGTGCGGTTGTGAGTACAATTACTTAAGAAAGTTTCATAGTAATCAGGTGATAGTATAGAATTGCTTGAAGGAATTTTGTAGGTGGTAGAGCCATGCTGAAGATTTTACTGGCTTCAGCATGAATGGGTCGGCTCGCCCTCTTGCAGAAAACTGACGTGAAGTAACAGTGCTTGCATTGTTGCGTTTCGTTTTCGATCTCCTCATCTTCCTACCCTCCTCTTCCCTTCCTCTTTCCCTCCCCCAACACAGGCTGGCAACGCACTTGCGACTCCTCTGGTGTTGCAAGTGTCTATGGACGGTGGTGACCACTTGACATCAGGTGACCCACCTGTTCTTTTGCATCCTATGATATAAGAAAACGACAAAGAAAAAAATCTCTACCCCTACACTACGGTTTTATCACGATTTTTTTTTATATCAAAGGAGGCAAACCAACAGGTGGGTCACGTGATGTTAAGTGATCACCACCGTCCATAGATACCAGAAATACCATGGAAGTCGCAAGAGCGTTGCCAGGCTGTATATGGGGGAGGGAAGACGGGAAAGGAGGAAGGGAAAAGGAAGGCGGACCTCCGAGGCTCTCACTGACCGAATAAAATACAACAATGCAAGCTCTGTTTCTAAGCTAGATTCTACATAGCATGAATTGATTGATTATTGAATTTATAAGTTTAAAAATGTTTTTGACCATATATGACCTTATTAATATTACAAATGTTATTAACTATTACTAAATGTATTATAAATAAATGTTATTAATTAGAAATGTTATGTAATTCATTATACTTATATTATATTTTACTATATATTTGTTGCAAACCTCACTACTTGTACTGTTATAAATTAAGAACCTTTGTAATTTCTATTATGTTTTTAACAAAAATAATAATTATTATCTCTATAGACTATTTCTACATTAAATGTGCTGAAATTGATTAAGCTATATATACCATCAACATAAATATATCAGTGATTACGATTAAAGACAGAACTATGATTACGTTTATCAGGTACGATTGTATTTTGTCTAATCTGTTATTATCTCACAGATAGCCGGTAGGAAGGTTTTTTGTTCAGTGATGAGTATATACCTCAATGCGGAAAGGTCTTCGTTTCGTTATTAACTTGCAAATATTCACAATTAATTGTGATTTGCTGTTCCTCATAAACTTTCGCAAGGGTCGTTGCGGTCATCGCCGAAGCTTTTGTGAAATTTACACCCATTTTATGGTGAGTTTAGACGATTATTTCTATCTTTTTGTGTATTATTGTCATATGTTATATCCTAAATCTGTACCATCAGATATTATACCGTAGTAATAAGTTTTTCTTTTGCATTTATTATATTATTTCGAATGTTTTTTATCCGACAAACTATTGTGTTATCATTTCGTTGGTATTTTACATATCTCAATCTTGTTGACGATATTGTAAAAGTATATAAATCTTGTGTTTCTTTCTTTATTGATAAGCAATTGGGATTCCACTTTATGTCAGGTAGACATAGCAGTATATGGTTGTATATAACCAATCTTAGTAGGACCGTTGTTCTGGGTCAATCATAACTGGTTGTTACATATTAAGACTAAGTTGGGACGCTTAGTGTCCAGTATATGTTGCCACCCAAACCATTCGAATTGAAACATCGTAGTGTGAGTACTGCTGTTTTGTGGCAGAAGTACGTGTGGAAGTGGTGCTCCTGTGGTAGATTCTTGAGCAGAGTCTATCACTCTTAAAATTGTCGTAATTCCGTAGATGCAAATAATTCTACTAGTGTCCAAGAAAATAACATCGTCTATTAGTGTATTATTATTGTATTGAAATTCATTGCAATAATTGTAGAATTAACCGAGTTATATTGTAAGATCCTTAGACGGATGTTATAGTTCGATAAGACGTTACATTCGAAGGAACTTTGGAAATTATAATTGTATTTTTTTATTCCACATCTGACTTTTTAATCGACAAGATTTTGTCTGTGTCTTTGCCCGCGTTTAAGCTAATCCTCAGAAATACTACCTTTTTTGAATGGAAAGTACCCTTTGTCCTTTTTTACACTTTTTATAACGTGGTTGCAAAATGTCATGATGTTTAGTTAAGCAGTGAAGACGTGAAAGCGTAAGAAATAAACAAAAAAAACTTACTATTATACACATTATTAAGTTTTTAAAATTGTGTTTGAAGATTAAAGTATTCCCAGTTATCGTATAAACTGGATTGTATGTATAGCAGAATGAGTAAACTGAATCAATTAAGATAAACTTGAAATTAAAAGAACGGGTACTATATGGCAAATATATATTTAATTTCTTAATAGTAACTAGCTTGGTATTAATAAAATACCATAGACCATATGTATATAACCTTGTAATCTATATCACATTCTAGTCACCAGTGACATTTAAGGTAAATGCTTTAATTAATCATTATATATTATTGCAAAGGCTTCTTGATTGCTTTAATCTTATTTTCAGAAGCTTCTGGGAACACCACTAAATGTCTGTAGATATCAGCTCTATTAATTAATCCAGAGCAATTAACCCACTATATCGTTGTTAAGACTACATTTCAAATTACATATAAAATTCTTAATTGACGTTCTAGTATACACGTAAAAATAGTGCGATTAATATTTACAATAACAGGAAAATGTAAGCTAACAACTGAGGTACCTAACGGCTTTATTTCTAAACAGCCAACATTGCTCAAGATCATAAATGGCAATATTTTGACATATAATTTTGTAGAAGTCCAAATAAATTCTTGGTAGGCGTTCTTAATAGCGTGTTTACTTGATTTTCCTTTTGTTGGTTTACCATGACCTTGAAATAATTCGATGTTTGGATAGTATTAAGAAATTGTCACATACTGCGTCGCATATAACTCTTTCCTTACATTTTCTCCTAGTACCACGTCTGTGTAATTTAGTCTTGTAGCTCAGGCTCGATTGTGACAAATCTAAGCTCAATAATTTGTATTCTTAGCTTTTTTATAGTATTAATCTTTAACTTCGTCTACTACACTTTATATTTGCTTCTTTTATTCTTCATATAAAGAACGTTTAATAAGATTCACTATCATTAGCCTATAAGAGACTTATGGCAGGGTTATAGGCCTCTACCCGAAAGTAGGTATGGGAATAATCACCACGACGTATTGGCATTTTCAAACTCCGAGAAATTGATAATTCTATATTTTCCCACAAACGTTGGCATTACAAGAACTTTTTTCAGGTTCAGATTAACTCACGATGTTTTCTTTCACCGTCAGCCGATAGTGCCACCAACTGAAATTATTAAATGTGCGTCAATTCCAAAAAATATTTGGTACATTCCGGGGTTCAAATCTGCGGACATTATGTTGATATTCCAGAGGTCAAAGCACTAGACCGTCACGAAATTAGGAATTAAAATCTCAGCTAATGATAATAATATATAATATAAACTTTGTGGGTCAAGAATGGTAACATGCTCAGTTTAGATGTAATAACCCTCAACTGCTGTCGGAACACACGTATTTGCTTGTTGGTTTTTAATTAAGTTACTGGGAAAGTTTGTTCATTATCTTCGTACCAACTACTTTTACTATTTATAATAATTCCATACAGAAAATTAAAATTGCCATTGTCAATGGCAATGCTTAATACTCTATCATACATCACATGTTCTGCGCACTTTACATCGATATATTTGATTTATCGTGACGTTTTAGTTGTTTTATCGACAGATAAAAGTTATCTCTATATAATATGTTTATGATATCTAGTAATATACATGTCCGTTTGTTTATGATTTGTGTTGTATAAGAGTTTACTTTATAATCTGAGAATAATCTCTTCTTCAAGATTCAATCAGTTCTACCCTTGTTGAAGTTATACTTCTATTGGCGCGTTAGGGAAAAATTATGAGAGTAAATTTTACGATGCGCGCGCACACCATCACGAAAAATCGACACCCTGAAATTAGCTATAGTTAACATCTTGTTTTTTTTTTTGTTTTAAAACTTTCAATGTATTAAATACCTTTTTTCTATTGTTGGTGTCGTTTTTTCTACAAACGTAGAATAAGGTGAAAGATAAAAAAAAATATCTTGTTACACAAAATAAGTATAACTTCTAACGCGTGTACATAGATACACACACACATTATTGCAATTATACACATTTTATTTATAGAAGACGAATGAATGATGAATAATATGACGTTAAAACGTTGAAATATGTATTTATTCCATGAAATGTGTCTAGTAGATAGGTAATAACGTTCTCAGCAGAACTGCATGTAATTTTCTCATGATCAATTTAAACGAAATGTAACTATTTATCATAGAGCGTTGTTGTTATTTTAATTAAAGTATTATTGTCAGGCAGAACTGCGTGTGCCGGATAAAAAAAAAATATGAACATACGTGACGCGATAGTATATTGTATCTATTGTCTGATAATGGGTCACGTTACATATACTTACTGTATCTGCTTATCTCAGATTATGAATAATTACGTAGCGATAAAATAACATATATATACGTACATAGTGATAACTGTAAGGTCTCGATATTGAATCCCTTTTGGGTATTTTATCTTTGATGCTATAATTTATTTACTGCTATTATGAGAACAGAGGCTTGGCTGATATTAATTTCTATGGAATGTAAGTTTAACAACAGCCACCGCGAGAATGAACCGTCGAATGTCAATGTTTTCAAAATAATCAGCAAATAGAAAGTCAATTATAGACATTAGTGAATGATAGTGATATGTCACAAATTTATAATTTTACATAAATGTGCTTCAAAATTAGATTATATCATACAATTTTTTTTTATATTAAAGGAAGCAAACGAACAGATCGGTCACCTGATGTTAAATGATTACCACCGTCCATAGACACTAGAAACACCAGGGGAGTAGCAAATGCGTTACCAGCCTGTGTAGGGAAGTAAGTAGTACTCCGGCGCTCTCACTGACCGAACGAAACGCAAGAGTGCAAGCACTGTCACTTCACATCGGTTTTCTGTGAGAGGGTGGTACTACCCCGGGCGAGCCAAAATAGTTTCAATATCCTTATTACTTTTAATTTGTAAGCCTATTGACGCGAATCTTGGAAAAACAGAATATATACTATATATATGACACTTTTATTTAGGTTATAAAAATATATATGTATCATATTATGTTCACTCACACATTTCTTCAATTGTTTTTACATAACTTTACAATATTTGTACGTTACGCTACATAATATTTCACAACTTATTGGTTTTCTTTTTTTTTTACTTTAAATATATCCTTGGAAATCTGTTAAGAATGTATTTTAGCAATCAACCTCCCATATGCGCTATAAAATTGGTATTCCAATTGTTCAATTGAATATTGCAATTTGAAGTTCAGTGGGCTCGATGTCTATAAAAGTGAAATGATCTGAAAACGTCGTCAAAACGAACGTTAATCTTAAAAACGACGATAGTAAACCGATTGAATCGATTCTCTTCCCGGTCGTTACCGCATATCATTAATGGTTGAATCGTAAACCGTTGCGGTTGACGCAGTAGGAATGCGTTGAGAAGCACGCTCGCAAGCTATAAACCGCTCCTGTCCGACCGGTAAGTAATAAGCGCCTCCCTACGCTTTCGCTCATTCCGCTCACTTTACGATAGCTCACATGCATTTGCGATTCGATGTGGAAGCTAATTAAAATAGAATGTGTCGCCATCTGTAAGGTTTTATGTATGAGTTTGCTATAAACATATTCTACTTGATACTCACAACTTAGCCTGCTTCAATTGTTGTCTTAATATATTTCAAATATATAGGAAAAAAAACATAAACACCGTACAAGCTAATCCACTTCACTACACCAGGAAAATACTGATCGCTGAACGCGTAGTGCCTATAACAATCGTAGCATTTTAAAAGTTTAGTAACAATATACTAAATGAAGGCGAGTTAATAATTCATTGTTAGATAAGGACCAAGTGTCTGAACAGTAAAATTAAATTAAATTGATCAAAATTAATTCAGCAGTTTTTACGTTTTGCGCGTACAATGACATACCTCTATAATTTTGTTTATAAATAGAAGAATATTTACTATTGGCTTATATATATATTTAGAGCAGGCTGGAAAATGGCGAGAAAGACTGGAGAATGTTGGTTTGAAAATTAGTAGAACAAAAACTGAATATTTGTTTTGCGACCCACGAATGCCTTTGAAACTTAGGGCAAAGGTTTGTAAAACTATGATAAGGTCGGTCATACTGTATGCATTTGAGTGCTGGGCTAAGAAAGAGACGGATAAGATTAAGAATGAGAATGACAGAGAAGTTGAGGAGTAATCGGTTAGCATGGTATGGGCACGTCATGAGGAGAGAGGAAAACCATGTGACTAGAAAGGTGTTGAGTATGATAGTGGACGGAAATAAGAGTAGAGGAAAAAAGGTATGGATGGACTATGTAAAAAACAATATGTCCGTAAAAGGTGTGAATACCGAGATGACATCTGACAGGAGAGAATGGAAAAAGAAAACATGTTGTGCCAACCCCACTTAAGTGGATTAAGAGTAATGATGATGATGATGGCTAATATTTAATTACACTCAGATCTTAAATTAAGGAAACGACATTACGGCATATTTTTAGTAGTAACCTGAACTAGAATAGAGTACTTAGTAAAAGTTATTTTCTAGTATTTCAATAAAAATCAATTATGTGTGATGCAGAATTGTCGTTTAGATATGTGTAGGAAATTAATTCATTCTAAAAATAAGAAAATAAAAAAAACGAGGGTGTTATTTTGCCCTAATTGTTGGTGAAATAAATTTTGTGTTGCTTATCAATTACATTTTGTTTTTATTATCTACTAGCCTCTGCCCGCGACTTCGTTCGCGTGGAATAGATACTAACACGCAGCGGAAGCTCTCAAGAGGAAAAAACCCAAACTTTAAACATTCTCGATAAATGTATAACATTGAAAGAATCTTTCAAATCGCACCAGTAGCTCCTGAGATTACCCCCTACAACGTCACAACGTCACAAACTTTATCTCTTTATAATATTAGTATAGAAGTATAGATTACTAAAACAAAATCTGTGAATAGTTCTATATCGGCAAATAATTCTCAAGATCGACTGAAAAAGCATTCGTGATCGTCCGTTAGAAAGCTCCCGGACTAGACAGTTAATATATGTACAATAATTAAATAGAAAATCATACATTGTACGATAATTCTTAGATCAGGGCAATATCACACTATATACGAATAGAAAAAAACAGTTCATATTATTTCGTCGTCCTTGATTATACGATGATAACGCGTAAAGTGAATTATATATTATAAGCTGATACTTAGTTTATCAATGATTGATACTGTCATTTGTTTAGGCATTCGTCTATAAATACACATATCAAAAAAGTCTAAGCAACATGCGTGATATTACAAATTTTACCATTTATATTATTTAATTTCTAAGTATTTACTCAAACAAAGTGCGTACGTAAGTAAACTTTTTTGTTATTGATGACATACTGGCAGGTTGTAAAAAAAAATTGATTATGTTTTGTTTTTTCATAAAACTGAAATGACAGCGAATTTGTTTCAATTTAAGTGCGTTTTAATTGCTACGTTTAGTCTTGATTTTATAATTTTACCAATCATTTAAATAAAGTTAGCGACAAAATTGAATTGTTAGATATTCTTTACGTCATGAAGCGACGTTATTTGATGGCAGATGAAATGCAAAGAGCTGTAGGGATCTTGCAACCGGGAAGTAATCAATTTCAGGTATCTCGACATTTTGGCATTCATAGAAGTGTTTTTGTCGTCTTTGGCAGCGCTACAATAATACAGGAGAACCCGCTGAACAGCATCCAAGCCGGAAAGGAGTACAACTACTCGGCAAGACCGGTACATACAACTGACTGCAAGACGCCAGCCGATGTTAATCGCTCCAGAGATAAGTTTGAGGCTACAAATTTCAAGTGGTGTTGATGTAAGTCCTCAAACTGTGCAAAATCGACTGCATGAGTACGGCCTACGAGCTCGACGCCCAATCAGGTGCCCACCGATACGTCACGGGAATCGCGCTCGTCGATATGAATGGTGTAGAGAACGCATAACATGGACCCAGGAACAATGGGATAAAATTATGTTTTCCGATGAGTCGCGATTCGGGTTTAAGCCTGATACAAGAAGGGCGCGAGTGTATCGTCGGCCCGGAAATACTGAAAACAGGCGAACTGAGCTCGTTTTTGTAAATGGAAACATGAATGCTGAAAATTACATTGAGGATATTCTCAGACCTTATGTCTACCCATTTGCACAAATCTTTGGCTCCGATTTTAGGTTAATACATGACAATGCGTGTTCACATACAGCTCGGCGAACCAGTGAATACTTTGCAACGGAGAACATCCGGGTATTGCCCTAGACTGCACAATCGCCAGATCTCAACCCCATCGAACACGCATGGGACATGCTCCAGAGACGTGTTTTGAAGGACTTGGACGGAGCGACAACAACCCAACAGCTGAAGGATTTGCTACAATTCCATTGGGAGCGAATACCGCAAGATGACATAAACAGTCTCATTAATTCAATGAATAATCGTTGCCGACAAGTTCTGAATAGCAGAGGAGACCATATTTTGTATTAAATTGTTCTATTCTTTCACAATAAAATACATTTTCTTTAGAAATTTCAATTTGTAAAAAAAAAGTTTAGTTTCTTATGTATCTTAGTTTCTACAGTATATTCTAATATTGTTCATTTCTGTTATTAAAAGAACATATAAAGACAACAGCTGTTATTTTTACATCATAGAACCCTAAAGATATTATTTTAAAAATAAAATACAACGTTATGATGTGAAGAACCATCCTAAAATTTAAATTAGTACATGTTGCTTAGACTTTTTTGATGAGTGTATATCCATGCCAAATAATACATGATTTTGAAGCAATAATTTTAATATTTCATTAGTTCCATATTTCATAAATGACCAAGAAGTATGAGATCATTCCTTCACATTATAACTAGTTTTCCTTCGCGGCTTTACTCGCGTTATCGTAGATTTAATATATCTCCAGGGAACAGTACATTTTCTTTACACTAAAGGTATCCTATATTTTTTCCAGTTGAACATCTATCATCACGATTTCATGGAGATCAGTTGAGTAACTAAGTTCTCAAAGCGTAACTAACACACAAACTGACTTCCGAATTTACAATATTATAAAAAAACGAATGTAGGTAGGAACAGGTAGGAACGAAGTACCTTCGGCTAACGTAGAATCGACACAATTTGTAAAAAAAAAATCGTGCTTAATTTTATATAATCGTAATTCAAATTATCTATTAACAAAATATGTCTCTTTATTTTTGTTTGACAACATAAAATTACATAGAAATAGAAATAATGACAAAAAAGGAGAAAAAGAAAGGTATTATACACTACTCGCTTGTGTATACGACTGTCGCGCCTGCGCACGTCTCATTTAACGGTTTTATTCCACGCACTTTTCGTTACGTTTTACTATCACATTTTTTTCAGTTTGGTCGCGCAGCAAAATCCCTATCTCCTCCAAGCCTGCCGTAAGGAACTTCGTTCCAATAAACGGCATGTCGATATAAAAACTCAAAACACATCGAATAAAAATAGCTCTCGAATGCGTTGCAGTTATGCGATTAACTTATGATTTTGCAAATAGAACCTCACCTGAATTGATTTAAAGCACTGCACGATTCAAAATTATGCACTCATTTTTGTGTGCCGTCTGTTAGACGTTAATTGTCCATCTTAGGTTTTTGTATAACAGATAAGGATAATGCTACGAATATGACGTCAAAATGTCTTATTATTATCTTTAAAATATATTCTGCAATAAATAACCACGATAATATAACAGTTTTCACAGATTTTTTACATTACAATTAGGTTTTAAGCACATTTCCTCATTACCGTTGTTTTGGGTATAAAATAAGAGTACCTGGACCACCGAGCCTAGCTCAGTTCTTTAAAAAACATTTTAAAATTAATATGAACCCACAGGTTTGCCTGACAATATTAGCATTTTTATCAAAAAAAAATATATTAAAAAAGAGATCTCTTTTGCTGTCACTCGGATTCGTACTGGAATAGACGGATTTTTACGGTAGCCGATTTCCATTTGAGCTATTTTTGTTTTGACAGCGCCGGCGAAATTTACCTTTATATTCTAGCTATATCCTATCATTGCCTGAAAACCCAGATAAAAAAAAATTAAGGATGAAATCTGGCTAGATCGATTTATCGTCCCCGAAACCACATACATACTAAGTTCCACGGAAATAGCAGACCCCATTTCGGAGACCCTGAATATATAACAATATACAAATATACAAGAATTGCTCGTTTAAAGGTACAAGATTAGATATACCACTATTTATATGACAATGAAATATATACGTATAATTATCATTATGTGAAATACAGATGTAAATAAGGGTGACGCGTGCAACAGTTTTACATGAGCACCAGCACCAATTAGAAGCAATATCATACCGATCGGTTGAAGTGCCATCATTATCTCGACAGACGCACGGCAAGCTAACTCTTCCTCCCTCGTATATTAGGCGGAGAATTCTCTAAAATATTCACGGGTTTTTGGAGACAAGTGGAGTGAGCAGTCCTGAAGTATGGAGAAGGGATGTGGTTAAAGCGTTTAGGTCGAGAGTCGTTGAGTGCCTGCAGCCTTTTGTGATGTTTTCTATCGTTTTGGCGGGTACTGGCGTAGCTATTTTTACGTAGGGGAACTCCGTTTTGACAACCTCCGTTAAATAAGGATACGCGTAGATGGGGAAAATTGTTAAAATTCATGTTAAGGGAAAGCGTTTAAAATGCCTTTTTAAATATATCAATAGGTATTTTATTGTATTATTTCTTATTGATGTAATTCATAAAGGAATTTTTGATGGAACAGTAATTCGATTGTTTTTTATCTTATCTACATATAATGTATTAGCGAGTGCCTGCGATTACATTGTTGACTAAAATATATAACTTAATATAAACAAAATATAGCCTATATTACCCAGAGAAGACGTATATATGTATCAGTGAAAAATTTTCAGAATCGAATCTAAAGATAAGATGTGTGGAATTGTGACTGCTATGAGTACAATTTAATTTTATTTAATTTTAAAGTTTTTACTTGCGATAATTTTTGCCTTCAATTCTGCTTTAGAAAAGAATATCTTAATTAACCATCTTATAAGTAAAAGTATTGGTTAATAGTATCTTTTAACTATAACTAACCTAGTTTAATTGTGTAGAATAAAAACTATTGTCATAATGAAGAACGGAAATGTGGTAAAAAACTTGTTGAAAGAGTTGTTTTATAATCTTCTGGTTCTTTTAATTTAATTAGTGTATATGTTTCTAAATACCATGTATTGCTTTTGTAATCAGCTAGGTTTTACTAAATTATTAAGAGTGTTTTGCTACATTAAGATACTCTGCAAATCTTTATACATAAATTTCTTCTGTACGTGTGTATGCCACTGAACTCCTAAAAGGCTGAACCGATTTTGATGAAATTTTGTATATATTTTCCAGTGGATCCGAAAATTGTTTAGATTTACAATTGAACCCGATAAGTGGTGCTATGGATGAATTTTAGATTTTTTATTTTATTTTTTAGATTATTTATTTTTAGAAGGCAGCACAGTGTCCGCCCAGCCCGCAAGTGTATATTTATTTCATTTTTTTTAATCAGTTAATTAAATTAAATATGCTATATACACAAAGTATTACAATTACTTCTATTGATTCTTTGATAAGAATCGAAAATTAACCGAAAGGCTGGTTATGTATCAGAACATATATATTTGTATTGAAATCTTATCTTAGAGCTCTTGGTAATTTTACATTCATTAGAAAAACGTAATGGCACGTCTTTTCTCTTTTGATTAGTTGATGCCATATTCTTTGAAATACGATATAACATAGCGTAAAATTTGTTTAATCCTCTATTTTTTAGGAGTTTTGTTCCTGTAGTTTTGTCGCTTGGTAACAAATAATATATGTATTATTATTATATAGGTGTTTGTCATAACGAGAACTGTCTTGTTGTGAATTCACATCTGTTGGTCTGTCTGGCATTAATGTGAGATAAATTATGATAAAATCGTAAAGAAATGGTTACTCGATTACTTGTTACTTTATTTTGATGACGTATTCTTGAATGCTTTAAGAAACATCGTCGACCACTATGATAACAGAATTCACTTTCTTATTTCGTTATTATGCACTTAAATAACTTTTTAGATCTAGATTAAAGGATCCGATATAATTACTCGATATACCCCAAATATAAGATTGTTTTACTGTACTGTAACTTCTTATATGCGCACACCTAGTCTTATTATGGAAAGTAGGCAATTGATTCAAACAATATTCCAGAAGAAACTTTTCCTGATTCCATAAATGTTTTAAATATTATATCATTATCTTTTTACTTTAACCCACCTAAGTAGGGTAAGCATAACGTGTCTGCCTTTTCCATTGTTTTCTATGAGTTGTCAACTCAGCTGTCTAATAACACGTAATATGTATGAAATCAATTTACTTAGATCTAGTGAAAAATTAGCTATTAACCTATCTATTTAAACTTTAAGTTTGTGATAACTTCTCGTTTATTCAGACGCAGTTAATCAGTAATCAGCTTTGACAGATATTACATAGGGTTTAATCTAGATTATAGTCGACTCATATTATAGTCTATCTTATACTACATTCTTGTTTATATAAGTGACAACTTGTTTTGATGCATTGAATTTAACAAATGTGAACTGTCACGTTCGGGCCGGTCACGCTAAATCGAGTTTAGACTCTACGAATGACTCTAAGAATGATTACTATTTACTGCATTGATCTAATAATTACATTTTAATTACAACATTATGTATGTTTTGTATGTAATCAGTGTAACATTTCGCGAATACAGTTTTTCTATATTAATTAATTATTACAGTGACAGCAAATAGAGATTTCATATAATACATTCTTTTCAATCATAATAAATTTGCCCGAATGGTAGTCTCTCCTCTACATATTATTCAAACATAATGGGCTAAAAACACTCATATTAAACTGTGACCATTGTTTTGTGCTTTTGTTCTTTTCGTTTTAAAATTACCCCTTTGTGCTGTGATTGAATACAGCATCGCTAGAGATGGTAAATATATTACACTTCGGTATATGAATGTACATCTGCCTTTTAAATAGAATTTAGGCACTTAAATATATAAATTGGCAGCCCTATAATCTAATAAGCGGTTCAGGTGACATAATTATTATTATTGAACAAATAGGTGACAACATGAAATTTACTATTATTGCAGATTTTTAGAAAAATACCTAGCACATTTTCACACTGTTTTTTCTTTCAATCGACGTTCAGTTGAGTCCACCGCATATCAGGGAACAAAATTACACTATCCTATATATTAATACGTGTAGCCAATACTTTGTACCCATTTTTAAGCGAATTGTGCGAACAGATGAACTTGAAATTTAGCATAGTTAAAGTTTTTATGTAAGAGAAACGCAGAATTATTTTTATATAAAATGGTGCTCCCATAGGTGGGTGCCCATTAGTTATTATTATTCTTTCTTAAAGGTTATTAAAACTATAATATAATATATACACACAAATGTACTCTTAACACATTAATTGTAGTGTTTTTGGCGGGATTTTGGTCTGTGGAGTAGACTTTATATTTTATTCATAACCTTGTGTTATTTGACTCTATATTTTGTAATTGGTGGTGTTTTACTTAATACAGTTCGGTTATTGTGCATTGAAGTGAATGGAAAATAATACCACGGACCATGAATTCTGAGATGCCAAAAAAACTCTCTCGAAAGTTCTAACAAAGTGCTTAGTACTTTAAATATTTATTGTAAATAACATACAATATGTAACTTTCATTGATTTTGTATTGTTATTCTATTCTATTACTAATATGTTCTGTGTATTTGATATAAATTACATTCGATATTTATCTTATTTCGTTCTAAAATATGAATGATAAGTGATAATATATTTTTTATTCAAGTATATTGTTTTCAGTGTCAGTGTTATCTAGTATTACTTGTATAAGCTCTTTCAGACCAATTTAATCAAATGTTTCCATAATTTCATTTAAATTTTATGCTACATATACACAATCCTTGTAAATATTATAACAGTATCGAAATTTTTGAGAAAATATTTAGTACTAGATAAAATACATAATATAATATCTATTTAAAGAAATAGATAAACTTTTAGTTTTCATGAGTTAAAGTGCTGAAGTGTATTTTTGATGTGAAACATCTATAGGCGAGATTAAACCTGATTATTGGCGTGACGATGTGTGAGATGTGGCGACGCGATGACACGTGTAAGTGACAATCTCTCTCTCTGCAGATGAACTCACATACCTATAGTGTGTACAGTGTTGTTTACTACGTTACACATGTGTTTTACATCTGCCAGGCGTCCCGTGATGGTTAATTTTTTTTTTATATATAAAAATTAACAATATACTTCATTTTCTATATAATCATATAAATTTTCGGTGTATACTTGTTCTATATTTTTTTCTTACATTCGTTTTATTTATCTTCTTTACTTTTGAAGTGAAAAGCTCTTTAGCTGCGTTGAGCGATTTTTGGTAAGAAGAACTTATGGGTTCGCGATATCGATGTCGTGCAGCCAATCAATTATTTGATTGATTAATAAAGTGTCCAAAACTGTATATATATATTGCTGGAAGTACCAATTGATGTGTAAACCAAACGAATGTTAATATTTAAAAATTATGAAATTTAAATAATTCAGACTATAATATATATTTAAACAAAAGAAAACTGTTATTCCATTGTTTTAAATGTTCACTTCTATCGGCAGTCATATGACTACCTCCACTTTTTTCCACCGAAAAATATTGATATTTATTATGAGTTTCAGGGAAGTTTTCAGATATGAATCTATATTTAGAAGGATGTGAGTGCAAACGGTAAAATTGTATAAATTAAAACAACTGATTAGCACAATAAATATATGCAGTAATTAACTGTATTGATAGTAAAATTAACCTTAAATATTATTGTAAAATCTTTCAATGTATCAAAATCAAAAATCAAAAATACTTTATTCAGTTTAGGCCCTAATAAGGCACTTATGAATGTCAAAAACTACCACCGGTTCGGAAAACAACCCAGTCATCGAGAAGAACCGGCAAGAAACTCGATCTGGTTTATCTTTTTAATATATACAATATTTAGACTATATTATATACATGATATAAACGTATTTAATCGATGCACACAGGTGAGTCAATTCCAGACATCACTATCGTTCACTTACTGATCCACTCTATAATAGCCTTTTGAGACCAAAACCCGCTTGACATGGCGCTTAAATTCACAATCCGACAAATCGGCAATATCCTTTGGAATTTTGTTATAGAACCGTACACTATTTTCCAAAAAAATATTACTCGTTTTACTAAGTCTAAAACATGGGATAACCAGTTTGTCACGGTTCCTAGTATTTAGACTATGCCGGCCTTTTACGAAATCCAGTTTATCATGGCTCTTTCCGACATACATTAAATTATCAAGAATGTATTGGGAAGACAGAGTTAAGATAGCGAATTCCTTGAACTTAGTCTTTAAGGATTCACGAGGTCCCATATTGTAAATTGCTCTAACTGCTCGTTTTTGTAATAAAAATATGGTGTCTACTTCAGCTGCTGTCCCCCACAACAGAATGTCATAAGACATTAAGCTATGGAAGTAGGCGAAGTAGACTAACCTAGCAGTGGCAATATCAGTTAGCTGGCGAATTTTACGTACTGCAAATGCAGCAGAACTTAATTTGCTTGCCAATTGCTTAATTTGAGGACCCCATTGTAATTTTAAATCCAGTGTGATACCCAAGAATACAGTATTATCAACTAACTCTACAAAATTCCCCTCAATCCTGATGCTGCTATCTACTCGTGGAACATTAGGCAAAACAAATCTTATACATTTTGTTTTGCCTGTATTTAGCACTAAGTTATTTAATGCAAACCAATGAGAAATTTCATTTAGAGTATTATTTACATGCCTAACCTCTGAATCTATCCTTTTCACTTTAAATATAATTGAAGTATCGTCTGCAAAAAGCACCATGTCAGCACAAGTTATTTACCATTAGCGGCAGATCATTTATGTAAATTGAGAACAAGAACGGCCCTAGTATAGAGCCCAGAGGGACGCCAATTCGCACAAAGGATCCTGCAGAGGTTTCTCCTTTGTATGCTAACTTTCTGACAATGGTATTTTAAATAAGAGAATAGAAGGTCGAGAGAAGTTCTACAAATACCATAATGTTTTAATTTTATAATAAGTGTAATATGGTCATCGCAATCAAAGGCCTTAGACAGATCGCAGAACACACCAATTGCATCATGCGAATCCTCCCAGGCACTCAATATATAGCTTATGAGCATTGCCCCAGCGTCAGTAGTAGATTTAGATTTCGTAAAACCAAACTGTCGACCATGCAGAAACTTATGCACATTGAAATAGTCCACTAATTGGTTGTGTATCATTTTTTCAAAAACTTTACTTAACGAGGGAAGTACAGAAATAGGTCTATAATTCCCAGGACTACTTCTGCAGCCTGATTTAAACAAAGGAACTACTTTGCTTATTTTCATTAAATTGGGGAAAGTTCCTTTTGCTATATACTGGTTAAATATGTTAACCAAATCTGGTGAAATAGTAACAATTAAAGACTGTACTACTGTTACCGATATACCCCATGTGTCTTCGGTGTGTTTTAAATTTAATTGCTTGAAAGTCCTTATTATTACACCCGCACTAATAGATAAGAATTTGAATTATGAATCTATAGGTGCACTCATACTTTTTAAAAGAGCTGCGGCATCCTGGGCTGATGATGATATATCCTTTGTTACTTGTAAAGATATATTAGTGAAATAATCTCGGAAAACAGATACCAACTCTGTGCTTTTTGAAATATGTACTCCGTCCACATTTAGATTAAGTGAATTATCATTTATTTTATTTTTACCTAATTCTTTATTTATGATATGCCAAACAGTCTTGGTCTTATTTCTTGATTCGTGAACTTTATTACCTAAAAACTTTGCTTTGGCAGTAATACAAACACGTTTAAAAACTTTAGAATAATTTCTAACATAAGCATGAAATTCACTACTTGTTAGTGATCTCATATAATAAAGATCATATAATCGATCTCTACTTTTTTTAACGCCTTTTGTTGCCCATTCACTAAAACTATTTTTCCCTTTACATTAATAACCTTTCTTGGGCAATGCTTATCAAATTCAGTGCTTATGATACTAAATAAATTCTCATAATAACAATCTGTATCTTGATTATTAATCGTTTTGGAAGATAGGTGTTGTGCAATATTATGATTTAAAAAACCTAGTCTACTTTTTGATATAAGTCTACATTGTTTCTTGCAGTCAACTCTAGGTTTATCACAACTTATTTTAACAAGGAGACCTTTGTGATCAGAGCGTATCCCAGTAACAATACTACTGCCAATGATCTTGAAGTTACTAAAAATATTATCAATGCAAGATGCAGTTTGAAACGTACTTCTGGTCGGCTCATTAAAAAGAGGATCCAGGTTAAACTACTTAAATAAAGATGTGAACATGGTAGTAATTTCTGGCGACATACTTAAGATATCTATATTAAAGTCACCACAGATAAAAACTCGCTTATTGCTATTCAAAATTCTTATTAAAATTTCCTCCATTTTTTGTAGGAATTGACAAATATTTGATGATGGAGATCTATAAACACAAAGAATAATCAATTTATCCATCTCTGCACAAGCCACTTCACAGATACGATCTATCGAAAGACCACATATATCTTTTCTATCTTTATATTTTAAATTATTTTTCAATAATGTAAGACAACACCACCGACAGTGATTGTTCTGTTAAATACACTGGCAACCGAAAAATGGGGTATATCGAACTGCATCTTGTTCGGTTTAAGCCATGTTTCTATAATGCATAATATCTCTAAATTCTCTCTATTTAAAAATAATTCTATGTCTAATAATTTGCCGGAGAAGCGAATAATATTTTGGTGGTATAATGTAACAGTACACTTCTCCTTTGTCATATTAACTAGTTTAAAATTTTTATCATAAAATCATTAAGTGAACTATATGATACTGCTGAGTCACTTAACGTATATTGACTTACGTATATTGAGATATTGCCTGAAATCCTGCTTATATTGTGATTATTATAACATTAATAATAATGAGGATAAAACGTTATCTATAAAGATAAGTCTACGAAACGTACTAGTTTGTGGCGCGATCTTTATTCAAAGTACAAAGTCTAATATGATTATTTTTGTCCAATAGGAATTAGCGGATAGCTTTCAATGTGTCACATTTATGTTTACTGGCTAAGTAACAAAGATCGCAGATAAAATAAAAATAAATCTTTTAGACTTTTAGATTTTTGAAAAAAAAAATATGTCCAGATGGTTTTCTGTTTATCTGTCTATCTGTTTGTTTGAAGATGCATCACTGCTAAATAAAACCATAAAGCATACCCTCGAGAAGTCTTAGTTTCATTAAAATCGGTTCATTCTATCAAAAGTTATGTAATTTTACTGACGACGCGACTTAGTACGAGAGAAAAGTAGATAAGTAAATGGACTTAATATATTCAGATGATTTTATTAGTCGCTGTTTTTCTACGGATGGAGACGTGGGCACACAGCTAATATTTATATAAAATGACTAGACGGCCCGACGGGACAACGCCCTCATAATACAAAAAACCTTGACAAACTATATAATATTGTAGATGGTAGAGCTACGCTGAAGCTATTACTGATTTCAGTATGAATGAGTTAACTCGTCCGGGGTAGTACCACCCTCTCACAGAACACCGACGCGAAGTAACAGTGCTTGCATTGTTCCGTTTCGTTCGGTCAGTGAGAGCGCTGGAGGACCACCTTCCTTCCCCTTCCTCCTCCCCTCACAATTCCCCTCCCCCTTCCCCCAAACACAGACTGGCAACACACTTGCAACCCCCCTGGTGTTGCTAGTATGTATGGACGACAGTGATCACTTAACATCAGGTGATCCGCCTGTTCGTTTACCTCCCATTACATAAAAATAAAATACCTGAACTTTTCTCATGACTCATTTTATCTATCGGTGAAAACCACATGAAAATTCATTCAGTAGATTTTAAGTTTATCACGAACAGACAGACAGACGTGGCGACAGACTTTGTTTTATAGTATGTAATGATAGAGGTCTGCAGTTTTGCGGACATCATACAAATATACTAATGGCAACTGACACTTTATTATTTAATGTATAGAATGAGTATCGAACACTTATAGAATTGGCCGTTAACAAAAATGCCCTGAAGCTGTTTGCGATGTGCCTAAACATGGTTACCGCAATGCACGTGTCTCGACCGTACCGGCGGGGGCTCGGTTACCCGTCCCACAGTTCGCCCGGAGCTATATGAAATTAATTTCAAGTACCATGTACCGGATTTGTGTACACAGTCTATATCCGGATATAGAATGTATAAGGTGGAGAGTTATTGTTATATTTTTTCTTGTTTTTAATTTATTTCATTTATAATATATTTCAAAGATATATCTTTCTACTTGCAACGTGTTTTTGTTAAATTTCAAACCGTACTAAATTGTACCATGATCTTTAAAAATTCGACGTTCTCTGAACCTAATTATTCCAAGGATATGGCAAAACCAGATCCGCGTGATCGAATTCATTATCAAACTTTACTACAATCATATTCATATTTATATATGGCACTATGGTTTAAGATAATATAGTACCTAATAGGTACGTAAATCGTAGAAAGGACTGGTCTCAATTACAAGTGCCGGAATATGCTTTTATATCTTTGGCGATAGAATTTCAACTGGAGGGTGGTCGCTACCTATGAATTAGAATACGCTGTACCACCTACTCTTTCTTCAACTCATTTTCGTTAATAAAAATCTCCATGGTACTATTAACGGTTACAAGCAACGAAGTACGGCTGAGCATCAGCATTAGTCATTTCTTCGTAATAATTCGTAATAATAAAAGGAAATTTCTTATTTTTGATTAAAATACATTAGTAAACATTAAAAAAATTGATATAAAAGTACAAGTCATTGTAATATCAAGATATATATGCCAGCCAATAGTAATGTATTTTTTTTTAATTGTAATATCACATTATACGTTAATAATGACTTGGGAGTATTATTCACATACGTAGAAATCAGATTATGACATTTCTAGGTACTATATAATATATTGATAGTAAATACGAATAGAAATATTCTTTAGATTATAGTAATCTTGGTTATCACCTGTCAGAATTTCAGATATTTCTTTTTTTTTGTAATTATATACAGAATTAATTCATATATTAATATCTGAAAAAAAAAATTGACATGCGTAAATACATTTAAATTATGTTATTTAATTAGTAAGTAGTAGAGCCACGCTGAAGCTATTATTGGTTTCAGTATGAATGGGTCGGCTCGTCTAGTGTAGCACCACCCTCTCACAGACAACTGACGTGAAGTAACAGTGCTTGCATGTTTCGTTTCGTTCGGTCAGTGAGAATGCCGGAGACCCATCTCCCCTGCCCTCCCCTCTCCTCTCCTCTCCTTTCCCCTCTCCCTTTCTCTCCATTCCCCCAAACACAGACTGGCAACGCACTTGCGACTCCTCTGGGGTTGCCAGTGTCTATGGACGGCGGTGATCGCTTAACAACAGGTGACCCGCATTTTCGTTAGCCTCCTATATGATATAAAAATAATAATAATAATTACAATGAAATGCTAAGGAAACTGAATAATAAAAACATAGAGTTTTCTAATAGTACCTTTTTGCAGCGGAAATAGACAACTGTTATTTAAAAAAAAACATGTTTAGTTATCTATGCACACTGTGGAAATATACAGTGTATATTATTTAATAAGTGTATACAATTCCTAACTGTTATATATAACACTACTGCAAACTATTACACTACGTTACGTCTCCATGCGTTTCTAGTTTGTATAAACACAGGATGTTTAAACATGGCTGGACTCGAGTCTGTATTGTTCGCAGACACTCATTTATCTGCTACAGTATGTTTACATTTGCACTGCAAATGTTATCAACTCTTACATATTAAACAAGCGCGTGATGCTTCTGTGTGTTTTAGATCATAAGATTATTTACGTAAAATTACAATTTTTAGATTTAATACTAATAAAAAACGAAAGCTATCTCAGTGATTTCTTGTTAATCATAACTTATATTTCAATTAACGTATTATGTACGTAGTAGTAATAGTATGTACGTATTTGATAGTAGATTAATTAATTTTTTTGGTGAATTGCAGTAAATTTTTATAGAATATTAGCAACTGTTCGATAATTTCCTTCCTTAAGTACAATATTAAAATTAATAATAAATAATATCTCCCAAAGATTATGTAAGTCTGTGTTAGTAAATTAATTTTAATTAGAATCGCTTCAGCAGTTCACATAATTGACTCCTACAAACAAACAAATCATTAGAATAAAAGTATAGACTACTTAAATTTGGAATTTTTCTATTAAGTTTTACTTTAAATACAAAAGTTGGATTAAATATTATTAAAAACTTTACAATATCAACGCAAGATCTCCTCATTTTTGCCCTGTTAAACAAAAAATCTAGTTATGTACTTCCCAATCTCGTTCAAAGACGAGAATCAAAGTGCCTTCATTCATATAGATCGCCCATTTACTGATCCCTCCCTATGAAGAGGCCCACAGACACTTACGTGTACAACCGCACATGTATTTCTCAGAACCGTCCCTTGGAGGAAGAGAGGCTTTTAAGAGGCCGAGTGAGTGGAGAGCGGTGTTGCGATCGGCTCCACTGCTCACCCCGGCGACAGTAAAAAATATGAGAATCCCCCTTGTCGACCCCCCGCCCCGCGCGCCATCTTGAAAAACTTTGTCACTTGTAGCCACAGATCGATCTGTCTACATAGTCTACGGCGTAGCGGGCGTAGGCGTGTGTCTCTATTAACGGATATGTCTTAGTTACGAAAACATATATAATTTCTCATAAGATTACATTAAAATAAAACATATTTAGAAGAGTGTCATCGCATTGAAATATTACAATAAAGAAATTGATATAGGTAAAAGAACGATGCAAGAAATAAGACGATAATAAAACAGATCACTAGATTCTGCTCAGATATTTGCCAATCGAATTTCTTTACTTTTGTTAATTAACTAGCTATTGGCTAGCATAAGTGTCATTAGTAAAAAAAATTGGAAATAGTTATTTTTTCTATTACGTCGTCGAATCGATTTTTAAGTCTCTATTCGTCATGCTTAACGCTCTTTATATAAACATATTGATGTTTTATCATCTAGATAAAGAAAAAATCAAAACCAAATACAGATATATCTATTAACACGGGAAGAAAAACTTTGTACTTCTTACTTATTATGGTTGAATTTCGACAATCGGTAAACCACACATTATAAAAGTATATGTATTCCAAATAATGTTATAAACTTGACAACCTATTTACATATCTGTTTATTTATTGGAGCATTACCTATATGAAACCTTGGTTTTAATACATATATTTTAACATATAACATTGCCAAGACTACTTACTTACTACGACTTGATTATCACGAATAGGTATCTATTAGAAATCTAAGAGACATATGTATAATGATAGCTATAAAAGTAGATAATTGTGTAAAGATTATCTCCCACTTAATTTTTTTCTATCATATGATTATAATTTTATTATTATCATTTCAATTTTTTTTCGCTTATGTTATAATTGATAATGTGAGCTAAATACCCGTATATTGTAAGGTTACTTGTAATTAAAATACGTATAATTTCCATTTCAAAAATCTTAAAATATTTTATTAAAAATATAACATTCTAAAAACAAAAACATCATATATTAATGTCCATTATCTAATAAAGTACCAAAACGTAACTACTGTCTCAAACTACAAGACGAAGGAACTATAAGAATGCATTAATTATTATTCTGTATATCGAATATAGGTCTCTTTTAATATACGTGTCAGTTAAACAATTTGTCGGTACTAAATTAATAAGAAATAAATATTTTTTATTAGTTGCATACAATTGTAATACTTTTTTTTCGAAATGAAAACGCTGTTGACTTGGAAAAGTCTTTACAGCTTCACCGAACTACTTCTTTTTGTAATACCTAAAATATAAACTTATTAATCAATTTAGGAATTTATTAAACTGATTTATGTCCATAAGATGTTATTTAAACCCTAGATCGATAATATTTTTATTTCAATACACTGACTATTGTCGCAACCCTTCTTTGATTTATCATTGAAATGATAATCAGCGCAAAGATTTGTGAAGAATTATTCACATGAATGACTTGACAAAACAGATACGCCCTGTGACTACATGGTTTATTGACAAATCGGTTAAACGTTTTAGGCCTTTACTCTGTTAGAATAAGGTTGAAAGTTGTAAAATATTTTTTTACATACGAATTCAAAACAAGAACACCTATGGTCCACAGCAGGTGTTCTAACAAATTGTACACATTTATGTTCAGTTCTCCTTAGAAAGTCAAATATGTATTAAATAAGTACTTTAAGTACTGATGTAAAATTTTACAAAATAAGCTTTTTGCTTGAAATACACAGTGGATTAAAAATCTACTGGAAAGAATACACCCACCTATTTGCTAAACAAAATAATAATTATAACTTATATTCATTTTCATATATCATTTTACACTAGCCTTTGCACGTGACTTCATGTGCGTGGAATAGTTTCTTTGGGCTAACGATAACACACAACGGAAACTCTCAAGAGAAAAATAAAAGTGTTTTTGGAAATATTCTTCATTACTGCTCCGCTTCTATTGGTCTTAACGTGATGATATATAGCCTATAATCTTCCTCTATATATAAGCTATGTAACACTGAAAGAATTTTTCTAATTGGCCCTGTATTCCCTTAAATTACCCCCAACAACGTCACAAATTCATAAACTTTACCTCTTTATAATATTAGTATAGAAGTATAGATAACTTTGTTACGGATGAAGTTCATTATTACATTAATAAACAAATCAAAGATCATTTCTCATTGATTTATGTGAAATATCCGTTAACCCCTATTGTGGTAATAAATACGAAGATGTTAGCTGGCAACAATGGGTACTGATTATACCCAACTTTCCGCAGATTCACACATTTTACAAAATAAAAAATAACCCCTTCATCGTGTCAAAAGGTCAACGAAAGGTCAACCCTACTGATGTCTTTATAAGAATAGGTAGAAGATAGCAACCCTTCACGAGATAGTTCTAACACAATTATTGTAAGTAAAGGGTTCATAAAACCAAAATTAGCGCTGCATTCAAATTGGCTGACATGACAATTATCACAACGAACCGTGCGAAATTTCACACAAAAGAAAACCGAAGTTGTAAAAAAACAGATTTTTGTCCAAAAAAAATTGTGTGTATCGAAAGGGTAGAGACATGTTTGTTTGGGGAGATCTCCAAAAGGTAAACCGATTTTGACGATACTTTTAGTGGCAGAAAGCGGGCTGTATACAGTATTATCTTGTCTACATTACTACTTATTTCCATAGGGATCAGCCAATAAAAAAAGAAATACAGCGATGACTTCAAATTGGTAAAGGAACAGTAAGGATACAATTAGGATTAACGATAATAACATACTTTCCAAAATTATACCAAGTAAAGCAACTGTTCTGAAGAAATAAAAAAACTGTAGGAGACAGTTAATAATATATGGTAAAATATCAAAAGTAAATACATAAATTTCCAGAATAACAGATGACGTTAAGATAAAAACCTTACAAATATACATCAAATTAAGTTAATATGATTTTAATTTTAATATTCGCTTCAAATTATATTTTGATGAAATCAAGAACAACCAATGACCTATTTTGAGTGTGATTTCTATCAGGGAATCTTTTGTGATACGAAAACGTTATGGGGTGGAAAACAATCGCGTATGTGAACCGAGCGCTCATATTCGATTCCAGACATCGTGGCTTCTGTATAAAATGTCCGGATGCCTTTATTATTTCAAGGGCTCATGTCAAGTGAGTTAACCTTTGTTCTTTGGTTATACAGGGTTGTTTACAATGTAAGTATAGATAAAATAGGTACATACAAAAAATCGAATTTTAAATATTCGTCCACACCAATATAATAAAAACGAAAATACCACTACATGTTTTTTAAATTTTTTATGTATTAATTTCTGAATCGATTACAGTATTGTTTAGTATAAAATTATTTGGATTCTTTTTACAACAACATCAGAAACCTTACGTGATACTGGCGAATATTAAACAATTATTAAACGTATAAACATGTTAGTCACTCCTACATAATTTATAAAGGAATAATTCTGAACAATCTGCTTTGATTAAATATACATATCATACTACAAATAGAACGATGTGTACGATTACGAGAGTACGCCACAGCCACAGGATAACTTGAATTTAAGTGATCATAAAAAGAGTCGTGGCCAATTGAGTTACTAAGATGAGATTTTAGATATGTACGTACCGTATGTATGTACTTTAGTTACAGTCGGGTATGTCCCTACTAATTTATTTTAAGTAATTGTTGCAAATTCGTATTTACTCGTGATCACTTCCACAATATAATATAAATACTTCGATTAACTGTAGTCTAATTTTTGTATTTAATTTCTCGTGTACCAAATATTTGTATATTAATTCTATATATCATGAATATTATAACATCATGAAACACCTTGTATATAATCGAATATATAACTAAGAATTAGAGCATTAATTTAACTTTTATTTATTAAACTTTTGTTTATTGACGATTTCTTTCGTAGACACTCGACTTTGTAAACTGAAATACAATTCATTGTAACATAAATCCTAAAGCCAATCAGTTAAGGTATTTATTGCGATAACATTATTTTTGTTAAAGTAGGGGCATGGAAGAATAGATATGGGGTCCGACTTCGTCGATAGAATTCTTTTGATTGTAAGAACCATAACGGACCCTAACGTATATTTGGACAGCAACCTGAGAGGCTTAAAGTGGGGCCGTGGTTTATAATTACTATAATTTGAAGGCAGATGAAGAAGTCTTGATAAATAAGTAAAAACTTGGTACTATAGAAATGTATACGGGCACGATGTACACACACTGTTCTGAATACATCTGGATATTCAATGTGTTAACTATGAGATATAAAATTCTTAATGCAATTCCATTTAAGTAGGGTTAGCACATATGACTACATTCTCTTCCAATATTCCCTATTTATCTATCTTGTTCGTAGTCCGGTGAAGCTGTTAAGACCTTGCTAGGTCAATAGCGTTGTCAGTTCGAGAAAAAAAATAAGTCTGTCTTTTGAGTTTTTACACCTTCAATATACTCCCATATAATTCTTCAAGTAATTCATCCATACTTTCTTAGATATTTCTGTACTCCTACAACCGTCCCAATTCATATTTTATATTATTCTTGTGAATTAAAAAAAATATTTTTGAATAGTTTATATTATAGGTTTTATCGTTTGACCATCATGTCAATTGTTCATCAATGTCATTGATTACATAACGATGTGTTTTCAAGATGGTAAATACGCTAAACTTAGATGAAGATTGACTCTTCAGTGTAGTTGCTGGAAAACAGGAAAGGCTTCACGGAAAGCCCCGACTGAGCCACATATATACTATATACGTCTACTAAGACTGTGTCTGAACACGCTACCGACTGAGCCATCATTACTATGTTTAACAATAGCTGTCCTTTCCGCAATTTCGTCCGCGTGAAATAGTTACTTTGGGCTAACGCTAACACGGAGTGAAAGCGCTCAAAAGGAAAAAAACATCCCTAGTTTGAAACATTTTTCATAGGTGTTCCGTTCGTATGGTCTTAGTGTAATGATAGCCTATAGCCTTCCTTGATAAATGAGCTAACTAACACTAAAATAATTTTTCAAACCGGACCAGTAGTTCCTGAGATTAGTACGTTCAACCAAACAAACAAACCCTCCAGCTTTAAAATATTAGTTTAGATAATATCGATTACAATGTGGTTCTCTGTTATTAATTTTGACAATAATTCTGTATCACAAAACTTCTTAAATTATATGTAGTAAAATAATATACTTTTTTAAGTAAAGCTGAAACATTATCGGAGTTATTACAAAAAAGTTCAATATTTGCTTTTAAAGGGTTTCGTACTAAATGCACTGCGCTATCCCGAGGAAAGTTTGCGGTATCTTTTTTTCGTAAGTCTAATCTAACTAAAGCGAGACAAAGGAGCAAGATGGCGAACATTCTGCAAACGTGGTGCATTTAAAACCTGACCTTTTTAAAGCAAGTATTCAATACGTATTTAACTTTTTTGTAATAAAACCGTATTTAGATACATAATTTAAATATATCTGTGTGTCTTTTCTATCATAAATAATAAATAAATAGTGTATTAATACGATTAATCGTATTTTCAAATACAAAGTATGATATGGGAAATTAAATATATCTGTAGAATGAAAAATAAAATCATATCTAGTTGCGCGGGATTTATTAAAAACGTGATGAGTTCTACATGATATATGAGGACGATATTCGAATTGAAACAATACAATATAAATCGGTTCGCAAATGATGTCTTTTATTTGTTAAATTAATTTTGAGTAAGAAAGTGAGTTAACACATTGACATATAGGTTGAAAAAATAAGAAGTGTAAAAGAAATATTGGTATAAGCTTATTAAGATGATGAAATATTGCTCAGGAGTTTTTGGCAGGATTTTAGTCTGTCATGTAGTGGATTTTATATTTTATTCATAATCTTGTGTTATTGGACTCTCTATTTTGTAAATTTGGTGGAATTTTACGTAATCTAGTTAGTTTATTGTGCATAAGTGAAGTGAATAGAAAATAATATCACGGAGCATGCAATTCTGAGATGCCACAAAAACTCCCTAGCAGGTTCTAACAAGGGATCCACCATCTTGTTAGAATATTGACTCACACGACGCAATATTGAAGTGATTGCACGACGCTTGTAATATTATCGACTACATGACGATGGCAGCAATAATCTGAAAGATTAATTGCCAAAAATAAAATTAAAAAAAAAAAATATTGCTCAGTAGAAACGCTTAAAGGTGCTTAGGATTCTTATGACCGTTATACATATAAGAATTCTTAAAATTCTTGTTATCAGTCTGTGTTATGACAAATAACACCTAATAACCATAATGTCTGTTAGTTTTATCTATCTGAAGTATAATATTGGAGTATATGATGTTTACTTGTGACTTATCTATACTAATATTGTAAAGAGGTAAAGTTTGTGAGTTACTAACGTTATTCCGTTGTAGGGGGTAATCTAAGGAAATACTAGTCCGATTGTCAGCATTAGCCCAAAGTATCTATTCCACGCGAACGAAGACGCGGGTAGAGACTAGTTATATGTAAATTAATTAGTATCTAAAGTAATATTACTAATACAAAGCAAACATATGTGCGATCAGAAATTGTCGTAGAAATTAATTGAAACATAATGACTTGTCACAAAAACTACCTGGATACTTCTAACAAGACGGTCACCATCTTGTTAGTTCATTGTGATGATCACAATAAAGTTGTAATGTCATTACATACTCCACAATGGCAATAATAATCTACAAGATTGGTTGCAAAAAAATTGGGATATAATAAAAGATATACGCCACATTTTATTCTTAATCTACTGAAAAATTCAGACTCTGTAAGGAAAGTTAGCGTGTTATTGTCATTTGTTTTAAAACTTAGCGAACTGCATAATAATTGCAGGACATAATTTACGAACCCCGTAGTGAGGGTGTGATAGAAGTACTTACATCGCAGACGAGTGATTGTTTTAAAATAAGCAATTTTTCATGTTCCACGCACCGTGCCACCATGAGTCCGATGCCACGGCTTTGGAAAGTGATTTTAAATTTTGATTTACACACGCGGAATCTGTGCACGATGTCTTTCTCATTAATTTTTTTTATCAAATTCGTTCAGGGATGCGTCGTTTGTATTTTTTTTTTGTTACATTTATATATAGATACAATATTATAATTCTGCCTGTAGTTTAAGAAAATACATTGTTATTCAGTATGCCAGTGCTAATATATAATTTAGATTATAAATGATGTTTTTTATATCATTGAAGGCAAACGAATAAGTGAGTCACCTGATGTTAAGTGATCATCACCATCTATAGATACTAGTAACACCAGAGGAGTCGCAAGTGCAATACCAGCCTGTATCGTTGGGGAAGAGCGGGAAGAGAGAGGGAGAGAGGTGGGCCTCCGGCACTCTCACTGACTGAACGGAACGCAACAATAAGGGCATTGTTATTCACGGTTTTCTGTGAGAGGATGGTATTACCCCGGAAGAGCCGAGCCATTCATGCTGAAACCAGTTATAGCTTCAGCGTGAACTATAACGAAGTTAATCTATATATATATATATATAAGAATTATTGACTAATTGACTGACATATCAATGTACATAGCAAACTAAATAGTTTTCTAATTGTGAAGATTTGTATGCAGATTCCTTTTTTACTGTAGATGAGGATTAAGGAAGGATTTTGGAAACTCAAAACCCTTAGTTACTGAAAAACTTGTGTTTTGGCTGGCAGTACAATTTTTAAAACATTGTTTCAGCGTGAGGCCGTAACAGATAATCACGTTGCTAATCAATATTGATGACTATAGATAACGCCATATTGAAAATTTATCTGTAATTAGTTTGTGATAGATATCATCATTTATAGCTAATTTATTAACAATTGATATGCGTAGGTACATATTAGTATAATGTATAGATAGTAGGTAGTTTATGTAAGCGAATCTATTCACGTAATATATGTTATATTGCCATCTTAATTGATTTATCTACCTATAGCCATAAATTAGTTAACCTTCCAATAATAGTTATGAATCCATATATCTTACAGCAAAATCATAGATCAGTCCTATTTTTTAAAACATTGAAATATATATTTAAAAAAATGTTCTACGCAAAGGCTACTTAACATTATAAACATCACTGACTGTCGAAATATATTTGTAGCTTTAATGGTTTCGCCTCTATGTTAATTTCTCTTCTGAGAGGACTCGATTTTTGTGTATACCGACCACTCTCTACATTTATATTTTGAGAGAAAAAACAATGTGAACTTCTTTCATAAATTGTCTAAAGATATATAAACAGGCAAATGTAAAACATATCTGTACCTCTTTTTCAACCGATTTTCTTTATGTATCTTTTATATACTAACAAACTATTATCAACAAAAAGAAAAGCAATTTGTTTTCATGCCACCGAGGAGTTGATGCTTTGTTATATCTCTATTCGTTTTTACCGATCCTCCTGATTCAATCACGTCAGCTAACGATCAGTACCAGCCTGTCTCTCCAAACAGAGCTTATTCATGCTCTCGCCCGCGTAACCACAGATCACGCCGCCATGGTCCGGGGGTAAATTTCGTTTCCGCACACCAGATTAGGACCCCTCACCAGCGGCTCAAGCCTAGGTCCGTTCCCTCGGCGTGGAGCCCTTGATTACGCTGCTCACGCGATACAGTGACATAAAATCTTACGACACTGCTACAACATCACACACATCACCTATACACACGTGCACGCCTACACGCTTACACGCTATTTTTCTTTTTCAGAGAAATAAACGACATAGAGTTCTACCCTTATTTTTCCTTATCCTATCCTATCCTATATAGTTTTGAGGAATTATTCCGACACAAAATACATATAGGAGTTGTTGAGGCACGCATGCTTGGTACACATGCATGTTTCAATAACTCATACACATATCTAGATAGCGTAGCTTAGGTTAGCTCAAATAGGTAGCGATTTTTGCATAAAACAGGCGACAGCCCAAGCCGAGGTGTGCCGTGCATCCTTGAGTTAGTCACCCAAACATCCCAAATCGGCTGAGTGCCTTTTACCGCTCGCCTCAATAGTTCTGTGTAGTTGTGAAGACCATTCCAGGTCAACAGCGTTTTTATTTCGAAAAAAAAAACTATTCGTCATACATTAAGTTCCTTGTATTTACTAATCTACAATACGTATTCAGCCGTTGTCAAAGAAAATGGAATCTTAAGAAACTGCAAATTATGGTTGAATTTCGATCACCAGACTGACATTAGATTTTAACATTTTCCTACGAGATGCTTATGATAATGATGTAATTAAAACATACACACACACAATATATTGCTGGAAGGTACTAAATTATGCAAGAATATTCTTAATGTGATAATTTTCGAACGTCACTGTAATCAATTGATAAAATTAATACTGGCAGAAGTCGTAATCAGCTGCGTTATGCTGATACGTTATAATAATACTATTATTAGTATACCTAATCTTTCTTGTATCATCCAAACGTCGTTCGTTACTTCGTAGGATATTACATTTGATGTCTTATAACCGGATATTAAAATCATTATGTTTTGTAATATGTCTATGTAACTCTCTCTAAAAGGTATCATTTTACAAGAATAACTTCCTTCAAACTTTATCTCAGTTCAGTAAAGTCGGCACAACATGTTTCTTCTTTCTATTCTCTTTTATCAGTCACTTCAATGTTTACTTCTCTTATACATATGTCATTGTTGACTGAATTGTTCATTTACACCGTTTCTGTGCCATTTTTATATCCTCTATACATGAATATTCTTTTAAATAAATGAATCTCATTTATCCTCCTGAAAGGTCCTATCAGTTATATTAAACATTAGTCGTTTGTATATATATAATATTAAAATTAAAACGCTGAATGTGTAGCAAATCTCGCGAACAGCTGAACCGATTTCGTTAATTCTTTTTTTGTTTTGTTTGTTATTGTCAGAAGAAGGTTCTTATGAAGAAAAGCACATATTTTAATATGCTTTAGGTGGAACGGAGTTCGCGGGCACTGCTAGTTTTAAAATACTTATGCTTGATCTGTATATATTAGGTGTTCACAATTTCTTGTCAGTGATGCTATATTCGTAATTTTTTATTTTCAATTATTCCTTGAAGACTGTATGAAAACTGAATGTATTTGATTTTAATAAAAGGTGTCTGCTTATACTGGGTGACTGGTTAATCGTTGGCAATATTTTTACAGGATACTCAGTACTGGATATTTGTTCTAAATGAATAAAAATATAATAAATAACTTTAATAATATTTGAGCTAATTATCTAGAAAATATAAAAATTATAATAAATGAGTCCGGGTGTAGTAAGCGTGAAATGAAAGTGAACCTAAACAACTAGCAAGGGATAAATTTTTCAAGTTGAACAAATAGAAGGGCTTATTATAGATACATAGGTTTGTACATCCGTTTTATTAGCGAAGATTATAAACTCCGGGACCCCGCTCTGAGGTTTTATCACCGGTTATTCAACCTAGGTTTATTTAAATTTATAGCCATACTTTTTAAAGTGTTAGAACAACCTTTAACATAGGTTCACTTCGTTGTTTATTAGCATTTTTATTCTATTATTTCTTATATATCAATGTGATCACACGATTAAAGGTTGTCATTCTTTGAACAGTCACGATGTATATACGAATATGAAAAATTTAAAATGACAAAACTGTATGTTTTGTACGTTTAAGCACAGTTCAAAGAGAATATATCATGTTTGCTTAAACTATAATATTATATTATGAAATTTATACGTACCAGAAAGTATAATAAATATATGTTAACATAATATTTGTTAATCTCCTACAATTATTCAAAATCCTATTTCATCTTAAAATCAGACATTTATTTCAATAATTTTTTTGGATTGAGTAGATTCAGTGTAAATATTTAGTTTTATCGAATTTTATAATAATACCTGTGGTTCGGACGATGGATTTTTTTATAATAATTTATTATTCTAATTTTTATTTCTCTTTGTAATGAAATATTTTGCACTACGTCTAGAGTTGGTTAGTTATAGCCGAGTTTCTATTCTTAATAGTTTTTAACGTTATATTTCTTCTGACATTTCATAACAATTAAGAAAGATAATATCAAAAGTATAAAAGTTATAATTATTTCCAATGAAATCCATAGGCTATTTATAACCATGAAATCTGTTAACTAACTGAAGGGATGTGATTTCTGTTAAATCGTGGACACATCATTGATCGTATGGTTTTGCAACAAACAATATTTTATTTTTAATGTTAAATAAATAAAATAAAGGAAAATTACACCTTTTTATTTTTAAATCGAAATTGAAATGCGATACAAAAAGAAAGTCTTATTGAAAAGTGGCAAGTGCCGAACACTCCGGCAACACGGAGAAAATTAGGATGTGAGCCGTCAAAACTTCAAAAGCAGCGTGGAACATTTTAGAGGGATGCATACCCCCGTATTACACCTCGCACTCATTATTTATCACATTGTATACAAAATTAATGGCGGACCCTCCTCGAATGATTTTTATTTTAACAGAATAATATTCGCGGCTTCTGGCAGTTTAATCATATCTTTTTGTTTGTAAAAGCGTATAGACGAGATTGAAGCTTTGTATTTCTTTGATTTTTTTTTTAATTTAAATGTATTTTTTGTTCATTTGTATCTTCTATATTACATAGAAAATTTTGAAGTTACATTATACCTAAGAAACATAAGCTGCTTAGTGATTCTAGTTGCTTAATACTATACAATCTTTTACCCACTGCTTCGTTCGTATTAATGTACGAGCCGGACGAGTCGACCCATTCATGCTGAAACCAGTTATATCATCAGTCAGCGTGGCTCTACCACCATTGTGTGTATATAATTTGTCAAGGTTTTTTTTTTATTATCAGGGCGTGATATGGTTGATGTGCCCGTTAGTCTATAATACAAGAAAAATTGACTGACTGACTGACGGACGATTTCGCATTTTCATAGAATCTTTCATTACCTGTTTAAATAAGTTGTGGCTTAAATTTCCAAAAATCCTTCCTTAGCGCTTATCTATAGTGTAAAAGGAATCTGCATGCAAATTTCCCTCGGTTACTTTTTTTTTCGAACTAACTACGCTATTGACCCAGCAAGGTCTTAACAGCATCACCGGACTACGCCTCGGTTACTTTATATATATGTATAGCTTAAAAACTGCAGTTGATTCTGTAATTTTTCCTTAAAAAAACCGTTATTAACATAGGGATAAAACAATTGTATATTTTTAGCCATCGGCTTTGATACCTAATTAAAAGTTATTCCACAGTTATAACGTACGCGTATCTATCTATAATAATGAAACAGAGCTCGTTATTGGTAACATATTTAATTAGCAGGATGACAGATATCTGATGTCAGAGGTCGCGTACGAGGAAATCGGGCTTTTTGTTATGGAAACCTTGATATATATGGCGTTTGTTAAAATATTTTTAATCATCATTTTTATCATTTAGCTCCAACAAACAGTTTTAATTACAGGAAATATCGTCGGTGTCCACCATTAAAATGACTTATCACGTGTATTAAATGAATATTTATCTTTATATTTATTTTAATTACCACTGATAATGTAGTTTTTACCCCTGAAACATGTGATTACACAAACGTTCCTTAGTAATCATTTTTATGTAAATCCATAAAGTAGATAAAAAAAGAATAATAGTTTAAGATACAATTCATGATGAAAAAAGTAACATATCTATTAACAACTGCTTCTTAATCTATTTATAGATTTAACTTAAAATGAGCATAGATTAGAATCAAGATGATATTTTACTTATTCTCTCACAAATATATATATTTTTTATGTAATTTTTGTGACAGTCTGAGTAATCATTGAGTCGTGTTTAAACTGAATATAAAAACTGGTAGATAATACGTATATCATACTCTACCTTAACTTATACTTAGTACCTTAAAACTAATATATGATACAAAATACGGCTCATTTGTAATTTAATCAATAGATGACCGTAGCGAATATTTTACTATTACTTTAGGGGATAATTGAAGTCATAAAAGTATAGAAGATAAATAAAAAACTTTGCTTCCATATATTAATTAAATTTTTTATTATATCTTTACTTTGTATTATTTGATGTAGTAGATATTTCATGAGTGTAAGCCTTTTTAAATCTAAAAGTTATTTATAAAATACCAAAAGCTTCGCTTCGATACTATAATTATATTCTTTAATTACAATACAAATAATCGTGGTCACGTTATGCAATTTAAATATAGCTTTTAGACAAAAAAAATAGAAAGTCCTTTGGACTCTGATTAGTTTTAATAATAAAATGTAACGCAAAAATGAAATAAAAAAGATACCAGCTCATTCTAATCAATACTGATTAAGAATGAATTCTCAATTATCTATACTTATTACTTTCGTTTTAATGGAACTAAGTTTGTACTTTTTAAATTCCGTACCCTCGTTACCGACAACTTGGCTTGTGTGATCTGTATAAGAAAATTATAATTATTAATTTTATTATTTATACGAGAAAGTTCAATTTCGCGTGGCGCGTTATCGAATTCGGAGATGTAAAATTTATAATTGAAGGCCGTAAATTAAGGTGACATCGACAGTTGTGGCGGCGAGGGAACGAAGCGTAACGTAGCGTCGCGGCGCTAGGGAAAGCCCTGCCAATATTTTATCGAGAAGCTAATTATTTGATCGGCACACTGGGGTAACAGATGAAACTCTGACATACGAATGTACAACATCCATATTATTTTTAGGAACTCATAGATATATTACAATTAACTGATTGTTTTTTTATCATATTAAAACAATTTTCTAGGGACATTACTATTCACGTATTCATAGGTGACATAAATACGTTAGCTGTTCCCGCGACGTCGTCCGCGTGGAATAGTTACTTGGTCTAACGCACGCAGCGAAAGTCCTCAAAAGGAAAAAAAAACGATTTTGAAATTTACTCATTGGTGTTCCGCTCCTATTGGTGTCCGCGATATATGGCCTTCCTCGATAAATGAGCTGTGTAATACGGAAAGAATCGGACAATTTGAGATTAGCGCGTTCAACCAAAACAAACAAACCCTTCAGCTTTATAGTATTAGTATTATCTGTATAATCGCGTTAATTTTTATTCTTTAAGGTGAACTTCTGAGTTGGGTGTTCAGTATATATCAAATGCAATAAATTTTGGCACGCTTAAGCTGCATATCTAGTGAATATAATTTAGAGGAAAGCGCAGAAATCTCTATGCGAGTGAGTTGAGACCTTTGTTTAGTTGTTGATAACTCAAAGCGACTCTTTGCTTGCTTGATACTTTTAATAACCCGTAGTACTCTGGGTATTGTTCAGTTGGCTTTGTCAAAGGACCTGTAATCTGTCATGACAGCGACGATCGGGGTTAGATTATGAAATTTTCGGTGGCCACCATTGTTATTGAATTGTACTGTGCTTACCTTCAAGCACAATTACACTGAGATACTGCTATATAAAAACGGTAAGCTAACTAAATATACGCAAATAAGTTTTCTTCAGATTTACGACAAATGACAAAAGAAAAAGATTATTCAAGTGAACTTTTGCTCTACGCCTAAATTTGTATTGTTAAATTTCTTTATGTTACTAGTTTTTGAATAACTAAATAGTAGTTACATTTAAGTATAATCTACATAATAATGTATTGACTTAATGATTAACGCACGACCGAAAACATTGGTACTAGGAGTGTCAATTTTTACAGGAAAATTTGCATTTGGCTTCCCTTTATACTGCAAGTTAAGGCAGGACTTTTGAAGAATCATCCGCTAAGGTGGTAAAAAAGGAAAAAGTAAGTTTATACGAAATTCCGAAGTCGTCAGTCAGTCAATTATTCTTGTATATACATAGATTAGCGATCACAGCGGACGATATCTCGCTCTCATATAAAAAAAAAACTTGACAAATTATATACCAAAATCTTCCCCGTGAGACACTTTATCTACTCTTGAAAACCACGTGTGATTCTGTTCAGTAGTTATTGAGTTTATCGTGAACAGACAGACGTGGCAGAGGACTTTGCTTTGCAAAATGTGGTGTTATACTCCTACATAGATATAAAATAAATAGTCGCAAATAATTAAGACATCGAAAACTCGTGCAAAATCGTTGAGAATTGCTAGTTTAGTACAAAATAATAACAATAAAAGAATCTAGTCTATACCGGATAAAACCGGTTTTGAGATCAATCGCGCGTCACCTCTCTAGCCTCCCGCTGACCGATTTAATTCGCGCCTTGACAAAAACCCTTTGACGTATTCACCGGTGACAGATCACAGTCGGGCGCCTCTCGCCTCGCTGACATTCTTATTATCATTCTGAAAACGATTTTGTACGTAATGGGTGATAGAAAAGCGGCCCATTGATATAAAGTTGACTGGAGAATACAATACTAAAAGCCGTTAATATTTTTATGTTTAAATATTTACGAGTATGTCCTCATTTTAATAGCAGTCTAAATAATCGAAATATATAGATTGAAACGTTTTGCTAAGGGTTCTGATTTAAACAACATGGTGACGATATGCAGTATGGCTTTGTGATGGTTCAATATTTGGGAAGACAAACATCGAGTAGCTTATAATTAACAATATCTGTGTATAATATATTTATTCGCATTTGATTAAAAAAATAATTTACTGTTAATGAAGTAGGAAAAGAAGCCGATTACGCGATTATGCCATGCAGTAATGTACCTCAGTGGTATAGGCATTCACAATTCGGGTCATTTTCGGAAACGCTCGGTTCTTGTCGAGACTTCAACTCATCTGGGTATTCGATATCTCGCGGCTTGCCGGACGCACGTATAGCGTATTTTGTGACTTACACTTTACATAATAAAAATATATTAGGTATATTAAAATATGTGGTGTGATGTTAAACAATTATAAGAAATATATAGAAGATGTAAAAATATTTTTTCCATTTTGACTGGTAGTTTCAGAGAGATCTTGAGATTCTTCTTCTTTAATTTATGGCACCGTGTGTAAGCAATACACAATTCCGCCAATGTAATGTAGATACAGAGTGTGCGCTGTCCGTGACCTTGAGATTCGTAGTATTATTATAGGTAATAGGCAAATAGGAAGAGTTGTCAGTTTGTATTTACGACCAATCTATTTCAAAGAAATATTGACAAATTATGCAAGCGATTCCAGTAACGGTGGTATCAAAGTAGAGTAATTATTAAGAAATGATCGAAAATCAGCAGTATTCTATGAAGAGTATCGGATACGAGGTGTCGAGGTCGAACGGACGCGTATGTAACGGACTATCAGTTCTGGGAGAGCTGCATGTCACGCCGGAAGGTCATCTACTTCGTATAACAACTTTATCTTACTGATAACGCTACATCGTTAAAAGTATTAACTATTATTTTGTTACTTTTTCTAATAAAATAATTAAATATTTTTTAATGATTTGTGGAATGAAATCAAAAAGAATGTCATAAAATATGTTCCAAAACATATTTTATTTCCACCGATGGACTTATTTCCAAATAAACGTATTTTACGTATAGCTTGGTATTACATTTATATATAGGATTAGATAATATCCGTGTCTTCCTCTGTGTTTATCTATATATTAATACGTGAAGCAAAATCTTTGTACTTCTTTTGAACCTATTTCCAGTCGACGGGCGAACTTGAAATTTGGCATAGTTAAAGATTATATGGCGGAGAAGTGCAGAAAGCTGTTTATTTTATATAAAATGCATTAGAAGTACATTAAATTAATTAAAATATGCACTACTCCCACTACTATTCGAATTTTACACATCATTTACACACATGTAAATAAAAAGACATTTTGATAGCCGTCAATAATTACGAACTTCAAAAAAGGTCGTGAAAGAGGTTGCTATGCTCGACTATATGTATTTTTAACTCTTACGTTCTAATTACCATTTTTCATCCTTCATTCAACAATGATATTATAAAATGTAACTATTATTGTAATGTTTATTATTTTTTATGGTGAACTCACTTCAAATGATGAATTAATAAAAAAATGAGCCAAATAATACTTTGTATAACCAAAATATGAATTTTGTTCATAAAAGTAATCCATGACTTAGACCTCCGCGGTTACAATGTTGCAATTCAACCTCATGTAGCAACTAAAAATAATTTATTTTCAAAAGCTAATGGTAGTATTAAAAACGTCTTTGTCTTGGATTCACCATTTGATTTTATTGTGCATCCATTACTTTTCCAAACGATGATACTGGGCATATCACTATTTCTCATAATGAATAGACTACATTTAACTCAATATCACCCAGAAATACCACCCACCCTTGGTATCGTGTAAAATTAATTGAAAATTGTGTCATTTTCATGTGTCTTGTGTCAGTTGCGATAAATTTCTTTATTTTCATAAGGTTATGTTTGCTTAAAATTTGAGAGCTTTATTTACCACGTGATTTTTGTTTTAAATTTACAATTTATTTCAATTTTCATTTACACAGTTTTTTTTTATGTTTATATAATTAAAGATCATGGCTAATAACTGAGTAGCCATGATGAAAACCTTTGATTATAGAAGTATAATAATACCCTTTGACAAAAGAACCCTAATAAAGATCAAAGTTTAAAAATCAATTAACTATAGTCGAATGTCGATCACTGGGCGCCCACTAGTAATATTTATTTATCAATAATGTTATCTGTATGCGTTCGCTTTCCTACGCATGCACACTATACCGCTAGCCCATTTGTTACATCGCTGAATGCATAATACTTGGAATAATCAAAGTTTCTTAACATATTAAATGACAATATAATTATATGTATTTATTAGATAATAACTCTAAGAAGTATGACCATATAAATCAAAAATCTATTAAGCAGTTTTACCGTAATGCGCACATAATGAAAGATCTCTATTACTTTATTCATATATACATAAATATAGTGTGAGCTATACTTATTTAGAATTTGTTTTTCATTTGTTACATTTCTATTTATTCTTTTTAATTAATCTACTTTAATTCGCTTTGATTGCTGTGTCACTATACGTTCTCTTGTAGTTCTTACATATCTATACGATGAATATTAAGTTTTAACTCATTAACAAAAATCTATACTATAATAAAACTGTAACAAGTCGAAATCTGTACATTCAATATTTTTTGAAAATTTTAATCAGGATAGGCTATGTTATCGATATAGAAGCCAAAAATAATCTTTTTACAATTTTTGTCTGTCTGTCTGTCTGTCTGTCTTTCTGTCTGTCTGTCTGTCTGTCTGTCTGTCTGTCTGTCCCTATGCACACGCATCACTCTGAAACTACTGAACCAATCTTGACGAAACTTGACATAGTGATAGCTAATATTACGAGATTACATCAAATATACTTTTTGTCTCATAAAACGCCAAGGGTTCTCCAGGATAAAGGATTAAAGTCTAGAATATAAACCCGAATTACTCTGAAAGTACTGAACCAATTTTAACGAAATTTGACACAGTGATAACTAATATTAGAAGACTACATCCAGGATACTCTTTGTCCCATAAAACGCAAGGAGTTCTCCAGAATAACGGACGAAAGAAAAAAATTGTAGTTCATGAGATTCTTAATGGATTTTGGTAATTTTCCTTTGTGCTATTTACAGCAGACAGATTAGTTAAAAATTCAAGCTATATAGGCTACATAAAAAAAAAACAAATAACCAAAAAAAATGTCGGGGTTCGAACCGTCTCCCCGTCGATCATGAGAGTAGTATAGAGCCGCCAACTTTACCTCTAGGCTACGGTCACATAATAATTTTGTTCAAAAATTTCAACTGCTTCGAAAACGTCCACAAAATTAATAATAACTAATCTATACTATTAAAACTGTAACAAATCGAAATCTGTACATTCAATATTTTTTGGAAATTTTAATGAAGGTAGACTATGTTATCCATATAGAAGCCAAAATTAACACAGTGACAACTGATATTACAAGGCTACATCCAGGATACTTTTTGTCCCATAAAACGCAAGGGTTTCAAATTTAGAATAGCTGGTTAATACTGTGAGAATTGGTCGATGATAACTGAAGTATGTTATAAAAGTATTAGATATAGCATTATCAAGATATATGTCATAGTGTGATTTTACTTTCTTTGTAGAAGGGTGCATACTTTCAGTTCCGAAATTATCGCTGTCCGACATATTTTCAATTAAAACACTGGTTACATTCACAACTGCGAACGGTGTTTCATAATTTATAAATAGCGTTAAAAATGCGTAGTTTAATCCGTGACAGTCAATTGTCTAATTAAATAGTAACAAAGAAATCAGTGAAAGGTGCAAGCGCGGTGTGTTTGGCGGTATGTCAAAGGGCGCCCTTTGTGCATGCCGTGTAATACTGGTACGACGAGTGTTTGACAAAGCAATTTGAATGTTATGTTTATACGGATAGAGTTGCAGATGTTTTTGAGTACTTCGTCAATAGTGCAAAGTTCGTATTATAACCTGTAGCTTCGGAAATGTAACGTCACAAAAAACCATAATCTTCATCATCATCATCACTGGCAGCTCTTCTCGACCTAATGCAGAAAATAAGCCTCCTCTCTTTTAAAAATAAAAACATGTAATTGAAATCTATCGAGTAATTTTTGGATGTACGTAGGTCAGACTTTGGCCAGTGTATATGTATATTAGTAAGATTAAAAAAAACCAATTCCGTAATATTATAAAAATATTATATTACACCTAATTTAAAAATATAAAAAATACATATACCTATACATTAAAAGAATTACTGAAGATTAATTTGACCCGTAAAAAGCTAACATCACGCAATATCTCCAGGCGGTCACCCATCCAAGCACTGACCACGCCCGACATTGCTTAACTTTGGTGAGATCGGACATGAACCGGTCGACGTTGACGACAAAGCATTTCTATCTACGCGTCTCTCTGCCATAATTGTGACGTTACATAATATTAAATAGAAACAATTTGAATCTTACAATTATACAAGTAGGGTTGTAAAGGTTTTTGAGTATAGACTTTACTTTTAGGTATAGACATATGTATGCTGCCGCGAGGTTTTTTTATAGATAATAATATGTTCTTTAATATTGTAGAACATATTTTTGTTCTATCATTCATAGTTATCGGGGCGCATGCGATGAAATACATTTTATGCCAAATTTTTTTCATACCTTTGATTACATTATTGCAATTTTAGTAGAAATCCCAATTTTTTTCTAAAAAATAAATATAGCCTATGTTACTAAGGGTTTTTTTCGAAATGTCTACGCTATTGACCCAGCAAGGTCTTAACAGCTTCACCGGACTACTAAGGCGAGCGCTTAAGGCACTCATCCGATTTTATTTTGGCAACCAGCTCAAGGGTGCACGGCACACTTCGGCTTGGCTGTTGCCTGTTGCATACAAAATCGCGACCTATCTTAGCCAACCTAGCTAACTATTTATATATGTACGAGTTGTTGAAACGTATATGTGTACCAAGCATACATGCCTCAACAACTCCTCCATATATTTATTATCGGAAAATTGAGAGTTTTTCAGTTCGATAAGGGGAATAAGTAAACCCTTCCACTTTCATGTGTAAGCGTGTAGGCGTGCACGTGTGTGGGGGTGATCGTGTAGTGTTGTAGCAGTGATGTATATTTATGTGTCACCGTATCGCGCAAGCAACGCACTCAAGGGCTCCCTACCGAGGGATCGAACCTAATGGGAGGTCTAATCCGGTATGTTACTAAGGGATAATGTAGCATTCTAATGGTAAACGAATTATCGAAATCCGTCCAGTAGTTTGAGTTTATTCGTAACTAACATACAAAAATACTACGATTCCTCTTTATTATAATAGTTTAGAAAAATAATTTGAATCTTATGCTTTACTGATAGGGTCGTTAATAGTGCGAAGTTTGTGTGTTTAGGGTGCGCCTATAGATGTTTTACATCAAAAATCACATGTAATCTGGGTATATTTGAGGTTAGGATTCACAATTGGAAACGGTAGTTGTGGCTGCAATCGGGTATCAGTTTTATTCAATTTTATCGCTTTTAAAAATACAATTGAAACCAGTGATAACCAATTTGGTGCAGACGAAGTTGCACGGGTCAGCTAGTCATAAATAAAAATACTAGTCTTTCTCACAAACGGACATAGTGTAGCTGAATATCGTATTTCGTAGAAAAAACTTCATCATTGTCATACAAATGTATCTGTTGTTAGGAGCACGTAATTGCCGGCCTGGCGTGTAATTTGCGAAAGCCCTTTGTGTGAAGTCAAAGCGAACAGTACTTTGTTGTTATCAAGTCGAACGCACCTAGGGGATGCCGAATGTCGATAGGAATTGTTTTTCTCAAATATTACAGTAAATACGTCTAATATTATAAAATTATCACAATAATAATTTGGACTTGGGTTAGATACATAAAAGTAGACTTTTTAATATCTATAAACCTCTTTTGAATGAGTATGAAATAAAAACATATTACGAAAAGTGTAGCAGAATACGTACTTGAGGTTTTGGCGGGATTTTGGTTTAGTGGATTTTATATTTTATTCAAAATCTTGTGTTATTTGACTCTATATTTCGTAAAATTGGTGGTGTTTTATATAATACAGTTTAGTTATTGTACATAAGTTAAGCGAATGGAAAATAATACCACGGACCATGATTACTGAGATACCACAAAAACTCCCTTAAAAGTTCTAATAAGGGAGCCACCATCATGTTGGAACATTAAAATAATCACATGACCCTTATTGTGTAAAATATGTTGTAATCTCGACTGTAACAAAACATTGTCTTTGGCAAATGCTTCTGCGGAGTCAAAACAAGAAAAAGAAGAAGAATACGTACTTAGATGTTCTTATCTAATAATAAGTGTATATGTAAAATATACTATGTTTCTTTTTTACACGATAACGTTCAACACCCAGGTGGAGTATTTTGTTAGTGATCTCATTCGTGTTTCCCTCCAATAATTTATAAGAATAATACGATATCTATGATGGGCTATTAGAATGATGCTGTATGAAAAGGTCAAAGCTTAATATTAGTTGGAAAAAAGAAACAAATGAAAACTGGCATTACGTAGAAAGCAAATAACAAAAAAAAACAGGAAATAATATTGAGTTCTTTTTTAAATAGATATATGTACCTAATCTTTCCCTTTTCCCGTCACTTACCTGACAACAGATTACGAGTACCTTTTTCAATTAGATTAATCACTAATCTATAGGAAACTTAAAAATACTAAATATTTCCCAGAGTATCACAATCAACTTTATCAGTTACCTCATTGAAATGTTAAAAATTATAACTAACCCGCTAAAAGTAACGTCAACTTTTTTTCGATACATAAAGTATTTTCTATAGTCGTAACATGCTTTCGGAATAGGTAGTCCAGTGAAGCTGCTAAGACCTTGCTACGTGAATAGCGTTGTCAGTCCGAAATAAAAACATTCGGAAACGCACACACTCAAATGTTTTAATAAAATCAAGTGGAAGTCGAATGTAGATAATTGATAACCAACACTGTGCATTTGAGGGCTAATCGTAAAAGTGTTATAATAATAACGTACGATGGAGTTTTCGGTGGGATTTTAGTATGTCATGTAGTGGATTTTATATTTTATTCAAAATCTTGTGTTATTTGACTCTATATTTTGTAAAATTGATGGTGTTATACGCAATATAGTTAGTTCGTGCGATTCTTAGGTGTTATATAAACTTAATAGTTTAATGATTTCAATGTCGTGATGTTCATTATTGCTCATTAAAACTCATTATTTTACTGTCTTCTGCTGTAATAACGTTTTATTCAGACTTCCTTCCTTCTTCGTCTAACCTCAAAACACATTAGTAAGATTTCCGGTAATGACTACTAAAACTGAGGTGGGGATAATTCTGGTGTAATGCGGCTGTGGTCCAATTCACAAGAAAATAAAACAAAAAAAGAAGTCTGATAATGAAGAATATAAATTTGAAATTATTACCTCATACTCGTCTGGAACTAATTAAAGTTTAAATAATGGACCAAAAAAAATTTTTTTTTAACTTTATTTTTGGCAATCAATCTTTCATATTATTACTGCCATTGTCACCTAGTTCATAATATTATAAACGTCGTACGATCATTTTAATATTAAGCGTCGTGTGAATCAATATTCTAACAAGATGGTGGATCCCTATTTAGAACCTTCCAGGGAATTTTTGTGGCATCTCAGAATTTAATGCTCCGTGGTATTATTTTGCATTCACTTCATTTATGCACAATAATCTAAGTATATTACGTAAAACACCACCAAATTTACAAAATATAGAGTCAAATAACACAAGATTGTAAATAAAATATGAAATCCACTATATGACAGACTAAAATCCCGCCAAAAACTCCAAAAATAGTTTTACTGGCCAAACGTAAGGTAACGTAACTCCTGTGAATAATGCTTATTTTTTCGATCTGACTACGCTATTGACCTCTCAAGGTCTTAACAGCTTCACCGGACTACCTGTGAATAATGCCTTATTTCTCAATCTATCCGTTAACGCATTCGGTTATCTTTCAATAAGCTTTAAAACGGTTACAAGTAAATATTAAGGTTACGTAATAATTAACAAATACTTTATAAAAGAATATAGTTTGTTAGGTTTCCATAAAGAGTTTCTAGAGAAACTTGAACTGTTTTATTACATAACGATTTATTATTCACCTATCTCTTATAAATTAAGACATTTAGATTGATTAATGAACCACCCTTGTTCTCTGATAGGGGATTCAATAACACCGAGGTTACAAAATTTAACATACCGAATAGGGAGCGCAACTTTGAGGTTAATTCTAGTGTCTTCGTATTACATAATTATTTATTAATCTCTGGACTATAATGAAATGAAATAATTAAAGTGTTAACTAAGAGTTTATTAACCTAAATATAGTGATCTAATATTATATCGGTTTTAATTCGTGAAAGTACCACACGATTGTTGTAAAAAAATCGGATTAATTCAAAAATTCAACTATTATGGTCATAATTTCTATTTGATTTGTCTTTAATTTTACAATAAAATTAATATATTAATCAAGTTCTAATTTTATTCATTGTAATGGAAGTCTTTACTAAGACATTTATAACTGGTCTAAATCTACGTTTCCTATTCACAACAATTTGTCCAACAAAAATTATTTCTCCAATAATTGGATGTGATGCTAACAAAAGCTTAACTTATCGTCCGACGGCCGTCTTGCTCACCCGTCATGCGAGAAACATTTCCATCATATTCAGGAACATTATTAGCTTAGTTGCTTCCGATTTTATCGCAAGTGGTTTTTTCAAATTGACCCCATTTATAATATTAAGGTTAAGTGGTCATTCAAAACTTCCATTTCTACTGTCCGTGATTATGTTCTTCGTATTTATATTTTGATTTAGTCTTCTGACATTCTTAGGTATATTGATGTAGATATTGGGGTCAAAGTTTTTTTTATATCATAGTAGGCAAACGAACACATGGTTCACTTGATGTGAAGTGATCATAACCCTCCATAGACACCAACAACACCAGAGTAGTCGCAAGTGCGCTGCCAGCCTGTGTTGGTGGGGAAGGGGGAGGGTAGGAAGGGGAGGAAGGGAAGGGAAAGGAGAGAGGTGGGTTTCCGGATCTCTCACTGACCAAACGATACGCAACAATGTAATCACTGTTACTTCACGTCGGTTTTCTGTGAGAGGGTGGTACTATCCCGAGTGAGCCGACCCATTCATGACGAAATCAGTTACAGTTAAGTTACAGAGTTGTAATTAAGCTTCCTCTTATCGTATGTAATATACCTCTAGACAAGTGGTAAGAATTTGCGCAACACAGATCAGAATGGCGCAACTTTATTAAAAAGGCAGTGGAAGCATTCAAGAATGTCAACTAAAAGATCTCGGTGCAAAAGACGTTTTCAAAAAATCTTGTTTTTTACCTTTTTTTCCTAAGCCTTTCTATGTTTACACCCTAACTTCTTTTAGTCAGTTATACTATGCGCCCTAAAGGTACTAAAGGTACTAAAGGTACGGTTACACCTTTGAAACAAAACCTGACGTCGCAGACCTCATTCGCACACATTCCTGAAAATAACAGGGACGCCATTGACGGATACGTGAAGGACGACATCATAATCGTCATTGTTAGGTAATCAGTTTTACATTAAAATACGTGTTCTGGTTGCGCCAGCCTGATAATAACTCAAAGCGATAGTGGCTCTGAGATCGCCCCGTCACATCTAACCATAGTTCGTCTGAGTAACAGCCAACATTACCTTGTAATGCCATTTTATTACGTCTATAAATTGTATAGACTCGCCCCAGGAGGCGCTTACCGAGTGGCTATCGCGACTTTCGATTTAGAACTCTCTCATTCAAAATTGAAATGGCTTGCCCCTTTGTCGGTATAATTTAAATTCAACGTTTTAAGCGTAATCTTTTAGGATTGAATTCGATTTTGTATAAATGTTACAAAACTCAAACTATCTCGACAAACATGCGTATGTTCCACTATGACTATTTCACCTAAATGTATTACTAAAATTTAAACTATTTCATTGAAGTAAGATTTGCTTGCTTCTTTATATTGCACACATTTTGTGTTAAATAAAGTAAGTTATTATGATAGTATAAATATTAAAGTATAAGTATATCGACCTTATATAATGTTACTACCCTGTATTTTATTATCTTTAACGTAGTCAGGTGAAGCTGTTAAGACCTTGCTAGTTCAATAGCGTAATTAGTTCAAGAAAAAAAAACTTTAAGTTTCCAAGTAGATAATGGTCAATTTCAATGTACCATTTAAATATTTGGGTGCAAATTCTTTAGACTATATTTGTATAGCTTACCTTACTTAGCTTACAGAGTGATTATCCATATATATCTGAAGACGGAAACATCGTCCACGATCTCAATCTTAGTCCAACACAATCAAATCAAACGAGCACGTTCTATTGTTATCGGTCCATTGGGAGACATTTTAAAGTTTCCGATCAGTCACTTTTGTAATGGACAGTATAGTGATTTTGGAGCGTAAATAAAACCAGATCACAGTTACACCTTCTAAAAATGTTGAAAAGAAGAAAAATTGGATGGCTTCTCTACTGCATTAGAAAATTATAATACCTTCGCTTTCAGCCTAATTGGTCCGAGTTCATGAGATATTTTACCGTTAACCAGAAGTAAGCACTTCTAAAGAAGGCAATAGATTTAAAAAATACCATTATGACTAGAAAACGAACGTGCCTCCTAGTTGAATATTTGCAGGAGCAAAGTGATTGTAGAAATATCTAAATATTGGCTACAAAATCCGTGTTATGTGCCAACCCTAATACTAAAACGTACATTCTTCTCTTATAGACGTACTCGTAGGTGGTTTCTGGTATTACGTATGGAGAGATAGGTACTGTTATTATTTTAGTTTTATGGATGACACAAAATCTGAACGCGTTATTTTGAATTCTATATTTTGCCGTTTTTCCTATCACTTCATCTTCCTTAATTATTCGTATCCTTCGTAAATAATACAAGCCCGGATATTTCGATAAATGCATTGATGAATAAGTGGTGTTAACTTTGAGGTTCTTTAAAATACATCGATTTTTCATAATTTTTTTTTTTGGTGTGGTCAGATAACGCTTTCTTTGGTCTTCGGTATGAGAATACCGAAGGATACATTGTCTTTATAAAGCAATTGCTCTTTGAAATGTCTGTAGAATGTTAATGTAACTCATCACGTGTTTTTTTATTTGTACAATTTTAGTAAATAATTGAACTGTAACTACTTTTGTAGAGGGTTGAGCCACGTTGAAGCTATTACTGGTTTCAGCATGAATGGGTCAGCTCGCCCGGAGTAGTACCACCCTCTCGCATAAAACTGACGTGAAGTAAGAGTGCTTGCATTATTGCGTTTCATTCGATCAGTGAGAGATCAAGAGCGCCGGAGGCCCACCTTCCCTCTTCCGGTCCCTTCTCTCCCCACTCCTTCCCATGCCCCCAAACACAGCCTGGCAACGCATTCGCGACTTCTCTTGTGTTGCTAGTGTCTATGGACGACAATGATCACTTAACATCAGGTGTTGTTCGTTTGCCTACTACGATATTAAAAAAAAAACAGTTAACTACAAATAATAGGTTATTTTTTTATTGTAAAGATTAAAATACAATGTAGAATCTTATTTGTGTAGTTCGTAAAAACAGATGTACTGGCACAGTACTGGTAGAGGAAGTAGATATAACAAAATATCGGTGTGTAAATAGCCAGTTATCTACCAATCACAGCGTAACTTAAAATATTGTATCTCACTGTTCGCTGTGGTTTATTCGTAGAAACATTAATTTTGATGTCTGGAATTAACACCTCTCAAAGTGAATCCGTCTAAAATGAACGTAGCTATATTGTTTCCAAATATATACAATGTACAACTAAGTGTTGTAGTGCCATGCCACGTCTCTTTTTTTCGAACTGATTACACTGTTAGCCTGACAAGGCCTTCACAGTTTCACCGTACTACACATGCCGCGTCTTGGAGAACAAAACCGTTCACAACGGTAAGATTGGTTTTACATACATCGAGACAACACTATCGTTGCTCTAGCCTCACCTACTTCGTTAACTGATACATATTCAGAATTCATTATCTTGAAGACGATATTTAATTATTTATAATATCATTTTTCTTATGAAATAGGTAATAGTAAACCGATTTTTGGTACTAAATGTGATTAATGAGATTTCTTTGTTACTATAAGAATTTAGTACCTGGGTGACCGAGCCTAGCTTAATTCTTAAAAAAACATTTTTAAATTAAAATAAACTGTTAGGTTTGCCTTATAAAATTAACATATTTTAACAAAAAAAAAAATTTTTTATCTCTTCTGCTTTCACTTAGATTTTAATTGGGGTTTCACGGATTTTCAAAGCAACCGATTTCCATCTGAGCTATTTTTGTTTTGACTGCGCCGGTGAAATTTACCGTTATATCTTAGGTATATTTTTTCATTGCTTGAAAACTCAGTTAAAAAAAGTTTTTTATGAATAAAATCTAGCTAGATCGATTTATTGTCCCCGAAACTACCTACACAATAAGCTTCACTGAAATAGATGACGCCGTTTCCGAGATCCTGAATATGTACAAATAAAAATATACAAGAATTGCTCGTTTAAAGGTATTAGATTGTTGGACTATTATATTCAAGTTTAGATGTGAAGATACTCTCTAAGAAAAGGATGAAATTTGAGGATATGGATCAAATTAAAAATTCCTCATTGGTAATATAAGAATTGGCAACGTTAACGGTTAAGATATTTCGAAGGCACGAAGCTATTTAAGATAACTTCTGCGCCCACAGACGCCAGCCCTGCAAAAGTTTCACAATCTTTTTGTTCGGCCACTTCGAGCCTACCCTATGAAGGGACTGTCACGACTAGCCAACAAAGGGAGGTGCCAAACTGTTCGCAAATAATATTGTCGCCGCAGACGTAAGCCCCCTGCGCGAAGTCCGAGAACACGTACACGATTCATTTCGGATTCAGGTCGTGATCCACTCTTTACGGGCGGCAGAAGTTTTATTCAATAGTTTTCGATTGTGTGTCGTGTTTACGTAATAGAAACAAGAGATTTTAACTTAACCTAGTGAAATTGTAAAGTAAGGCTAGATGATAATACTAATATCATACATGCAGATGTGAGTTTGTTTCCCACGTTTTCACGTCTTAAGTATTCAATCGAACATTATGTAAATTTGCCATCACGTTTGCAGGTGTACCGAAAGGGACATAGGGTACTTATAATCCTTAAAACAGTACAATTCCCGAGAAATTAGACTAAACCTACACTAACACGAACAAAAGCTAGTATTTAATGATATTTAGGACTAATTGTGCCCTACGTGTCCACACGCTTTTGTGGTACACTAATTATATCCGTCTTGTAATTTGTTGAGATGAAATAATTTTATAAAGTATTTATTGAGCAATTATATATTATATTTCTAGTAGTAGTTTTTACAAATAATGAAAATTGGTTGAAAATATATTTTTACGAAAACTAACACGATTATTAATGTTATAATTTATGAATTGAAGAATATTTGGAAAGAAATTTTTCATTTTCATTTTGAAGAAAAAGTATTAGGGTAATAAAGTTATTTAACAAAATTAAAAGTAAATATAAATATGATTCTTTAATTCCTAACGACATATGTTTTCATCGTTGCTACGATTAGCATTATGAAAACAATAAGTGATAGCATAAAGTGCTAATAGAATATAGGTAAGGTACATACATGAATACAAGTTAGCGAGCTCGTAAACAACAGTATGTGCTTATTACAAAATATATAGCGGTGTTACGCGACACTCTCTTTTATAAATTTATGCGGTCTGAATATTAAAGGTTATAAATTCTTATTAAATACATTTGAATTTACAGAGTTCTTGGATAATGCATTCTAGATGTTAAACGTATGATATTCCGTGAACAGTGTAAGGGTTTGTTACATAGGTAGTTCTCTGAAAAGTTTTCTATCTAGCGTTAAAAATCTCATGAAAATTCGTTCAACCGTTTTGGTTAATCCATCCGAGTGAAGAATTTAATCACATTCTTTTTTTTTTCTCGAACTGACTACGCTATTGACCTAGCAAAATCTTAACAGCTTCACTGGATTACACATTTACACATTACATTCATCTTGCTGTTATTGGCTACTTTATAATACTGGTAGTAATAAAGTACTAATACCGTCCAGAGATCAAAATTCGACCATATTAAGGAATACAAAGTTTGCTCATCACGTGATATTATTGAAGTTAAACTTCTTTTGGCGCGTTAGGAAAAAATGGTGAGAGTACATTTTTACGATGCGCGCGCACACCGTCACGAAAAACCGACACCCTGAAGTTAGTTATATTATACATTTTGTTTCTTTGTATTTGTTGTTTGTATTTTTTATATTGAAACTTACAATGTACTAAATACCTTTTTTCTATTGTTAGTGTCGTTTTTTCTACAAACGTAGAATAAGGCGAAAGATCAAATTTTTGGATTTTTTTTTACCCCTATTGTTAAGCCAAAGAAGTATAACTTCTAACACGTGTACATAAGTACACATACATTTTTTTATTGTCCATATCTACGTAAAAGTACGGAGTGTCAACTATGTCGTATAAAAATTTATAAGGGTATGGAAAAAAAAGTTTTCAAAATATAATTAATTGATATTAAGCCAAAAACCCTTCAGTAACTAAAAGATAAGATAAAATAAATCGGAGAACAAACATAAGAGAAAAAGGTACTGAACTGTTCATCACTAATCTTATAACAATTTTCATTATACAATGTATTATAAAACATATTATGTAGTTTCTATTCCTTGCACGGAAAGAAATAATTAAGCGGAGTGGTAGGAATTTATACCGAACAGGATCAAAACAGCCGTATACACGGCAATAAAATCATTAAATGATTTTCTTCTAGTTTGTAGCGTTTTGGGATGAGCCATTGTATCCAAACAAGGTATTTCTCGAAATTCAGATACATTTACTAATTTAAATCGGATGATATATCATCGATGGACGTTGAAGGAAGATATTCTGCGGAGGCCTGAATCGCAGAAATGTTCTTTTAGTCTTACCGTATATTGGAAAAGTATGAAACTGTGGACTACCTCGAGCTTAAAATAAAAATAGTTTAAAAAGGCCGATACATCGTGTTGTGGTGGTTGTGATTATTTCCATACCTTTCTTCGGGTAGAGGTCTTATGTCTAGCAATGGGATTTTTTTAAATAGGCGGCAAATAAACCTGGGGTCACCTGATGTTAAGTGATCACCACCGTCCATAGACACTTGCAACACTAGGAGAGTTGCAAGTACGTTGCCAGACTGTATTGGAGGGTGGGAGAGGAAAGGAAGAGGAGAGGGGAAGGTGGGGAGAGGTGGGCTCCAGCTCTCTCACTGACCGAACGAAACGCAACAATGCAAGCACTGTTACTTCAGAAAGAGGGTGAACCCATTCATGTTGAAACCAAGTAATACCTAGAACACTTTTAGAGGTAGCTGTTATTGTTATTATTATAATTAGGAACAGTATTAAAATACAATTTATTTTCATTATTTGCAATTGAATTAATTAGATAATAAATAAATTACAGAACACGACTAACGGAATATTGCATTAACAATAACGCACAGGCATTTATTCTTGACACACAATCGATTAAACATAAGAAGCGTGTAATCGATTAAAGCTTCTACAGAAACAAGAAATCGATTACCTTCGTACGTGCCTGTCACGAATCGATTGTAATTGTCACCTTCACGTTCATATCATGTACATAGTCTAAATAATTTGCGAAAGTGATTATTTTTTTTTATTAAATGGTGGCTCAGTGGTGGCTCGTTGTAACACTGGGATGTTTTACGTAGATTCGAATGACTTGGACTGAAGGAAAGAAAGCCCGAAAACTCCTTAAAATTTGATTAGAATATGTCGACTTTACTTTATTTTCCATAAATATATTATGCTTGTAAACCTTTCAGGATAATCTATACTCATGTTATAAAGAATTTGATTAGAATATTCACAGATACCAGATTAGGCCCCCCTCGGTAGTGGCTCAAGCCTTGGTCCGTTCCCTCGGTGTGGAGCACTTGAATGCGCTGCTCGCGAGATACACTCACACAAAATCTTACATCACTGCGACAACATTATACATATGACCTTCATACACGTGCACGCATACATACACGCTTACACATGAAAGTGGAAGGGTTTTATTTTTTTTCCTCATCGAACTGGAATAGTTTAGAAAATTATCCGATACGAAATACATATAAAAGTTGTTAAGGTATGTATGCTAGGTACATATATATGTTTCAACAACTCATATATATATATATTAATAGTTAGCTTAGTTTAGATCAAATAGGTCGCGCATTACACGTATCAGGTAACAGCCCAAGTCCAAGCCGAGATGTACCGTGCACTCTTGAGCTAGTTGTCAAATAAAATCGGCTGAGTGCCGTAAGCGCTCGCCTTAGTAGTCCAGTAAAGCTGTTAAGACCTTGCTAAGTCAATAACGTAGTTAGATCGAGAAAAAAAAAAACATACGAAACATTGTTGCTATGCTACCCCATAGAGACTATTCCTTTTTACGGAATATAAACTGAGATCGCGAAATGTTGCAAAATGCAGTAAAATGGTAAAATTACACACGTCAACTCAAAAATGAAAAAATATATCGTAATTACGGATGCATTCAAATAGCTAATAGAAATTAAGAGTTGCGTTGACAATTACAGAAAAAGAAAACTTATATTTAGATATTTCCGTGCAATTTTTCTCTCCATAAAAACCTTCCTCAGAGTTCAAGGAATAAATAAAATCAACAATTACTCGAATTGGACCAGCCGTCTGCGAGTTTTGCGCTTAGCAACATATTTTGTGATTCATATATATTTATACAGATTAATTACACAATAAAGTTATTTAAAGAGAGAAATTAGAGAAATTAAAGAAAGTTATTTCAATCATATTCAAATGCATTGTGTAATATAAAGAATTAAGGTAACATACAAATATACGGGAAAAGCGGTTTTATTTTAGAATATTTAGAGATAGGTAATACTTTTACTTACGCCAAATAGAACGTGTAAGTAACAGCTAGTAGATGTCTTTAATCGTAAATCGTGGTCGATTATGTAGGTATTTAAAAGATTTTTCACAAAACTGTGTGTAAATTTATTGTAAAATGGATATCACAAGAAACTTATATTTTACCAAATATTCTCACAATGTCACCAAATTGTATGTGGTGAAATACATAAATACGATATACTAAACCTGAGGCTCCCATAGAGTAAATGATAACGTCCAAAAACTGTGTCCTTATTGATGACTAGCCACTGCTCGCGACTTCGTTCGCGTTCTCAATAGGAAAAAACATCCCGATTTTGAAACATTTTTCACCTGTGCTCCGCTTCTATTGGTCTTAACGTGATGATATATATCCTATAACCGTTCTCGATGAATGAGCTATATAACACTGAAAGAATTATTTAAATCGGACCAGTAGTTCCAGAGATTACCCCCTACAACGTCACAACGTCACAAACTCACAAACTTTACCTCTTTATAATATTAGTATGGATAATTACTGCATAAAATTTATTCCTTATATAAGTAATTATATTATATGTAATGATCGATTAAAATTCAACGGTTGGTTACAAAATAATGGTAAGTACACCATATCACGTGCAGTTTTGTACAGGAAAACGACAGTATTTTTGCATATCATATACTTATATGCACTTATTTTACAGAATATTGCTCTTTAATCTATACTAATATTATAAAGCTGAAGTTTGTTTGGCTGAACGCGTAAATCTCAGGTATTATTGGTCTGATATGAAACATTCTTTCAGTGTCAACTAAGTCATTTATCGAGGAAGGCTACAAGCTACATATCAATACGCTAAGACCAATAGGAAGAACAATCAAGTATGTTTAAAAATCGTAATTTTTTGCTTTTGACAGCTTCCGCTGCGTGTTAACATTAGCACCAAAGTAACTATACCACGTGGAGGAAGTCGCAGGCAGTTAGTTCTAGTGAAAAGAATTAACAAGCAATTCATCGAAAATAGTCAATGTGTACCTTCCTAAGTAATACGAACTTTATCCTTGTGTATTTAGTTTCTTTAATGCAGGCCTGAAAGTTATTTGCAGATTTACTAAACTTTACGGTGAGCGCTCAAAGCATTCAGCCAAAATGGCTACTAGCCCGAGGGTGTTAAATCAGCCGAATTTCAGTTTAGACTGTTTCCGTACATGCAATGCTGCAAACTGTATCTAATTAGTTAAACACATGCGACAATAGCTATACATAGATACATAAAATATATGTCGTTACATTTCAATACAAGCTAAATCCAACTTTATCTGTTTTTATTTTTTACGTTATTTTTAAAGATTTTCAAATTTTATACATTAAAAAAATGAAATCTATAAAAAAAGCTAAAAACTTTATTAACAACAAAATCTGAACTTCGTTATTGGTGTATAAAAACTGAAAATTAAAAAAAGTAAACATATTATATGAACGATTAAAATTGAATTTAGTTCCTTGTGAAATGTAAGTATTCATATAATATATCTGAAAATGTATTTCTAAGCGTAATAGAAGCGACCTCTGTAGATGCGTATTGCTCTAAACACCTGCACACCGTCACCACGGAGTCTGACAGACAAAGACGCAGATAACGTGTATCATCTCATTGGTGCATCAGTCGAGGGCCACGCCCACAGCGGCCGGCAACCAATCACAGCACCGGGCACAGATCTTGAGCGTTATCTAGTTATCAGCCGTCTCACTTGGCGTGTCCTACTCCCATCGCTATTTTCAGAAGCTGTAATAAACTGTTACGGTGTTATAAATTCCACGTACATTCGGGTAAGCTATGTCATAGTGACGTCAACGTGGTTTTTGTTCTCCGTTCATTCACAATCTCCATAATCTTTTATACTTATCTATGTTCATGACATTTTTGAATTTGGAACTTTAGAAAGCGAATAGTCTGAGTAAGTCGAAACAAATCGAACTTTATTGTATTTCGTATCGCATGTATTTTTATTCTATTTTCAAATTAAACGATTCGAATTTTAAAGTAAGCCGAATTACTCAGTAATATCAGCCAGTCAGCTCAAAGGTAATGAAATTTAAAATGCAGATAAATTATTGAAAAAAAAAAACAACCAATTAGTGGTTCGTTTTACATTTAAAGACAATATATACGTTGTTATATTTGCTTATGTTTAAATAATGGTTTAATATTCAATGGTGTATGTGTTGATTAAATCTGTTGGTCAAATCTTCGAAATATGATACGATAAAATTCAGTAGTCACCGGCTATAAATTTATTGGTTTGTTTTCTTATTCGACACCCAGTTTTAGTCGACAGCCAGTATTTGATGACACACATCTACCAACAAGTCTTTATCAAAAACGTAATAATTATCGGTCTATCAAAACTGGTTGTTTTACCTAAATGATTTAGTTTAAACACGATTTAAAAATAAGTGCCCATTGTTATTAGTTAACTACTGTTATGAAATATTACTAATTTTAACATCAGGTTACTTTATCAAACGTACATTTGTATACACTAGTGGTGACATGCGACACTGTACACACATTACGATATGTAGATTAATAATATAATAATCCTATTATATAATCCTACAAGTGAAATAATTTGCAGAATGGGGTCAGTTGTTTCCAAGAATTATTTATTTATTTACTTACAAGGTACACATAAAAGATAATGCGTTCCAATTTTACAGTCACTGTTTTATCCTTCAACTCGTTTCCTAAAAACAAACAAACTTTAACATTTTATAGTTACAGTATAGTAGCTATATGGTATATAGGTTGTGCTTACGTAGGCAATAAAAACCGGTTAGGTTTTCTTTTGACGTTTTGTACGCTTTATGAAATGCTTCTAAGGCATTCTTTAGAAAAATAAGTTTTTGAATAAAATAATGTATTATAACGATCTTTAAAATACCCATAGTATGAGTTTTATGTTTATATGAATTTACAGTACAATTCAAGACATTAAACTACAATGTACTATAACTAACTGAAGACAGAGGACAGTTTGTAATTGTCATGTAGTCAACAATTCTTTGTACAATATATTCATGGCGTTATGTTACATAGAAAGGCTTTCTGATAAATTTAAATCATGCGGGATATAATGGCTCTAAATATTTTTAATTATGATGAGCTAAAACAAATTAAATGTAATTTTCATTGTGAATTAACATTCATATTCGGCGCTGTCATGTAGGCTTGCGAGCATCCGGAAGTATACTCACTGGGTAGTCACAAAGCGTGACAAACTAGAAGAGCTAGTCACTATGACTGAACATAACCTGGATTTAGTACTATTGGCCTAAATGTACAATTTACATATATAAGGTGATATCAAACCATTCCGAAGCAGATACAATATCCTACCTTTTTCTTTCCTATTTATGCTACAATAAATTAAATCGAATAATTTTTTTTATCTAGAATATTCTAGTCAAAATTGTATTGTCACTCAAAACTTCGATGTAGTTCAAATTCATCTTTGTTCGCTTTAATTGTAGTCCGGTGAAGCTGTAAAGGCCCTAAATAAGGCCAACACCGTAGTCAGTTCCAGAAAAAAAAAATCGCTTTTTTTTACAATATAAAAACTTTAAACTTAATGACAATAAAGTATAGGAAGCGTGTAGTTTTCTTTAGAATACTAACTATAGTTCTGAAGAATATCTCGTACAAGCCAACAAACTGTACCTCATTACAATAGAATACATTACATTACCTACCTATATTTCTGATAATATCCATCTGGCCTATATAACAAGTATTAACAAAAGCTCTACACTAAATATTCATTTTAAAATAGTAGGTAAAGATTGACTTAAAATGGTATTAAAATATACGTAAGCTATTATTAACATTGTAGTTACAATTTTGTATCTTTAAAAATATGATCTCATAAAATTTTATATGTAATATTAATTGGAGGAAATTTTATGGTTGTCTAATTTTGAAAATAGAATACCAAGGTTTATATTTACATCGTTAGCTTGATCGTTTTCAGTGCAAAAAGCTTATATTTTCAGTCGACATCCCTGTTACGCGGATCCGTAACGCTCGTGCGACAGAGAGGGGTGTAGCGTAAAGACACAGGCGGGTCGAGAGGGGGTTGACGCGGGGGGTGGGGTGGCCCGGGCGAGGGTATGTGATTCGGGATTCTAGGGATGAGCTATTTCTCCCTTCCTCTCGTTACTTTGGCACCGTTCGTCGCGGCTGTTACACATCTGACGGCGGCGTCGGTGTTCCATTATCACGAACAAATCGCACGCGAACACCCGAAAATACTAACAAATATCATAGATAATTAATTACTATTCTAATTTATAAATTTTACTATGTGATTGTGTAAGTGTAAAATAATTTTATGAAGTGTGCTTTTTTAATGTTAATTAAAAAAAAAATAGTACAGACGTTAAAGAGATTTTTGATTAACATTTCGTGGTATGACACGTTGAGAATAAATGAAAAAAGTGATGAATTCTTAATTTTTTTTTGTGATATCGGACAATGTTAATATATAAACCGCATGTTGAATTTTGATACGAGTTTGAAAATGAAGATGTCTGGTAAGTTTCAATAAGCGTTCACAGATATAATTAGCAATGTGTAATAATACGCAATACGTTTTTCTACGTTGTAATTGCTCAAAGAATTCTGATATATCTAATATACAATTTAGTCTAATATTTACACCGTGAGAAAGTTATGTTTATAAAAGTTATTTAACAATAAAAGAAATAGATGGTTACGTAGATATTCACTTAACAACAATACATTTATTAGGAATCGTTAGAAAATCATAAATATTTTAAATAAAAACGATGTAAAGATTTTTAAATAATAATATCATTTAATTCAATCTCATCACACGATTACATCCATATTTTTTGTTATAATTACAATATTAAGTTTAGTAATAATTATAAAAATTAATAAATAACAACACACAACACAACACACAATGTAACCGTAAGTGGCAGGTTCGGGTTAAATACGTAATCTATTTCTCTAGGTGTACTTATTAGTATGTATGGTTTTTATAGATTTTCATAAAATGTCGCAAAATTTTAGGTTTCGGGTCTAATAAGATTATTTAACATGATATTTCTTATAGGACTTAAGTGATAATAAGAAATTAAAAGTAATTAATAAACCCACGTAGCCATCGTAGGGTTAATTATCGTGTAGCGAATTTTTTTATACAGTAAAAAGTATGCAAAAAGCATTTAAACATTTCTTGATAAATTATTATTTAATTTAAAATACTCATAGTGTAATAATTTCGGTTTTTTTTTGGGTTTAAATTGCATAAGTTTAAAAAATGTTTATAACCCACTCGGTGTTATCGGTGTAAGGGTGTGCGAAAAGACCCGAAAACGACTATCAGTTTTTCTAGTTTCGGTTCTGCAGATGAGTGTTATCTTTTGACGGGCGCCGACGGAATAAAGTATGTTTATTTTGGAAGATTGACACAGCTTAAGATCGTTGTTTATATCGTGTCAGTGTGAAAAAGATGCTATGCGTTTAATTTGTAGGTGGAATAAAGATTTTATTTGTTTTGGTCTGCGGTTTGGATTGTTGCACCTATTTGATAACGGAGTTAAAGTTTTTTTTTATCTATAACTAATAATATTTTGTGATTTTTAAAAATTCTTAAAAATGATAGATTTACTTTCGTGTTATAGTGTAGGCGATATAAATAAATCCTTCGCAACGTTAAATTCGTTACAAATTACGTTTTATATATAGACGGTGTTATTTCTATATTAACAGTATACAATAATTATATATACATTTTGTTATTGTATCCGTTATATTAGGTTATCTATCTATTTATAATCTGTAAGCACAGAAAATATAAATCGAATTTTTACGATGTTAATTTGTACTTATTATAAGAGTTGTACAACTATTCTAAATACGTGTACATTTGTAATATCAACTAATTGTGAGATATATAAAGATGCAAAACAAATAGATATATTTAATAATCAATGTTTTTAAATGAAAACAATCATGTTCTACATGTAATTTCTTTTGGGTTCATCTAATATGTTATTTATTTATTTGACTACTAGCTTTGACGGACGGCTTTACTCGCTTTATTCTATTAAATATATAAATATAAATTCCGTTATTTTATATTTGAACTATGCCTCGGTGTTTTCACATTGAATGCTTTTTTTAAACGATAGCTATCCTTATTTTGTATTCCCGAAAAAAAAAACGCACGCAAATTTCTTGATGAACGGTTAAGCAGTTGAAACGTGAAAGCGAAAAGGAAAACTGAATTTAGTATGTATATTAATATTATAAAGCTCGAGGGTTTGTTCCTTTGGTTTAATGCGCTAGTCTAAAAAAATACTGATCCAATATGAAACATTCTTTCAGTGTTAGAGAGCTCATTTGTCGAAAAAAGCTATAGACTATATATAATTATGCTAAAACAAATAAGAGCGGAACGCTAATGAAGAATGTTTCAAAATCTTTTTTTCGTGTTGAGAGCTTTCTATGCTTTTTTTTTTCGAAATGACTACGCTATTGACCCAGCAAGGTCTTAACAGCTTCACCGGACTACTGCTTTCTCTGCGTGTTAGTGTTAGCCCAAAGTAACTATTCCTAGTCGGGGAAGTCGCGGGAACAGCTAGCATTAGATACAATGATCGAGATTATGAATAAGGTGTTCTCAGAAATTATCTTAAGCATTCAATATACATCAGCGTATATTGAATAGGTACATCAGCGTAAAGCGTCCAACATCTTTTGAACAAGATACGGTCACACTGTCCACGAGAATACGTAACACAAATTATTATCATAGACGTCATAGATACCATAGTTATTAACGCTTGTAGCTTTTAATAAGATTCGATGTCTAATTAAATAATTATTAACAAGTTACAATATATTATACAGTTCTAAATTTCAGAGTGCATTCCTTTTGTATGTATTTCTAATTACACTTTTTGTTGCAAGAATAGGTATATAGTAGTCACTTCTTACAATTCATTTCTGAAAGGGCTGTACAGTTCGACATTCAAAAACTACAGTAATGCAATAGGTATCAAAAATATGTCGTTGTTTGTGTTGGATTTAGGATTCATATAATTTAATAAGTATTGCAATTTAATATATTTCTTTATACTATTAAGCATAAAGTTTTGCGTAAGCCGTAACCCAAGTGTGGTTTACGAACGTATCATCTGGAATAATAGCTGTAAGAGGTGATTAACATAACATTTTGATTGCGAAAGCTTTTAATCTATACTAATATTATAAAACTGGAGGGTTTGTTTGTTTGGTTGAAGACGCTAATGCCACGAACTACTACTGGTCCGATCTGAAAAATTCTTTCAGTGGTAGACAGCTCATTTATCAAGATAGGCTATAGATCAAGGATTCCCAAAGTATGCGCCGCGACACCCTGGTGTGCCGTACAAAATAAAGAGGGCTGTGTGGCACTTCGTTTAACCTTACTCCGGTAGCTTAACTTAGTTATTCATGGATACAGCGTAAACCACTTAATTCCCATCACATACAAATACATGTTGTGGATGTTTTAATATCTTTGCCTTCCGCTGTGTGTTAGCTTTAACCCAAAGTAATTATTGCACGCCGAGGATGTCGCCGGTAAAAGTTAGTAATCATCTAAATTCTAATTATCTAAAATTATAACTAATAGATCAAACCATTTATCAATGGATTAAGTAAGGAAGTGAATATGCAAAAGACGTCCATCATAGATAATAGTTGTCTTATCTTATATCATTTCTTCTTACAAGAATTTATTTTTTAATATGATTTATCGCTAAAAGTCTAAATGCGTCCTAATTTGCATTTGTTATGTTAAAGAGAATTTTATGAGTGAACAAACCGTACCGCGAACTCTTGGTGACACAAACCGAAGTAAAATGAGCTTATTGTCAGTCGCCGTGTCTAACTTGTGAAATCGACTTACAGTGGGGCCCTTTTGCCTTGAGACATCATGAGAGATGGTTTCATAATTTTCCTGTTCATAGCACAAAAGAAATGTTATGTATTCAAATTATTTAAGTATTTATCACAACATGTACTGAAAACTGATGCCGTAATTATTTTCTACTAACGAGACCGGTGGATGTTGTTCTACTTTGATGATAAAAAAACCATAAAACCTTGACAAATTATACATCCAAACCATCCTTGTGAGTTTCACGTGGCTTTTACTGTCAGATAACTCATCGTATAATAAGTAACTTAGACGTATTTTGTTAAACAAGACTTCGTCTGCAGTGCTATCTCCATATCGGTTGGACGTATTTTCACGGGACTTTTATGGGCAGATAATTAACTAATGAGCTATTTTATTTCAAACTAGTGGGCTCCACAGATATTGCCTCGCACTGATAATAAAAAACTTTGACAAGTTATATACTCAAACCTTTCTCGTGAATTAGTTGATCTATTGGCGAAAACCGCGTAAAAATCCGTTCGGTAGTTTTTGAGTTTATCGCGGACATGCAGACAGACGTGGCAAAGAACTTTTTTAATGATAAGTAATGATTACTGTTCCGTATAAGAAAGTTGACTAATTTTCTATAAAAATTATAACAATATTGAATCTATATTAATATTATGAAGCTGAAGAATTTGTTTGTTTTTTTAAACGCATTATTCTCAAGAACTACTAGTCCGATTTGACAAAAAATTTCAATGTTAGATAGCTTATTTATCGAGGAAGGTTATATCAACACGCTAAGGCAGAGGACGCTAATAGGAGCAGAGCACTAATGAAGTATGTTTCGAAATCGTGTTTTTTCCTGTTAAGAGCTTTCGCTGCCTGTTAGCGTTAGCCCAAAGTAACTATTCAACGTGGTCGAAGTCGCGGACAGAAGCTAGTTGCTAATAAGATTTGCATAATTTATATAATATTTCATATAATATATGTAAATTTCAATGACAGTAAATTACGATATTGTAATCAAGAACAATAGACAAAACCGCTCCATAGACTTTCTTGTGCAGACCGAGACCATGTTCTTATTTAAGTCTGAAGCGAATTTCTACGGAAACCGGAGATTTAACGACGGCTCGTCCGCATTGTCCGTGCACGCAGCGTTCGAGGTGAGACGCGTTAAATGGACCTTGCGACGGCTAATTTGAATTGGATATTCGAATGTATGATTTTTATAGATGTCATTTGAGAAGTCACTAAGACTGTGGGTATTGAATTTTCGAAGTAAACGTTCTTTACGCACGCTTGACTTTTGGAGTAAGCTGGTGAATACGTGACGAGAGCGTTACGAAAAGTGTGATCGATGGCGAACGGAAGTAGAGACGGAGATATAAGTTGGTGAAGATAGCCCATAGTTAGTAAAACCCAAAAAATTGCAAAAAAAAAATTCATGTACATGTATATACTATACATATGTATATCTAACCTTCTAATACCTTTAAACGACCAATTCTTGTATAGTTGTATATATTCAGAATCTCGGAAACGGCGTCATCTATTTCCGTGAAAATTAGTATGTAAGTAGTTTCGGGGACTATAAATCTATCTAGCTAGATTTTATTCATAGAAAACTTTTTAAACTGAGATTTCAGAATATAACTAGAATATGAAGGTAAATTTTGCCACCGCTGTCAAACCAAAAATAGCTCAGATGGAAATTGGTTGCTTCGAAAATCTGTGTAAACCCAGTATGAATCCGAGTGTATACAATTTTTTTTTTTTGTAAAAAATGATAATTTTGTAAGGAAAACCCAACAGTTTATTTTAATTATAAATGTTCTTTTATAGAACCGAACTAGACTCGGTCGCCCAGGTACTAAATACATATAGATGGAGCTCAAGAAGTTTTACTTTACTCGTGTGATCTTAAGCTTAAGCCTGTTAAGGCGCGTTGAGCGGTGTTTTTGATAGGAGATAAATTTATGACTTCGCGTCATGACATACTAGTAAGCATGACCGACGGTATTGCGTGCGCTTCCGTGGCTTGCGTCATATAGCGATGCGTAGTATAAGGTCTTGTATATATATAATATTAATATTTTGCTCATCATATATTTGATTGATTAATAGATTTCATAAAGATTTAGGTATATAATTATTGCTCAGAGTGCTAATACATATGAAGACAATACACAATACACTGAATAACAATTTCGATAAACAAATTTTAAAATTTAAATGTATAATGTATATAATATTTAAATTTAAATATTGTCATCCAATTATTTTACTTCTGTCGGAAGTACTTATGATTGTCTCAACTTTTTTTTTAATATAAAAAAATCCTTTTTGCATATGTTATTAAATTGAATTGACAGGTGTCTCCACATAGCAACTACGCGTTTCGTACTACCTCAAGGACTTGTTTCAAAGAACTATTCTATACTATACGTACATCCTGCGTATTGTGTATCTCGCTTTGCTCTTTTGTTATGCTAAGCAGTTATCTTTCGTAGCCGTATTATGAGCGTTTATCAGGCGGCAAATTTTTATGGCGTTTTTTTGTCGCCACGTGCTAGGAAGACTTATGGACAAGATAGGGGTTGTTTTAACAAGTATATTAGTAGTAATAGGGTGGGTAATATGATTTATAGAGTGTCTCATTCAGCTGTATTTGCTTAGGGGTCGTAGTTTATTGATGACACGCGTGTACTGCATTGCGTTTCATAATAATTACGAAAATGTTCTCTTTTGTAAAACACATTTCATAAATAATTGGCGAAGTATAACTTTAACGCTTTGAAGCGAGTAATTGAGTGAGTTTTGTTCAATTGTTTGTAATATGTATTCAATATAGGGAATGTAATGTTTTGTAGGTGGTAGAGCTACGCTGAAGCTATTATGGTTTCACCATGAATGTGTCAGCTCGCCCGGGTTAGTACCACCCTCTCACAGAAAACCGACGTGAAGTAACAGGGCTTGCATTGTTGCGTTTCGTTCGGTCAGTGAGAGCGCCGGAAGTTCTTACACTACACCGATCGACGTAGGTTCTTGTTCTAAAGGGAACCTGGAGTATTGGTGAATTAGGTGAAATAACGTGATACAATTATAACGTAAAACAAATATATTTACGTCATTTCACTCATTTACAGTAGGTATATTAGGGGTTTTCCTCGGGATTAAAATATCTTATATGGATATGTAGTACGAAATACCGTCATAACAAGTTTTATATGTACATTTTTGGCTATTGTGGCTTCTATATTGATAAAAATACCAAATGACTCATTGCTTTTGCTATTTAAATCTAACGTGGAACTACCGAATTTCGGTGTAGAATAATGTAGTAACTGTCAGGTGCATTCATAAAAGTTTACATGAGTCTTTGTTTATCTTTAATTGATTCTGCACAATAATCAAAGTTTATCTTTTTAAAGTTTTAATTTGAAACAATCTATAAGCGGAGGGTAAGCCTGTTTGTTTGTGTGGCGACGCAAAATACGAACTTTGTATTATTAACCAAATATTCAAAAACATTTGCAACGCTATATGTATAAGCATAAGATTCAAATTGTTTTGTCGGCAACTCCTTCTACTAGCGTTACGCGGCACGTGCCGACGACCTAACGCCTTTTGATAAATACGCCTAGTTGAATTTTTGTATTTAATAAAAATGAATATTTATGTAATAAAGTAAATAAACTGTAATCATTTTATAGAACTAATTTGTAATGCTTTATCTTTTCATTGTGCTTGATTCCTACCGTAATCTGTTATTTTATGCGTATAAGTTATACAAAACAATTCCGATGTGTTACATCTGTCAGGCGTCCTGTTACAGCTCAATTTTGTGCTTTATTTATAATGTCATTTACAATTAATATATTTATATAAAATAATGTTTATTTCAAAGTAACCTATATATGTAAAGGGTATTTCAGCACGTGGTTTATAAGCCATTGATTAAACGAAGCAAGATTGCAAAATTGTTTTTATCAACTTGTGAAGCTAAGTGAACCACATTTGAAGCATCAGAATAAAAAAAAATAAAAAAATGAAGACGTGCAAGATGTTGATCGCATTATGTCTGGTTTCCGTTGTTCACAAAGCATATCCGCTTGTCTCTTGTCTCTCAAAACATCTCTGCTGAATGCAAATCCCACCACGATGTCTGCCTAAAACGCTTTATGTTGATAAATGTATTAAGTACAATTCAAATTCCATCTCCAATTAAGAAATTGGAATATTAATCACTAGCCTTTGCTCGCCGCTTTGTCTACATTAATACAGATTTGAGCTATTCCTCGGAAACTGTTTTTCTAGGTTAAAGTTACCAAGATAGATTTTAAAATTATACCTTTCTCGTTTTTAAATATTTTTCCTTTTCATTTATGGAGTTTTATTCAACTGATGCTAAATATCAATATGTGTCAACCAATAACACGCAAATCTTAGGTCTGAAGTGCTGCTACCAAAATATATCTATACCAATATTATAAAGCTAGAGAGTTTGTTTAGTAGTACGTTCGAGAAAAAAAAAAAAGGTTGAACGCGCTAATCTCAGGAACTATTCCGATTTTAATTTTTTTTTTCAGTGTTAGATGCCTCATTTATCGAGGAAGCTATAAGCTTATATCATCACACTGAGATCAATAGGTTCGAAGAACCCGTGAAGAATTAAAAAAAAAAAAATTTTTTTTGATAGCTTTCGTTGTATGTTTAGTTTTAGCCCAAAGTATCTGTTTCACGCAAAGTCGCGGGCAGTAGCTAGTAACTATATAAATATAACAATTTTGGGATTTTCAATAATTCAAAGAACTTAATTTCTAATTTTTACATGTAGGCTTTCACGTAATGTATTATGTAATTATGTACCTGTGTAATTTGATTTAAACGAAAATTTTATAATGAATGATTTCGATTTCTATACACCACTAATTTAGCATAATAATGACATTCCTAACAGTTAATATTCCAGAACTTTGTTCTATAATCTATGATATTCGTTATTTAAAATTAGTTCATTTTTTTTGATCTATTATATTTTATTTGTTCACAGCAGCAGACAGCCAAGAGTCTGGCAGCCCACCGCCGAGCCCGACTGACTCTGCCACATCAGAATCAGCGCCCACCCTAGTTCATATAAAGCAAGAAACCATGGCACCAGGAACTGATATGAAAGAATACTACGGGGCCATAGACTTTGGCCTATCAGATACTTACCTATCGAATTTCTCCGAATACGGACGTGGATATCTAACCAGGCCTTTAGATTTACCTAATCAAGGCTTTCTGGATCCGAAAAGTCCAAAAGATAAGGATGATTCGAAAGACGATGATATGGGAGAAGATTTTAACTTACCAATGGAACTGATATTGAAAAATAGTGGAATATTCGCTAGAGTGAATATTACTATTGGGACAAAGTATGGACCTTTTGTAGGAAAATGGGAAACGCAGCCACTAGACAGGAGATATGCTTGGGAGGTAAGTACTTGTAAAATTAGTGAATATGATAGTATTATGGGTATGTAACCAATAACCTCGATTTGCAGTGATATTACTAAGAAAAAATATTTTCAATCTGAACATTTCGATATGGTGCAACTTTCTTGAAGGATGGGATGGTATTAGTTCTTAAGGAATTATTAACCTTATCTTTCACTGTATATAACGTAGTTAGAAGAATGTTTTTTGCCATAACTCAACATTTTTGGATACCTCACAATGATGAACAATCAATATTCAAAGGAGACTTATTAATTAGATTCCAATTACAAAAAAGTAGAACATAATTCATAAAGAACTATTGGTATGTTGGTGGATGGATGGTATGTTAAACTAGAATGAAGCACATACTTAGAACATTAAAAGAAAGAAAGAAAATAGATTTATTTTGGACATTGCGTTAATATACCATTGATTTAAACCTACAGTTAAACAAGATTTCTATACTTTTGACAAAAGACGATACTAGAAATATACAACGGACTAAAATTTTTGTTTAAACGTAAAAAGGTTTTTTTTTCTAATTTTTGGTTTTTAAATATTTTTATATGGTTTAACTTGAATGTTATAATTGAAAACGTTTGAAATTCTCCTTAACCATAAAGTTATATGCGTAAATAAAATATATAGACGGTTATTCAATACAAGAGCGATTTATATTTATAACCAATTAGACTGTTCGACTTTTGTTTTTTTTTTTTCGTGTTAATCTTCACCCTCAGCCCGTGATGAGTTGATGACAAAGCTCGTTTCTTTAGTCCTCCTTTGGTCTTATGAATGAGCCACTTGTTCGTATCAAGTGTGAAAATTGAGTGTCAAATATGTTAATAAATTACAACTAAATACCCAACGTCGAGTTCGGATGCAATAAACCGTATATTTTATTGATCTTCTGAAGTTCTCTTGGGTGCGTTTTTTTGCATCACGCTTCGTTAAAGTTGATATGGTTTTGGGAAGTTAACTCCAGATTAGGAAATATGATTAGATACACTATCGGTGAGCAATTGTATGATCTTTTTAAGATGAGTTTTTCGAGAGACTGCGTAAGCGAACGAGGGGCGTGGTGACACGGTTATCTGTGTAGGAAACGGAAATCAATTGTTAAGATTTCTGGTTTGCGGATTATGTTGTATTGTTGCTTACGTAAAGTATTGAATTACTTGCATTATGCGGTTGCTTTCAGATATGTTGCGGTTAAACAAAATGTTGTATGATGAAATTTTTATTCTTATTATTTGCAAAAGTTGTAGTTATATCTTACTACTAGACGAAATTATTTTTATGATTACTCTTAATAATTTTAATAATAAGTAATGTTATTTTTAACTACTTGCAGTATTTAATTAGGAAATCGGTCTTCTGATATTAGTAACAGTAAAAATAAAAACCTGAAATAAATGTAGTTATACTTAATTTAATACAAATAAACTCTACTTTCCGTACCGTAACATAATATAAAGAATCTACAACGTATCTAATTTAATAGATTATAATTTATGCTTTAAAATATTTCTAGAACTTTTATAAATGTTTCATAAAAAAAATGTGATACCACGGGCTTACTAAGTACATTTTATATTAACGAAATAAATTTGGTTTGGACTATACATATGAAAGAATAAAAATTATAAAGCTTTATATAACAAAACACAAAAAACCAACGTGAAGTAACAGTGTTTGTATTGTTGCGTTTCGTTCGGTTAGTGAGAGCGCCGGAGTCCCACCTCCCCCTTCTCCCTTCGCTCCCTCCCCTTTCCCACCAAACTCAGGCTGGCAACGCACTTGCAACTCTTTTAGTGTTGCTAGTGTCTATGGACGGTGGTGATCAGTTAACATCCGGTGACCCACGAGTTCGTTTGCCTCCTACGACATAAAAAAATGAATATATAAACATGAAATGCTATGAAGAGAACAAAAATGTGCCCTTATCAGTAGAGTATAGAGCCTAAATGATAGAAAAATTATTTTAGTGATATTTTTTTATCCTAATATTTTATTTTGTCATTTCAATTTATTTCCATATTACATATTCACCTAATTAAAGAAGGTTTATAAGTGCCATACAGATTGCATATAAATTAACAAGTGAAAGGTATAAAATGCTGTCCATTTTTATATTGCTGAGTATTCATTTATGGAATAACGTCAACAATGGACCGGATGCGTTGCGGACATCAAATTAATTCGCGATGCGCAAGATGATATCATATGTCTACATGAGACAGACACAAAGATTTACGATGTGGTGGGTGTAATGTTGCAGTCAAACCAAACTATTGTGATATTGTAGAGCGGACATTTAGTTCCGGTCGATCTGATGTTTTGATGACAGCGACTAGTTACACAGAATTGTGAATAAAGAATGCTTTCATATGAAAGACACCTTTATTTTAAATGCGTTTAAGGGACAATCGTTACGCAAACAAAATAGTTTATATAAATGTGTTTAATTTTTACGAAAATTAATTAAACTTTTTTTCATTCATTGAAATAGTCAAATTAATAAGCACCTACAAGGAAAATCGATTAATAATTTGATTCTATAATATATTGGTATTTATATTTTATCTTATATCGTATAATATTTATCAGTTAAATATATCGTTTTCAAGCAGGAATTTGCAGCAATACATGATATGATCAAAGTGTGGCCGAGTAGCAATATGATTATTGTTGTCATGCATTATTTGGTGGCTGATAAATCAATTACAATATTGTATACAGTTTCCTCATGTACAATTATCTAGCAATATATATTAGCAATTTCCCGTACTTTTGAATGTGTTTATGATTCTTTATTTTAAACGATTGCGTCACCTTTGTCAGCGCCTGGAGGGCTTAATTTTCAAAAGTCACCCTTAGTGCTCACATACAGAATAAAAAACTCGCATGCAGAATTCAACTGGCAAATTAAACGGCTCTAGCTTCAGTAGCTTGTGTTTTTATTATACAGCAGACAGTCATTTGTTCTAAAATACATCTATATATATAAAATAAGATTTTAAATCTAATGCTTCTATACTTTTTTAGACTATTGCGAAAACAATTGTTGCTGGTGTCTAGGAATAAGTAAAAAATACATTTTTTTAGAAATGTCTGTCTATTTGTAGGTCTATCTAACTGTAGTATCTGGTTGTTTGTTGGAAAACGCATCATAGAGCATATCTTCGAGCAAAATTAGTCTTTGTTTCATTAAAATCGGTTCATTCTAACAAAAGTTATTGTATATTTAATGACGACGCGACTTAAGTACTAGAGAAAAGTAGTTAAGTACCTAAATTGACTTAATACATTTTGTATTTGGTAGAGCCATGCTGAAGCTATCTATTGTTGGTTTCAACATGAATGGGTCAGCTCGCCCGGAGTAGTACCACCCTCTCACAGAAAACCGACGTGAAGTAACAGTGCTTGTATTTTTGCGTTTCGTTCGTGAGTGAGAGCGCCGGACACTCACCTACCCTCCCCTCTCCTTTCATCTCCCCCTCCCCCTTTTCCACTTTCTCCCAAAACACAGGTTGGTAACGCACTTGCGACTCCTCTGGTCTATGGAAGGTGGTGATCACTTAACATCAGGTGACCCACCTGTTCGTTTGCCTCCTATGATATAAATAAGAATTCAGATTATTTTATCAATAACCTTAGATAAGGTTGCATTCGGACGAAGTAGCGGATTCAGCTAGATGGATATATTATTGCTTAAATTCTATTAGAAGGAAATATTGTTGTTTTCCTAACCTAGGAAAGTTTCTTTTCTTTTAATAGTAAATTTTTACGATGTCACTATTGTTAATATGTAATATGTTAGTATGACCGACAAATAAATGACCTTTATGTCATCTCCTCTACAATATACAATTTTTAAGGTTCTTTTTCATCGTGTCGTAAGCCGCTTGATCTCACGGTCGTACGTGACATCAGGGTAAGTGTGCCAATTGTGGACACGTCATTAGGAACCACAGAGCCGCGCGAACTCAATCGCTGACCATGCCGCTTCCAGCCCACTACACATAGAATATCCTTTGATGCCTTTTCATTTTACAACACAATGATAATAGTGGAATTTCGTTTTAGGAAACTATTGATGGACAACTAAACTTCCGCTACCTTCTATTTATTATTTTATTTGGAAAACAGAAGCATATTTTTAGACATATCTATTAATTCAAGAGAACACTGTAATTGTCAAGTTAATACCATATATCAGTAGGTACTAGAAACGATGCCGTATCTCTGTTATCTATAATACGTTACGTAATTCATATAAATTTCAAAAACATATCCAAGAATATTTTGCTTTTGATACAGGTTGTATGTGTTCGGAATTATCTACGAAGAAGAATTTCTAGTATGCAAGTACATTGAACTTCAATGGCTTTACCCTTGACTTCTCACATAATAGGGGAACTCTTTTATCGTTTAATATTATTACCATAACTATGCAAAACTTTATAAGGAAATAGACATATTTTATTTTTATTTTAACGAAATAATTTATCTCATATAAATTATTATTATCACTATCAAATGAATTTTATATATTATATAAAAACTTTTTAACAAAAAATTAAACCGCCGAAAAACTGAAAAGCAAAAAATAATAAACCTTTTACTTTATTCATCTTAATAACTAAGTTCTTAAACTAATGTAAGTATACCTAAGAAATTTTAAGTCGGCACCAAACAATCAAATTAATTAATTTCGTAAAGCGTGATGCGCGGCGGCGGCGCAGCGTGACACACCCCTTGCATGTCGAGCGCTTACGAAGCAACCCGAACGGGCAAACACGTTACACGTTACGTTACAAAATTTCTTAGGTATACTTACATTAGTTTAAGAACTTAGTTATTAAGATGAATAAAGTAAAAGGTTTATTATTTTTTGCTTTTCAGTTTTTCAACGGTTTAATTTCTTGTTAAAAAGTTTTTATTTTATAATTTTATGTGGCTATGATTTTACTAATTACTAAATTCTTAATTTATTTGTAATACACAACTCAGAAGGTGAATTATAAATCATGCCCTGTTTTCCTACCCTTGGGGTTGCTTTTTTCATGTTTACATGTATATGGGACCAATTTCTGGGTATACTCTTCCAAATGAAAGGATATAAATTTAATTCGGACTATTCTGTCTAAAGATATGCGCGGTCATAGACATAATCAGTGCGTGAATAATCAATCATTCTCGATTTTCATACCCTTAGGGTTGAATTTTTTTTCCCAAATTTAAATGGGTCCCAACTTCGGAGTATACCCTTTCCAATAAAATAATTTTTAAAGTCGGACTATACTGTAAAAACTTATGCGTGATCATACATAAAAATATATATATATATATATACGCGACGAATTGAGAACCTGCTCCATTTTCTTCGTTGGTTAAAAATACATCGTATAAATTAAGTCATCCGCCGCGTCTGTCTGTTTGTTCTCGGTAACTCAAAAAGTACTGGGCGGATTTTTATGCGGTTTCTTTAATAGATAGAGTGAGTGATTCATGAGGTAAGTTTAGTTATTTTTTTTTTTGTAAATTGGTGGAAATATAACGTTAATTGTAGGATGTATCGGAAAAAGTCAAGCCGCCTAGGAGCTTTGAGATATAACAAGGCAATTTAGAAGATAAACGATGCCGACAAAGTCGCGGCAATCAGCTAGTTACTTATAAAAGAAATACGATTCTTCTGTGGTAATACTTAAACTGTACAATTATTTAAAATATCATTGTTTACTTAAATATTCCTCTCAATGATAAAGCAACCTACACTTAATAATTTCTCAGACTTTCTACCTGTAAATAAAGGGTGCTTCGATAACAATATGAAACAACCGTTTCCCAAAACGTCAATATCTCAATAAAATCTTCCAAAAGTATCCGGGTAATCAAAGCTTATTTTTTTATGCGAACATCCCGTGTCAAAGTGCAATAAAAGGTTGCGTATAAGTAAACCCTAATTTCGGTTTCAGCGTGACCCCCGTCAACAATTTTTTTCATTCTATGATTTAAACTTTTTGTTAAAAAACTTGAAGGTAACGGTAAAGATGTCACCGTATTCACACTTTTTAGTGAAAACTTGATTGGCAAGGTTTTTTAACAAATAAAATAGTTGCGAAATCTCTTCAAACGCATCTCTCTTTCTTTTCAATACGACGTCTGCTAATAAAAGTTCTTTTATTCGGCAACCACTTGAAAAAATTGGCCAATAAATTTCTCACAGGTTTTAAAATCATTCCTACCGCGTTGCTTCGGAAGGATTTAAATTTATACGATAATTTAATTAATATTTATTTGATTTCTTTATCATTGAGAATTATCACCATATTTATTTAAGCTACGCTGAGAAAAAAATTAACAAATGAAATATGTTAATTTAAGAGATATACCAGTTAGTAACAAAAAAGATCATCTCGTAACAAAAATGTCAATCATTTTATTATGAATTCATTGATATTTATGCATAAATCATATATTATTTCATAGGGTGCATCTGTTAAAATTATTACCAAATGGAAATCCACTAATCATTATTGCAACTCTAAATTGAAAAAATGGATGTAGCATCGATAATGTTCTGCTTGTAATTGACAAAGGGAGCAGTTTATGAATGATTTATTCTGTTGGTTTTTCATCGGGAAGCGTTGGAGCTTGTAATAAACGTATATTAAACAAACTGTGTTTGGACGATCACGTATGAATGTAATAAATTACTCTGATCAAATTTATATGGTTTATTTGTCAATTTAGATAGAGATAATATATTTAAAATAAGTAGGCGTCCAGTGGTCGACATTCGACAATAGTTCATTGATTTTTTTAAAGTTTGAACTTCCTTAGGGTTCTTTTGTCAATAATCTAAAATCAAAGGTTTTTAAATTTATTGACATTGATTTTGGTCATATTGCTATACTCTCATGACAACATGAAGCAAAGTAACATGAAGTGAGAGCAGTCCTGTCGTCTAAAAATTTTGACATTCAATAAGACCAAAGAGAATAGTAATTATTTCAGTTGTTCCATAAATTTACTAAAGATAATTTATTTAACTATTAATTATTAATGTATATTATGAATTATATATAAATAAATAATTATATATTATCTTATTATAAAATTAACCTACATTTTGACCAGTAGAATTCAAAGGGCATGCAACGTCAGTCATGTTAAAAATATTGAAAAGGTAATTGACACGTAAGAGTAAAATGACATCAAAATGATGTGGAAAAAGTCTTTCATTTACATGATGTGTGTTTATGTTGTGTAAAATGCAAGCCGTAGTGTGAGTAATACATATTATAATTAACTTTATGCATTTCTAATGCATTTTATACAAAAAATAGCTTTCTGCACTTCTTCTCCATATAAACTTTAACTATGCTAAATTTCACGTTCATCCGTGCGCACAATTTGTTTAAAAATAGGGTACAAAGTTTTGGCTTCACGTATTAATATTTAAAAGAATAAATACTTTTGTTTCGACGTTTAAACTTATAACATAGAAGCGTACGTTTTAAACTAATGTATCACGCAGTAGGAACGAATCCGTTGCATTACTGTCAAAATATCTGTCATATTCGTGTGACATCCTTTCAGTTCAGGTCACCCCCTTCGACACAGGATTAGCGAAACGCGCGGCCCCATTACATCTTCATTACGGTAGGCGGCTGACATACCCCATTCATTGTTACATTTGTGATAATAACAATAAAAAATATTTTTTGTTATTATATTTATTGCCACCGTTGATAATATTTATACGATATGCGCATGATCTCCGTTTACAAAGAGCGCGCAGATGGGACAATACATGGGCTGTTGTATCGAGGTATTGGGATACTGGCGGACAAATTAAATGGTTGTTTCTTAGTTCTGTTCATTGAATTAAATTTCGTGTTAACAATTATCATACATTGTGTTATTTTTAAATAGAAGAATCGTTAATATTATGTTAGCCCAGAAACATTTTAATACTCATATTAGACTCAATTACATGTGATGTATTGTATTGAATTGCAATAGTACATTGCAATATTCAGCTTATTACGATAATATACAGTTTAGATGATATATATACAATTTGTTTTTCATTTCTTTGTGGTTGCCGCAGCTATTAGGTTACAACTTACTTTCTATCAGAGGTAACTAGTTAGGTATAGAAGTTCTTACAAAAACTCACGCTAAAATTTGCGGCTTAAAATTTATTGTATTTTGTTTCTTATATAAAAGTTCCATTACTTTGTCCTCAAGTGTAAAATACAGTAATTCTCAATGCTTTAAGTTGTATCAAAACAGATAGCAATTGTCATTGGACACCTGGTCCATATGACACCGGCAGATCACCAAATTTGTTCACTACATCTTTTCAACAAACATCAGATTGTGTGCTATCGCTGATGCTTAATACGGACTTTACAAAATATGGAAACAAGTCTATTATTTTCTTACGATTGTTTCGATCAATTGTCTTTACAATACTTATTTTGTCTTGGAAGCATACGAACAGACCGGTCACCTGATGTTAAGTGATCACCGCAGACCATAAACACTTGCAACGCCAGTGAAGTCGCAAATGCGTTGCCAGCCTGTGTTTGGGGGGAAAGGGTAAGGGGGAGACGAGGAAGGAAGGGAAAGAGGGAGAGAGGGGATATAGACTTTCGGCGCTCTCACAGACCGAACGAAACGCAACAATACAAGTACTGTTACTTCACATCGGTTTTCTGTGAGAGCGTGATACTACACCGGGTGAGCCGACCCATGCATGCTGAAACCAGTAATAGCTTCAGCGTGACTCTACCGCCTAAAGAATACTTTGTTTAAACGGATGACCTAATAATAAAATATTGTTTTTGAAGCATTTTATAGGATGGTGGTAAGTTTTTTTAAATTCCGCCTGGATAGGTTACCACACGCAAGCTTTGCTTAGCAACTAATTCTCTAGGCCCAGTATGGTATCACTTTAAGCTTATCAACTCTTTAACATTAGGTAATATTGTCGTGAAACGTTAATAAAAACATTACAGTAAAGAATATCAAAATAAAGCACTCATAAAAAAAAACTCAAAGATATTTAAACTCAAGAAATTCATCTTCAGTTAACTAGTAATTATACTAGATGACGATTTAAAACAAAAATAAATAAATCAATCAAAATGTAAGTAAAAATGAACTTAAATCATCAATAAATCTTCCAAGAAGTGGCATCAAAAATACATCAGTGTAGAAATAAACATTGACTAGGGCTCCTACCCTCACGGTTCGTAAACATTATTATTAACAAGACACTTATCAGTTAATCTTACACGTATACAATAGACGCTAATCCCGAGGCGTGATAGAAATTTATCTTCGCTATAGCGCCATTGTCATCCATCTCTCGATTCCCCTCATTCGTTTCCAAAATATCTATCTGTATTGCGCAATGAATTTATTTTGTGAAATTTTGCGGCTATATCTATGAGAGTTTCTGCAATTTTTACCTACTTTTGTGACATAAATATTAAGCTTTATTTACTTTATATAATGCCGCGGGGTTTTACATGCATTCAATTTTTATCTAATAGTTTGCATTACAGTCAACAAACTTAAGTGAGTTTAAACAAATTTAGTAGAATATATAGTTCGCATAGATCTGAAACGCACGTCAAATTACTGACATAGGTATTCACAGATCGGTATTTCTCAGTAATGCTCGATTCTCATTGGGTGACCAAGTTTTCCTCGACCCACGATACCCCATGTCTACTTTTAATGCAGAGTTTTCGGCGGGATTTCAGTCTGTCATGTGTGGCTTTTATATCTTATTCATAATCTTGTGTTACTTGACTGTGTAAAGTTGGTGGTGTTTTATGTAATATGGTTGGTTTATTGTGCATAAGTGAAGTGAATGAGAAATAATATCATGGACCATGCATTCTGCGATGCCAGAAAAATTCCCAGGAAAACTGTAACAAGAGAACCACCATCTTGTTGAAATAATCGCTCGAAACTTCATTTGAATATCGGTCTCCTGAGTTATCCTGACAACACATGGACATATCAGAACATTTTTTTAATGATTATTCGAAGATTAAGTAGATAAAAAATGTCTGAAATATTGTATAGAAGATTTGACGCTTAGTGCTTTACATTAACTTGAACTTTGAAGAAACCAGACTAAAGAATATATAAGAACTATCCTTATTAACAACTTCAGAATTGGCAAAAGAAATTACTTGAAAATTAAGACAAAAAAGATGTTAAAAATTTACGAAATATTATATAGAAGATTTGGCGCATATGCATTTATAAACTTGAACATAGAATAAAATTCACTACAGAATATACAAGAACCACATATATTGACAGCTTCAGAATTGGCAGTATGGATTAATTCCTCCGCCTCTCCTATTGGACAAATATTATTACTACTACTACTTTTAATGCGTTCTCTTTTATCTTATTTTCTGACCTCATTTTGTATGTTGGTCTGCTTCCAAGTGTGTGACTTATGATAATGTTATATTGTATATAGATATCGTTATATAGGTTATATTCGTAATATTTCTTAATTAATAAATTGTAAAATGCGATTTTTTTCAATTTTACTTGTAGTTACATGAGAACAAACAAAAGCAAAAAAAAAATTTTTTGAATTTCATAATTTTGTGTAAATTACGTTAATTGATTAGTGAGATGCCAAAATAACAAAATAAAGTTATATTTGTTTATCAAAAACACTGATATGGTTGAAAGAATTGCAATAATTCTATTAAAATATAACATAAAAGTGTGTTTTGAAATAAGACAATAGAACCGAAATATAAAAAATATACACGCGTTTAGCTCATCGAGCCGCCATTACCAAGTTTATAATAAATTGTTAAAACATTATATGTACAAGTATATAGTTGCTTATGAATATAAGCGGTTGAAATATAAGATGTAACAAAACGATATCCTTCTTAAAAACCGTCTTTTCAATTTTTATTCAAAAGGCTTTTTACACCGGCAATAAAACTCCCTTAAGATATTACTCTATTAAATTATTGTAAAAGATCTCATTGCAAAGTTTGTTCACGAATCGTCTCAACGGTTTCTTGTTTGCACCAATATTTTTCCCAACAAATTCGTGTTCGCAAAACACTGCATGAGCGCACAGTGGGGCAATATTTCATCTGAGCTGGCCAGAACAATAATAGCTAGCGGAGTTGAAGCCACGGCACGTTCGAGCCACAATGTTACCCACCGCCATTATCCGAAGACCTGCCACGTCTCTCTGGACATTTAAGCAATTAGAAGAGTGGAGAGAAGGCTGGAGGAAATCGGTGTGTCCACTTTCATTGGTCGAATGTACCATCGCCAGCATCCGTGTAGACAAAATAACGAAATACCCCGAAAGCAATGCGATATAGCACTGGTTATTGGGTTAGGTTAAGTGTTGTTTACGCTGAATGTTCGACAGAAGCGAGTGTTGATGCCACTGACGCCAGTTTATTAACGTCAACGTAGGTTTAAAAAGCTGCTAGTTTTAATTTTCGATCGATTTAAATTCAATTATTACCGATCGGCGTAGAGTTCCGCGTTTAATCCGCATTGAGGTACAGATTTACTAAGACATTAATTTTTCAGATTCTGTCCACTATGATAATTGTGTCTTAGTACGCCTTTTTGCGTTTGAAAATTTGGAGGAAATATTCCTAAGTATAATTTTGATTTGTTATTAGTATTTAAAAAATTTACTATAATTTTATTTCAAGTAATAATAACATTTAATTTAAGGTATAGGTGATACTTTGTTTATTGTGTTAAGAAGTTATAGAATTTTCTACTTTAACTATTTCAAAGTTAAATAAATTTGATTAATTTCTGGACGCTCTTTTATTTAGAATAAAATTAATATTAATATACTGTATAATTTCTTTACCAATAGTTTTTTTTTATTTATGTCATAGGAGGCAAAGGAACAAGTCACCTGATGTTAAGTGATCATCATCGTCCATATACACCAGCAACACCAGAAGAGTCCCAAATGCGTTACCTGCCTGTGTTGGTGGGGAAGGGGGGAGGGAGGAAGGTGGGCCTCACTGACCGAACGAAACATAACAATGCAAGCACTGTTACTTCATGTTGGTTTTCTGTGAGGGGAAGGTATTACCACGGACGAGCTGATTCATTCATGCTAAAACCAGTTATAGCAGCAGCATGGCTCTACCACCTACACCTATCACATTTGTTTTAATAGATAAAAGGTATTAAAAATAGCAGTAAATATTAACAAAAATATACGAATATCGTACTTATGAAACTAAAAACAGCAACGAATATAAAAAGTCGTTCTGAAATAACCGAATAATTCGTATTCCTATCAATTGTCACCGTGACGAAACAGTCGGTGTCTTTGTCAGTTAACATAGTAGCCGTTTTTTGCTCCGTGTAATCTTCTAGTTAATCCGTTTTAACACGTCCAAATGGGAGCGCGCATGGTTCAGTATGAGATTTGATTTATACGATCTTTTTTAATAGCAATAATGTTAGCTAAACTAAAATGTTATATTACCTAATGAGATTAATTTTATGTTTTTTAGAACTTTCTATTCCTTTAGGAAACACATCATTAACATTTATTTTATTCGTTAACCATTGGAAACCCGTCTGCTTCGGAGCATTTTTTTAAATTTACAAAGGGTAAATGGAATCCAAATAATAAGGAGACTAAAACTATCTACGAAAAATTCCGTATCGAATGGAAATAGTTCCGTGCCGATACATTCAGTAGTTTTGACGTAATTGAGCAAGCTAGTTGCCAAAATAAAATCGGCTGAGTACTTTAAGTGCGCGCCTTAGTAGTCCAGTGAAGCTGTAAAGGCCTTGCTAGGCCAATAGCGTAGTCAGCTGGAAAAAAAAACGTAATTGAGCCTTAAAGGAACTGCATTTTCATTATACTTATGTAGAGATATTATTAAGAATATTTTCAGGCATTTCTTAATATTATTTTTAAAACTTTAGTTACGAGTATCACTAAAATCTAAGAATAACGTGTGCCACTATAACCAACAATATACTAGGCATCCATAGAAACGTCGTATGTCTTAGTTAAAATATGATAATACAAGATATAGTTCTCCTGGGTATGTTAGCTTTTTACAATAGTTTCAGATACTTACTACCTTATTAAATCTTGCTCATATATTTTCCCTGTTTATGAGAATAGTATAGAATAAAATATATTTCGAAATAATTATAGGTAAGTAATTAACGTCGATAGAACAATTTCTATCTAGTATGTATTCGTTGATAAAAAATATTGTGCAAGGATACAGTCCTCTGGTAGTAGGGTTATGGTATTTTTTGAATAATGCATGTGTTTCATTTTTTTCTAATTAATCACTGTATGTAGTTTACCTATCCAATGGGTTTTTTTTCGATCTGACTACGCTATTGATCTAGCATGGCCTTAACAACTTCACCAGACTACGCCTATCCAATAGTATTTTATTAAGCTAAACCAAAATGTAAACCAAAATATTTATAATAGGAAGCTATGTTATTGTACACCGTTTACCGATCAATGAACAAACGATAGCCATTCTTTGTTACGATCAATGGGGTGCTTTTGATAATAGATCAATAGGATATCACACCCACTGGGCTTACCACCCAACCGATACAACTTTGTCAGATTCTATTTATTAGTAAATAAGGTTTAAAATCGTTCAAAATTACAGTCTGTAATGGAAAAATTAATTATGTTTCACCATTTTTTGCGCAATGATAACACCGCTCCGTGAATATTCTGTCGTGTTCGGTATTAGTAAGTTTTGTCTCCATTTTAATGGCCGAAACGTGACCGTATAAGGTGCTCTCAATTTCTCAATAATTTGTTCTGGATAATGTGACAAAAATGGTGAGTCTCCTTTGAAAGTTCACGGTTAATTTATGGAGTCGGTGAATGATGACGTCGATGGATGGCAATGTTCACCAATTCGTTAATCTCTGATTAATTATTGCAACATATTTTGTATGTGACCGGCCTCGTAGTGCAATAGTAGTAAGCCTGTCTATTGAATCGAGAGCTCACAATTTAGATATCCATATGTCTGATTTTAGTGCGAAGTGCGTAATTATCGCTTCTGTCTAAGTGTTTTAAATATTCACTAATGGGCGCCCAGTGGTCGACATTCGACCATAGTTAATTGATTTTATAAAGTTTGAACTTTATCAGGGTTCTTTTGTCAAAGGGTATACTTCTATAATCAAAGGTTTTCATCATGGCTACTCACCTATTTGCAATTTGCCATGATCTTTAATTATATAAGCATAAAAAATATGTGTAAATGAAGATTATTAATTATAAATTTGAAACAAAAACCACGTGGTAAAAGTGCTCTCAAATTTTAAGCAAACATAACTTTGCGAAATTAAAGAAATTTATCGCAACTCATGACACAATTTTCAATTAATTTTACACGACATCATGGGTGTTCTGTTTCTGGGTGATATTGAATTAAATGTAGTCTGTTCATTATAAGAAATAGTTATATGCCCAGTCTCATCGTTTGGAAAAGTAAAGTATCCACAATACAATCAAATGGTGAATCTAAGACAAAGATGTTTTTAATACTACCATTAGCTTTTGAAAATAAATTCTTTTTTGTTGCTCCATGAGGTTAAATTGTAACGTTGCAACCGCGAAGGTCTAAGTCATGGATTACTTTTATGAACAAAATTCTTAATTTGATTATACAAATGAAGATATGAAGATAGACATAAAATCAATTTTAATATCAGATTAAGCATTTAAAATATTTGGAATTTACTTCGATTAAATACCTGCATAAATGATTAAATATGTTTAAAAATAATCAACGCACATAATAGGTATTGAAACTAATCATAGGATAAAAGGTATAAAAATAATAGGATAAAAAGGTAGAAAAATGTGGTTCGTCCATGGATAACTCGAAACGGAAGCAATGCTTTTCATCTACCGATAAAGCAGACAAGTAGAGGAAATGTTATTATGTGAACAAAATGTATGGAGGAAATTAGAATAACCAAAGGAGGGTTTAGTGTTTTCCGCAGTGTTTTTAATGAATGGTTCTTTTTAGTAAAAACGAATGAATGGTATTAATTTACATTTATATTAGCTATATATTTACGATATATTAATAACATAAAATGGTTGTTAATCGTACTTACATTATTACAGTTTTCTAACCTCAAATGAATGCTTTGAAAAATCTGAATTAGAAATCAAGTTCACGGGAAAGCACTCTTCAGAAATATAGATAATTATATGCAAGTTTTTTTTATAGATAGACAATTTTTTATTATATCATAAGAGGCAAACGGACAGGTGGGTCACCTGATGGTAAGTGATCACCACCGTCCATAGACACTAGCAACATCAAAGGAGTAACAAGTGCGTTGCCAGCCTGTGTTGGTGGGGAAAGAGGAAGGGTGAAGGGGGAGAGTGGGAAGGAACAGTAGGAGGTTGGCTTATGTAATACTTGTGAGCCAGGCGGACGTTATCCCGCGCTCATAATAAAAAAATATATAATAATTATATACCTAAACCTGCCTTATGAATCATTTCTATTGATTAAAACATTAAAGACCACATGAAAATCTGTTCAGTAGTTTTTGTGTTTTTCACGAAAAGGCAGACATACGTCGCAGATGACTCTATTTTATAATATCTAGTGATATATAACACTAGCCTCTGCCCGCGACTTCGTTCGCGTGGAATAGTTACTTTAGGCTGACGCTAACACGCAGCGGAAGCTCTCAAGAGAAAAAAAGCCCGATATTTCAACATTGTTCATTGGTGCTCCGCTCCTATTGGTCTTAGCGTGATGATATATAGCCTATAACTGTCCTCGATAAATGAGCTATATAACTTTGAAAGAATTTTTCAAATCAGACCAGTAGTTCCTGAGATTTCCCACTACAACGTGACAAACTCACAGACTTTACCTCTTTATAATGTTAGTATAGATTTACATTATATTGACATAAGTATAATATTAACGTATACCAATTCAACGCAGGCGTGCAGTACATAACTGCTCACACAAATTGTTATCTTGTGAAACGAGACGTGTGATGCAGGAAACGATGCGTGTTCGCCGCAACCGCTCGCGCTCGCTGGAACGCTCTTCAGGCTTCTAGAGATGGGTTGTGACACTTGTGGTTCTCGATGTCGATAAAATTTAATCTTTTACTTAAAACTTTTAGGGTTTTCGCATCTAAAAAACTAGTGATAAGGGTCTACTATTGCATACGCATCACGCAACAGCTACTCGATAAATTTCGATCCACTTCTATTCTGTTTTTCTTGTTAGACACTTGTTTCTTATCTAAAATAAAATTTACCACCTTAGTTTCATTTAGTATAAAGCTTTAAGAAACTAGGTTTTTAAAGTTATACTTGAGAGATATATAAGAGTAAATTTTACGATGCGCTCGCGCACCGTCACGAAAAACGGACACCCTGAAGTTAGCTTTATTCAACACTTTGTTTCTTCGTATTTTTTGTCTGTATTTCGTTGTAGTAAAACTTTCAATGTATTAAATACCTTTTTCTATTTTCAGTGTCGTTTTTTCTACAAACAAACAATAGGGCGAAAGATAAAATTTTTGATAAGATTTTCATCTTGTTATGCCAAAGAAATATAACTTCTAACGCGTGTACATAAGTAAGTACACACACTTTTTTTATAAGCACTACGTTTTCTGTTATGTGTTTTACTGCCGTGGAAAAGTGGGGTAAGCCGTGTGATGCTTAAGTTGTCTCTCTGTACTTATAATAATAGTCGCAGATGAAGCCGCGTGTATCGACTAGTAATTAATGAATTTATCAATACAAAGAATTAAAATAACTGTTCAATCTTTTATAGTAAAAAAAGAAAAACAAAGCAATATTAAACGCTTTATATTCCGGCTGAGATACTATGATTTTCGATTGTTTTAAATTATTAGGTAATGGTAGGTCATGCGATTTAAATATCTAGGTATGTGATAGGCACATAGGTATTGTTTAGCTGCCTACGCACATTTTTTACATATATAAATGTAGCTATAACATTTGCAGTCTCGATAACTCTTTTTCAATTAATAAAAAGAAGTGTAACCGAGTTAGAAAACTTGGACGTTGTCAGCTAACATCACTAACATTTATGAAATGTAATTTTCCTGTGGCAACGACTTACGTACATTTGTAGCGTTACCCGAGTATTCTGGGAAATTGCGATTTGTGAGCGGTGCGCAAAACGAGATTCTACCCCGCACTCAGTTTAAATTGCAAGTGAGGTTTTATAATAAACCGTTCCGTAGGACTTGCTTTTCAACAAATTAAAACTGTGGTTTTAAATCCGACTTCTATACCTACGTGTACAGCGTGAATCGCGTGGTATTATGTTGCTCAAGCATAATATAAGCCAATAGGCCAATGAGTAAAATAAAAAGAGCTTGTTAATAAAAAAGTGGTTAAAAGGATTTTTATTCATAATTTTATATATGAAAATTCTGTTTTATTATGCGGTATATAGGTACATACAACATGAGTTTTATATTTAGTTGAAATTATACAATTTATTTTATCTTTTATTAAAAAATAATGATAATATATGTATCTAATACCTTTAAGGGAGGAATTCTTGTATATTTTTATATTGTTATATATTCAGGATCTCGGAAACGGCGTCAGCCATTTTCGTGAAACTTAGTATGTAGGTAGTTTCGGGGACGATAAAACGACGATAATTCATAGAAAACAATTTTTTATCTGAGTTTTCAGGCAATTAAAAAATATAGCTAGGATATAAAGGTACATTTCGTCGCCGCTGTCAAAAAGGCTAATTTTGTGAGCCAAACTTAACAGTTTATTTTAATTTAAGCATGTTTTTTAAAGAACCGAGCTAGGCACGGCCGTCCAAGTACTGTTCCTTTAAGTTGAATTTTTTTTAACAATATTGATCAACCTCTTAAACATTTTTAAGCTGCGCTTTGGAGGAGCCTCTTAAGAAATAATATCTTAATATCTTCATTTAATATAAAGTTACTAAAGTTTAACAAAACCACGATTTTCATAATTAGTGCGCGTTCAGTGATGTGTTTTCTTGCCTTGAATAAGTAGGGCAAGAGATGTCGTGCTTATATTTTTCCCTCTGTGCCTAAAATATTTTGTTAACACAATTATGAATATAGAGAAAGTCGTGGATATCAACTGGTAATATAATATTTTGGTAGTATCTGTCATTGATATCCTTATCAATTACCGATCATATTTCATGGTAGTAGGGCTTAGACCCCACTGACCGAGTATGTTGGTAACAAGTGTCCAGGCAATTCGCATCCTTGACCGACGCCGTTCATCGATGACTGATGGCGAACACATGCTGGTGGCGTTCGCTAACTCATCGCCTGCTTACTTAGGCAGGGCTGACACGTCTAACAGTTTTATTAATAACATCGTCTAGAATGTTATTTTGATATTTAATTCAAACTACAATAAAAAGTATAAAGTTCTAAAGCATAAGTTAACATAATGTTGGTCGGCAATTTTACTGAAAATTAAACCTATATCACTGGTTATTTTTAAGTGTGTCGGCTATTTAAAAAAGAAAGCACATCACGAGTTTACTTGTGGCCAGTTGTTTGACTATGAAAACACGAATAAGCGTGACCGGCCAACAATGAGTTAAGTATAAATATATTTTGGACACTCTGTTAAAATGTAAAATGCAAGTGCTTTCTAAATTTTGGAACAAGTGGAAGAGAAACAGAGTAACAACAGTAAATTTTTTTTTATAAATTTACAATAAAGTCAAATTACAAATATTGACTTGTAGATGAGGACTGTATGTTTTTTAAAATGCAAATTGATTTATTTCTTATGTAAATAATAACATAGAAAATGATCATTTATAAATATGAAAATTATACTCACATTACACGTTTATTTTATCACAAAAAAACCCGCATTGTTTACAAAAAAAAAATACAGAAAATAGCTGTAACAGATTTAATCAATTTGAGAACCCTGTTTATAAGACGAGGGTTGCCTCTCTAAGATAATTATCTTTTTTACGGATTGCACCCGACGCAGTTTTAATAACGTGATAAATGCTGCGGAAAGGCTTGTCGTTGACGCGTAAGGAGGGTTTCACGCAGATGCGCAGTCAAGCAATCTCTTTGGGTGTATAGGACCCTAATATTATAATACGCGTTAAGAAATTTGCTTTTATACTTATGCACTAGCTGTGCCTACGACTTCATCCGCGTGCAACTTAATATAAAAACAGTGACGAATAAAATCATCTAAATGAATTAAGTCCATTTAATTATCTACTTTTCTCTCGAAGTTTTTTTTTTCGAAATGACTACGCTATTAACCCAGCAAGGTCTTAACAGCTTCACCGGACTACTCTCGTACTTAAGTCGCGTCGTCATTAAAATTACACTAGCTTTAGTTGAACCGATTTTAAAGAAACCAAGAGTATATGTTACTAGAGGATATGTTTTATGATTTTATTGAAAAGACTTTATCGTGAAAGCATTACTTTATAGTACAGTACAGACAGAAATTTCTAAAAGTGTTTGGAATCTATTTTAATATTATTTCCAAAACACAATTTTTCATAATAAGGTTAGTAAAGAACACGTTCGATTTACATTCTTACTATTAGTATCTAATCTATATAATACCTATAAATGAGTAATTCTTGTATATTTTTATATTGTCATATATTCAAGATCTAGGAAACGGCATCATCTATTTCCGTGACATTTAGTATGTAAGTGGAAATGGTTTCGGGGATGATAAATCGATCTAACTAGATTTTTTTTCATAGAAAATTCTTTTAACTGAGTTTTTAGGCAATTAAAAAAATATAGCTAGAATATAAAGGTAAATTTCGCCGCCGCTGTCAAAACAAAAATAGCTCAGTTGGAAATCGGGTGCTTCGAAAATCCACCCAAACCCAGTTCGAATACGAGTAACAGCAAAAGAAATATTTTTTTAATACATTTTTTTAAAAATAATGATGCTAATTTTGTGAGGCAAACCTAGAGAATGGGGCTATGCAGGCCTTTAATGGTCCTGTATCACTGCGACCAGTAGTGATCTATTGTGATCGCAGAGGCAAACCTAACAGTTTATTTTAATTTAAAAATGTTTTTAAAGAACGGAGCTAGGCTCGGTCACCCGGGTACTAGATATTTAAATAACTTGCGGTTACATTTATCTGATTTATTTATTATAATGTTCATTTGTTTTTTAAAAGAAGAAATATGTGATTATAGTCTTTATCCACGAAATGCCCCAGTAACCTTGCCCCTTAGATATCTGATTACGGCACTGGTTATCCGACCTTCTAGTATTTGATTAATATCTTACTTGTTACGTTATTTTTATTGAGCAACAGATGCTTTTTATATTTCACGTAATTTTCTTAAATCGTTTTTCACGTCGCGATATGATAAAGTGGGGATTGTGTTTTAATTTTACGCCAAATTACGCACCTCGTTTCTTTGACAATGTGATACATTGTGATCAGTTATCGAGTTTGTAATGGTTTTATGAAACGTTTGCTTATGAATTGTATTGAAATATTAAATTTCTCTTTAATTTGAGCCACACTGAAGTTATTACTGGTGTTATCATGAATGGGCCGTGTCGTTCGGGATAGTTCCAACCTGTTACATAAACACCCACGTGAAGTAACAGTGCTTGCATTGTTGCGTTTCGTTCGGTCAGTGGAAGCGCCGGAGAACCATCTCCTTCCTGTCCCCTCCTCTCCCCAACCCCACATTCCTCTAAAACACAGGTTGGCAACGCACTTGGGACTCCCCTGGTGTTGCTAGTGTCTACAGCGGTGATCACTTAACATCAGGTGACCCGCTTGTTCGTTGGCCTCCTGTGATATAAAAAAAAGATGCTTGGTTGACTGACGCTTTAGAGAGTGATATAGGTTTGAATCTCACACAAGAAAAATTAATAATGTAATTTCCTTATAATAATTATATAGCTGTTATATAAGTAGGTAACTAATTGATATCTACGACTTCATTTGAGATGTTTATTAATTTTAAAAATACACCTTTTACCTAGAGGAAAACTATCAAAAAAATTGAAAGTTAAAATATACTTTCCATTGCTTTGTTATCCATTTACTCCTCCTCTCCTGCGCCTGCACACCATACCGCTTGACCCACTACACACATCGCTGAACGACAGTGCTTAGAAAAACAAAATTTAGTATTTTAAAACTTTATACTATATGAAGATATGATATCGTTATCTAGGGACTAAGTGTCTAACAAGTAAAGCTAAAAAGAATTGGTCGAAATATATTTTGAAGTTTTTCCGTGATGCACAAAATGACACACTTCATTTTATTTTTTATGTATAGATTCTGTTAAAAATTGTATTACATTTTGCCTTGTACATAATAATCATATTAATGGCTTTAAGAAATTTATTATAAAGGTCATACATACTTATAACTAAATTTTATTTTGTGTCTTCACATATTTATTTATTTTATACAATATATAAAAAATAATTTCCCGTGGAAAGTAATGCATTCATTTATTGAATATCAGTTGTTGAATTAGGTATCGAAGTTTAGACAATGATTACTAACAATTTTTCAAAGCGATAGATCAAGTTAAAAGGCTCTAATCTAACGGTTAAACAAACAGTACGCTAACCCTCAAACATTTAAGTATACATCTTTGTAAAATACTGCCTATTATTTAGCATTATGACTCAATCGAAAACAAAAGGGAAATTGAAGTGTCTGCTTGTAAATTGTAGGTTAGAATCACCCTACTTCAGTGCATTCGTAGCATCGTGACCCCGATATTTGTTTATCGCCTAGAAAATTACGGTGTTCGTTTTAGAATTCAAATTTATCACATTGTACCGTGTCAATTATTAAAATTAATTTATAAAAATATTTTACGACAGAAGAAACAATGTCAAACATTTCGTCAACTACGATAATGTGTTTGAAAATATTTAGCAACTAGCCGCTGCCCGCGACTTCGTTTGCGTGGAATAGTTACTTTGGACTAGCGCTAACACGCAGGGGAAGCTCTCAAGAGAGAAAAAAAACGATTTTTAAACATTATTCATTGGTGCTCCACTTCTACTGGTCTAAGCGTGATGATATATAGCCTATAACCATCCACTATAAATGACCTATATAACATTGAAAGAATTTTAAATCGGACCAGTAGTTCCTGAGATTACCCCCTACAACGTCACAAACTCACAAATTTTACCTCTTTATAATATTAGTATAGATGGGAGATCTTTCATTTTCTTAAGTTTTACTGCATTCCACAACATTATCTTATGTAAATCTATGTATTTTGAAATTAGTTCAGATCTGGCAAAAAATACACAACTATGAATATAGAATATGCAATATAATTGTGCATTATTATTAAACAAATAACATCTAAGAAACGAAAATAGACTTTGATGCAAACTGATCCGAAATGATATTCAGTTTTAATATTCTATATGTAATCCAAGTAGGCCCAGTAACCACATATATCGGTTTTAGAAACATAACCTAGATCGAATTAATTATAACTCAATAAAAACCATATTGAAAGTTTTTTTATTGTTACGTTTAGTGTAGAATTTATAAGAGTTTTTAATAATTTTTCAAACAATTAATAATATAATATCCACGTCTGAAAATTAAATCGTTACAATTTGAAAAGGGATGGGCTAGTGATAAATGGACAAGCTGTGACGACCCCTCTTGACGTGGACAAATGTCGCCATCTATTTTGAAGCCGCAGTGTCCAATGTAATGTCCGTTGTCGACAGTTGCCGAGAGATGTCGACACTTGTCATTTTCATTAATCACTGTATAAGAATTACATTTTTGCGTACATGTTATAAATTTATCGTATTATAATTTTTTTAGTATTTGTGACTTAAATTGTATTAAGCTTTTAATAATAAAATATACGAATTTAATTGTATATGGGTACAAATATATTTTATAATTGACTGCGTATTATGGCAGTATATGATTTAATTTTTATTTACTGTAATAAAAGAGCACTGATTTTATTTGATCATGATGCTATATAATTTTTTGTTTAAAAATATAATAAATTGCAAAAATATATTTACTCCACCGATGAGGCTTAAACATTGTATTAAGTTCGAGCTACAATTAATAGATGGCACTGTAACTAATATTTTACTGCATAATTTTGAGAAAGATTACCACACATTTTATAAGGTACCACAAATTTATGGTACCTATATATACTAATATCGAAATATATATTATTTTTGAGAGAAATAGCTAAATGTTCGAATGATTTTGGTAGGAAATTAAATGAACTTTTAAGAAATATTATTATTGTTCCTCTAGAAATAATATATGTATTTTTTTATACTTCCAGGTGATCGGCAAAAATGGCATCCGAGGGTGGCTGGACGGTACCACGGAGAAGACTAATTGGCTCAAATTAATTCGGTCAACGAATTATCCTCATGATGTCAATATACAGCACCTATTGCTCGCTGGTCAAGTACGATCATTTAATGTTCTCTTTTCAAATATTGATAAATAGCTTTGGCTCGCGACTTAGCCCGTCTTAATGTAGATTTGACCTATCTTTTGAGATCAGATTTATTTATTAAAATAATTAATTTATTTATTTATTTATTTTTCCTTACATTAAAGATACTGTATGTCCATTTCTGTACCCCTGACAACATGTATCCAAAATCTCATATTAATCGTTTGAATAAGTAACGCGCGAAAACGTAACATAAAACAAACAAACTCACGTTTGCATTTATAATATAAGTAAAAAGAAATAATGAGTCAAAAATATTACCAGGTTCTTAGAATTTTAGATTAATATATTTTTTTAAAAGAAATCCAAGAAAATAAAATCTGGTCTACGTCAGTGTTGGCACCTATCGTGTTCAATTGTAACTAAAAACCAGCCAGGTGACGTCACAAGTATAAAGATGATTATCAATTTCGAAGCATCTAAGGAGTAGAATATGACCAACATATGCACACCGAACTTTTATATATTAATATGTATTTACTGATGAAAATCATATCGTATATATACATTAATTCCTATGAATTATAACAAAAAAGAAAAAATAATTAAAAATTTTGATTATTTAAATTTAAATAAACTATTAAATTCGTTTTTATTGTCATAATTTCTGATAAACTTTTACAGAAAGTAATTGTCTATTGTTAATAAAAAACAATAAAATAACTGGCACATGATTATCACAACTACCCTCATAAAGCTCTTTATATCACCGCATCGCCCTAGTAAAATTTTGAATGCCGAACGTTGTCACATCCGGTAGCAGAAAATCGGCGTACGACTGAACAACTGTGTTCCACTTCCGGTCAAACTGAGGGGAGCGAACAGATGCGGTGATTAGATTCACTAATATGTACCCCTGTGGAGGTTAAACGCTATTTGATATTACGGTTTCGGTTAATATAGTGTAGGATCATGTTGAAAGCTAATTATATAGAGATTGTAATATCTAGCAAAATTTCATAGTAAATAGTAATTTTAATAAACACTTATGTTAAACATAGTATACACCAGTATACACGATAATAAATCCCGTCTGTGTATTCTTCCATACTAATATTATAGAGCCGAAGAGTTTGTTCGCTTGAACACGCTAATCACAGGAAGTACTGGTCCAATTTGAAAAATTATTTCTGTGTTAGATAGCTCATTTATCGAGGAAGGCTATCATTACGCTAAGATAAAATGAATGGAGCACCAATGAAGAATGTATCAAAATCGTTTTTTTCCTATTTCAGAGCTTCCACTGCGTGTTAGCGTTGTTTTTAAGATGTCATATTTAAATAAACTATATTATAACTAAGCATACATATAAAAAAATCACAGTAAAAAATAAAACAATATTGTTGTACAACGATTTAATTAATTCAACAGCGAGATTTATTAATGAAACGTTGCGATCATTTTCAGGTTTGGTACAAAGTGATTCGTGACATTCCTTCCGGACAAGAACTGCTTTTGGGACCGAAGACTCCGCTGCCTCTTCAAGATGTAATGCCTGCTACAGCTGGTATGTCTGTATACTTTAAATACTACCTTTTAAACAGTTATATTCAATAGATGTATAATTCAGTTATATCAACAAATAAGCTTCATGATATAAAGATTTAAAGATAAATAGCACGTGGCTTTCTGAAACCCATTTATGTGCATGCCTCTATAGTTAGTTGTAATTCCAGTAACTTTTGTGAATCCATTTATTTATGTAACTTAAACCTAATTAGAGACTTATTCATTTCATTTAAGGAACGTGGAAAAGCTGTCACGTAAATTAATCGAATTTGCACAGACTTGCAAAATATATCAAGCCTAACTTGGGACTTTTATTCGTTTTTTGTGATCTCTCGTACGTGTATCTTCAAGAAATTACCTAAATGGTTCCTTAGGTGCGTTATTTATTCAGAATAACTTATCTATAGTTGGTATTTATTTATGCATAAGACTGGCTTTCCGTTTCTTGTGTATATCCAAAGATGGCTACGGCGAGGAACGACTCTGTCGTTTTCATATTTTTTTAATTAAGTTTTTATACCCAAATTTGTTTTCACTTCATAGCTGATTATGTAAATACCAGTTAATGGAGTTACACCTGAAATCGATGAAATCGTTGTACTAGGTACTCTAAATGTAGACATTATTTTTATCCGTAGAAACGTATTAGCAATTGAATTGATAAAATTTTTGGTTGTTAGTTATGAGTTGGTTTGGACAGTTAGTATCAATTAAATGGTTTGAATCCACACGGTAATCGATAGCCGTTAGGCCGTGTAAACTTTCCTATAGTATAAAAATTATTGTCTTTGTTGTTATTATTCCATATAGGGTATGTGTAAGGGTATGTTTCCTTACAATCAAATCTTATGTTACATTTGTTGACTAAAGCTTTTTATTACTACACTTTAGTTTCTGTTATGCTTTAAAAAAAGTTCTTTAATGTTGATTGTAGTTACAGTTGGTTACATTGCCTATAGATTTGTAAATTTACTCTATTCGCTAGCTAGTAAAGGTCTAGAGAACATTCTAATTATATATAATTTTTGTTGTGAAGGATTCCAACACACTTTAACCCGACTTGCCCTATACTTAGATTAGAATACCGTTCTGTGTATAATTTAATATGATTCGATTCAAACGCTTATTGTTCAGTAGTACTAATTCAAATTAATGAGGATAAATTAAATACTATAACTAATGTTTTTGGAGTTCCTAGAAGCGAAATTATATTTGGGACTACGTTTTACCTTTGACTCTTATGTATGTTGAATATCTGTTATATCGTATATTATTTACTAAAAACCATGATTGTAATGTAAATAGCCTTTAAATTTTCACACTGAACTTCGACACGTTTGAACTGGTCACACTCGAACTGAATCACAGTGACGCGTGTTTCCACGGTTGGCTGACAGTCCAGTACAGTCAGTTAATTGAAGTCACCTGCCCTCTACCCTATTCGTGTGACCCTCGTCCTGTTGTTTACGTTGCCTCTCTATATACAGGTAGCTTTGATTTTTATTCCCTTAGTACCTACTTAGCATTCTACTGTTTATTTTAAATTAAAAGCCTAAATCTATTTTTTTATTTTTTTGTAATTATTTGTATCTATAAAGATATTGCGACTGATCTACTAAGTATAGGTTTTTTATAAGTACAGGTTTTTTATTATATATTTACGGCCTATGTTTATTCACGATGGAAGATAAAATCAAAACAATAGTGAGACAAAAACTTGTTTTTTGCTATTGATAATAAATTGTTGATTTTAATCTAAATAGAAATTAAGTACACTCATTAATTTATGTTGTAATACTGCGAACTCATAGAATTCTTATACATAACATAGATGCATATAATCGGTTTACTTTGTGATTTTTAGTAACAGGTACTTCTAGAAAATATAGACAGATAGCAGTGTTAAGATTTCTGAGCGAAATACTTGGTATTACATATGGTTAAGTTGTAACAATTTTAACGCTAAAGATGTATTTGAATATTATCTCAGCACTTGTTTTTTTATATCACAAGAGGCAGACGAACAGGTGTGTCACCTGATGTTAAGTGATCACCAACGTCCATAGACAATTGCAACACCAGGGGAGTCGCAAGTGCGTTGCCAGCCTGTGATTGGGGGAAGGGGGGAAGGGAGTTGAGCTTCCGACTTTCTCACTGACCAAACGAAACGCAACAGTGCAAGCACTGTTACTTTATGTGATCTATAGGTCGGGTGGTACTAACCCGGCCGAGCCGACCCATTCATGCTGAAACCAGTAATAGCATCAACGTGGCTCTACCTCCTACAAAACTAGTACCTACTTGTAAACTAGATAACTTGTTTTATATAGTTACACAAACTGGTGGAAGGGTTTTTTTTCCCTTATCGAACTGAATCGTGTAGTTTAGTTCGTTTCTATCCGAATTACATGTTGTGTTTTTGTATCATGCAATTTTAATTGTATGATCCAAAAATGAATACGTGTATAGCTTAGAATAGTTTAGCTTGGTCAAAACGGGTTTTCTTTGGTAACAGCCCAAGCCGAGGTGTGCGTGCACCCTTGAGCATGTTACCTAAACAAAATCGGCTGAGTGCCTTAAGCGCTCGCCTTAGTCGTTCGGTGAAGCTGTGAAGGCCTAGTAGGGCCAATAGCGTAGTCAGTTCGAGAAAAAAAATGTTTTATATAATAGAAAACTTAATAGAGAAATGGTGAATAAAAAAATCATTGTTTTTTATACATGCTGTATGTTTATGAGTATAAAATGTCAGGGTGCGAGCAGGCCGGTGCCACGCGCGTATACGATATTTAATTTAGATAAATCGCAGCGTATGCGCCGTGCCACCGCCACACCACGCCGTCGCGTCCTGCGATCTAAAAATCACGCATATAGTTTCCACTACCGCGCAGTTTTCAAGAATATAATACTACTAGATGTGATATTATTGTCTATATTAATATTGGTTACGTCCAATATTATACGACGTTTTTTAGCAGATTCAATACAGTAAATATACTGTAAAAATTGAGATAATTTTTGCTTTTTTTTTCTCGAACTGACTACGCTATTGGCCTTACTAGGCCTTCACAGCTTCACCGAACTATTAAAGCGAGCGCTTAAGACACTCAGCCGATTTTGTTTAGGTAACATGCTCAAAGGGTGCACGGCACACCTCTGCTTGGGCTGTTATCAAGAAAAATACCCGATCTGACTTAGCTAAACTATGCTAAGCTATACGTGTATTTATTTTTAGATCATACAATTAAAATTGCATGATACAAAAACACAACATGTAATTCGGAAAGAAACGAACTAAACTACTCGATTCAGTTCAAAATCTGATACACAACATTTTTGAGTTTTGTATTTGTCCTGATTTAGAAATGTCTATAATATTGAAGTAATAAAAAAAAAAAATCCATGATGCTTTTGAAAATGAAATTTATACAGAAGCAAACAGCAAAATTTAATGACCTCGGTTCGTACAGCCCTAGTATAGTTCCGAAAAAGGTTCTAATCTTACCGTATCTAGTAGAATGGTAATCGTGTTCAGGAGTCTTCAGAGCTTCCTGTAGCGAGTTCCGGTGGGACGGCGACGCAGCCGGTGCTGTCGCTGATTTATGCGTTTCGAATTGTATGTAATTGTCGTGTTGTTTTATATCACCGGCAGGATTTTCGTTATTACCGGACTCTTTAACTTCTAGGTACTCATTAGTTTTATTGCGTTTTACTGTTTGTTATTTTCTGTAATTATTTCAAACGTTTTACTGAATGCTTCTAGAGAATAGAATTAATGTTTCCAACAATTTATTTTTAATTAACCCTCTGAGAATTTGGTCGGGAAATTGACCTAGTTTCTTTAATCTTCTTTTTCTTTCATGATTTCTATATTCTTATTTGAATTAATTGTTGGCTATGTTTTATTTTTTAATTGTAATTTTAGTAGCGTTAATACTAACTTGTCTAATATTCTACGGCATTGAAATTAAGCATATTGGACTTTATAATTACTGATTAATTTTATGGAAACCCGTGATTATATGTATCTTACATAATACTATCAAAAGTCCTTTTAATCTAAAGATTTCATCATAATCAGTTCAGTTATTTCTGAGATTGGTTCGGACAAGATACTCCAAGCTTATTAAATACCTACTTATTATGTGATATTTTTTTAAGTCAATCATCTTTGAATTATTATTACATATCATTCAGTAGTATATATTTAACGAGAATTATTATGCCGGTTGTGAATCTATTATTCTACGTAATTCGGTTGCATTCACACAAAATTCTAAACACCCACATTGCGCGTCACAGCGGGCCGGCATAAGCCGCATGACATTCCAATATTCCACAATGCTCTTAAATATCCGTAATTAGAACCGATTTGCAGACGTCTGTACATACATTTGTCATAATGCTCCTGGCTCCATTGCGCAAGACATGATTGATGAGGTTATAAGAGCGGTGCAACATTGTAAGCGATAAAATAGGAATACGTTGACATTGAAATTCATTTTACTTCGAAGCGAATATGTAAATCAATTTTAGGTCTAATAAATAAGACCATAAAGGCCATTTCAGCATAGTTAATATTTAGGAATTGAGCTTAAAATAGCAAGTATGGAAAACCGTCGCAGTAAATCTAGTACGAAAACAACTTGAATTCGTAGTATTTAAATGAAGATAATTTTATGCATAAACAAAAATATTACTTATGATACTTTGTTAATAACCGTGAGAAATAATAATTCATTTAAGGTTAATTTTGAGTAAATTTAATACATAACCAAAAACCTTTGAAGTAACGGGAAATGTGACAGTTAAATCATATGTGGTATATTTATTAAGTATTTGATATTTTTTCATTTACCGTTCACTATTTCTCTTTGAGTTTTAGTAATATTGTTGCCCATTTAGTAACACGCTAAGCCTAGAAAGTACAAACTCTCGAATATAAAAAAATATGCGTTATTATTACAAAAAAATTAAATACGTATTGATACTTGCTTTAAAAAGGTTTCATACTAAATGCACCGCGCTCGCTTGAGGCAAGTTCGCGTTATCCTTTTTTCGCAACTAGGTTAAACTAACCTAACTTAACCAAAGCGAGCAAGATGGCGAACATTCAGCGGGCGTGGTGCATTTAAAACGTGACCTTTTTATAGCAAGTATTCAATACGTATTTAACTTTTTTGTAGTAACATCGATGTTGTTTTATAATTCATACAGATAACAATCAACTGCCAAAAGTATTTAAGCGTATGACTTCAGTACGGTTACACCTATTTGCCTAATTATTTTTTTTCTTGTGATTGTAATTGTTTGAACACGGTTTGTATGAAATAAGATATATGAGAAAATGTACGGATAAGTTAACATTTTTGGTTGAAAAATCTACACATAAAAAAGTGAATCAGACTGAAGACTGTTGTGAAATCTTATAAGACATTACCAGAATTAACAGATTGATGTTCAGTTGCCATTCTATTTATTTGCATAATAGTATTGTAAGGGGAAGATTAGGTGTCATTTTGTGCATTTATATACCCGTGTAAAACCGGGGCGAGTAACTAGATGAGTATTATTAGTAATCCTGATTTCCATTACAAATTATAATTTCTTTTAGACGCATTGATCTTTAATAAAACAGTAAATTAATTTATTGATATTCAAAATGTTCACATATATATATTTTAATATTCCTTATTAAGTTGGAATCTTATAATTACAATCTCTGAACGCAACAGTACTCTGTAAACACGTATATCTTTGTCAACAATAGATGTATTCAATGAGACATCTCCTTTATCTCATAAGAGGCCACCTATTGGTTCATTCATTGAATAAACTTACGATAAGAACAAACTTTATTAAAAGGATTAATAATATGATCCAAGATACTGATGCTTCGGACGCAAAAACCTATGTGACAATTTTGATCGATGATACTTTCAAGTTTATTTATGATCACGTTTCTTATTTATTAACAAAGTTATTCCGTTGAGTTTGTTTTATTCTGTTACATCATAACCCGGAATGGGCAGGCTATAAAAATCTAGGCTAGATAAGAAGAGATAATATATTATATAAAAAATGACATACATTTTAAGCAAGCATAAAATATTTTTTTGCAAGGTCAGTATCCTTAACTCGTTGCGAATTTTAGTTATCAGATTAATTTTAATTGAATTCAATTATTAATCTCTCGTTTATTTTTATTATATTTCAATGTCTATAAATTGTACCGTAATATATGATAACTTAAAATGAGGCGTGAAAGCTTTTATAAAACCATTTCATCTGTATCGGAATACTAACTGATTTTGTTTCGTTAGAAATTAAAAAAATGTCAAAGAGTCAATCGAATAAAAAATATAGATAACTTAAAACCACTACCAAGAATTTCACATGAAATAGTCGTAGTCCTATGCCGATATGTTCAGTACTTTTGACGTCAATGAACCTCAAATGAATTGAATTTTTATTACATATACATATATATGCATAGAAGAAGATAGATATATATTTCTATATATAGACTAGCCACTGCCAGCGAGTTCGTTCGCGTGGAATAGTTACTTAGAAAAATAACCCGATTTTGAAACATTTTTCATTGGTAGTGCGCTCCTATTAGTCTTAGCATGATGATAACTAACGTATAACCTCGATAAATAGGTTATATAACGCTGAGGAATTTTCAAATCGGATTAGTAGTTCCTGAGATTACTCCCTACAACGTCACAAACTTTACCTCTTTATAACATTAGTATAGACTATGTATTATGTAAAACCATAGCACTACGCCTGTTTCTAAGCTTGCCTGGATAGTTACCACCCGCAAGTTTCTGTTCAAAAAAACCCACTCATATGTTACAAAAATGTTAAATCCGTATTGAATATTGGCTTTAAAAAGGTTACATTTTAAATGCACCGCGCTCGCTGAATGCTCGCCGTCTTGCTCTTTTGTCTCACTTTGATTGGGTTAGGTTAGACTTGCGGAAAAAGGATAACGCGAACTTGCCATCCGATACGCTCAGGTGTGCCACAAGGTTCAATACTCGCGCCCACGCTCTTCAATCTGTTCATTAGAGACCTACCTGAGCTCTCGGGAGTTGAGGTAGGTTGCTATGCTGATGATACAGTTATCTACGCTTCTGGCTGGCGGCTGGCGGCTGCGGTTCAGGAAACGCATCGGAAAAGCCGTTAGCACACTCGGTGATTGGTTTTTTCGATGGCGTATAGAAGTAAATCCCGAAAAAAGCGTCGCGATAATTTTCGATCCTAAGAAACGTGCTAATAAATTAACGCCCATCAGGCTATACGAAACCAAGATAACTTGGGCCTGCGAGGTCAAATATCTCGGCGTCACTTTAGATAAATACTTAAATTTCGATTCACACACAGATAGAGTGCGAAATAAAGCCGATATGGTCTTGGGTCGCCTCCATCTTTTGCTTTGTCATAAATGTAAAATGTCTGTCAGACATAAACTCACTCTGTATAAAACTTGCATCCGTCTGATTATGACGTACAGTTGTCCGGTCTTTGCACACGCGCAAAATCGTATTCATAAGTTGCAGGTTCTCCAGAAACGAGCCCTACGTAAAATCACCGGTGCCCCATGATACGTCCGGAATAAGGATCTCCATAGGGACCTGGAGATGCCTTCTGTCTGGGCGTATATAAAATCACTCACACGTAGTTATTTCGAAAAAGCCGTGAATCATCCCAGCCCGTTAGTGGTATCCGCCGCGAACTATGAACCCGTACCCAACGCTGCGTAGTATAGAAGAAGACCGCGACACATTTTTACCTACCTTTCTGATTTAATGACGTAAGCGAACGATCAGTACCAGCCTGTCTCTCCAAACAGAGCGTGTTCACGTCCACGCCCGCGTAACCACAAATCACGCCGCTGTGGTTTGGGTGTAAATTTCGTTCCCGCACACCAAATTAGGTCCCCCTCGGCAGTGGCTCAAGCCTAGCTCCGTTCCCTCGGCATAGAGCTCTTGAGTACGCTGGTTACGCGATACAGTGACACAGAACCTTACATTACTGCTACAACATCACACAGATCTCCTATACACTTACACGCTGTTTTTCTTTTTCAGAGAAATAAACGACAAAGAGTTCTACCCTTATTTTTCCTTATCCTATCCTATCCTATATGGTTTTGAGGATTATTTCCGACATAAAATACATATAGGAGTTGTTGAGCCACGCATGCTTGGTACACATGCATGTTTCAATAACTCATACGTATATCTAGATAGCTTAGCTTAGGTTATCTCAGATAGGTCGCGATTTTTGCACAAAACAGGCGACAACCCAAGCCGAGGTATGCCGTGCACCCTTGAGTAAGTCGCCCAAACATCCCAAATCGGCTGAGTGCTTTTAGCGCTCGCCTCAATAGTTCGATGAAGTTGTGAAGACCATTCCAGGTCAACAGAGTTTTCATTTCGAAAAAAAACAAAAAAAAAAAGTTAACGCGAACTTGTCTCGGGCGAGTGTGAACATGGCGAACATTCAGCGAGCGCTGTGCATTTAAAACGTGACTTTTTTAAAGCAAGTATTTGATACGTATTTAACTTTTTTGTAATAACACCAATAAGCTATTAAAATAAAACTGCAACTCGTCATTAAGAGGAATGTTATACATCAACTACTACAGTTTTCTAGGGATCACCATCTAAATCGATATGTGTCATTATTTCCATACGGAGAATATATGCGTACTATTTCATTTTGCTATGATTTAATGGATGCGGCATCAAAAATTATGGAAGTCCAATTAAAAAAAAGAGTTACATTACGTTGATAAAATTAAATATATTTTTCATGTAAAACTTGGTTCCCACAAGTTATTATGAGAAATGTTATATATAAACTATTAAAAACCTTATATTCAAGCCAAATTCTTTAATTGATTTAAGTCACGACAGCATGAAAAAATATACACTGAGAAATGTGACTTATATATTAAATTTAACTGCTAGAAAGCTATTTAAATTATTTGACATTTAAACTAGGCCTTTACGACTATCATTTGTTACAGACGAAATTGTAATAAATTGTTTTATCTTTAAAGCATCTAGATGTCTTTGTGCCTAAAATCGCATGTAAGTGTTAGAGCACGTAAAATATTCTTTTTAATATTATTATGAAAGTGTCGAAAAAAAATCATAATAATCCATCTCCCGTCATACGCAATAACAATAATATAAAGTTAACCCTTTATTAGCCGTTGCATTATCAAATCAGCCGCGTGCATTCGTGCGAGTAATGAATGAGTGTCGCGCACGCTGACATTTGTCATCGTGCAATTGTCGCTCAGATTAAAATTGATGACGTTGCTTTGTCCGACGTGGCACACGCACTATTGTTATATGTAAAAGCCGTCTTATCTCCACGCATGACTATATTTTTAGAATTATGATAAGAATTATTCGTTGTATATGGTCAGAAAAATTATGCAACACAGCTTTAAAGAATGATGGTGGTCTCGGATGGTGAATCCGATGTTTATATATTTTTAGAAAGTGGATTTTTTTATTTATCTTCGTTTCATTTTCTCTTTCTACGTGTAAATCGCTTACCTAAAGATTGAAAATAAAAGTTAAGAATAAAGTAGTAAAGAGTAAATTAAAACTTTGATACATTATCAAGATTATCTCTTATACAGATCGAGTTTCTTGCCAGTTCTTCTCGATGACTGGGTTGTTTTCCGAACCGGTGGTAACTTTGACGTTCATAGGCGCCTTCTTAGGGCCTAAACTGAATAAACAATATTTTGATTTTTATTATTGTTTGATATAGCGTATGTACCATTTATTTCTAGAATTAGTAAGTCGAGTTTATAATTAAATCGATATAGATAGTGTATGTACAGTACACGGTTTTTGAGTTGGCACCTTGGGAAGAAGGCCAAAAAAGGTAGTTTAGTTCGGTCTCGTATAGTGTGGACACTATACTTGTATAATAACCAGATTGTCATTGTGTATTGCAGTCAGATATCTCCCTGTGCGATAGAGAGAGTGCTCTATATAAGTAAGTTGATCTTTGTCGGACATCTCACTCTTATCCCCAGCATATCAAATCATGAACAGGGTACTGTACATCATGTTATCTCTAGATAGTCTCTAGCTTTATTTATATATTGCAGTATCCTTACTATTTAGTACAGTGTAGTCATTCTTTTCTGCTCCAACAAAAAAAAAGGAAATTAAGAGGACGTCACAAACTAATTCTGCAAAATTAAGAAAATAGTTTAAATTAATATCAAACAATATATACAATATAACCATTTATAAAATGTAAAAGAATATAAGAGAATTGAAACATCAAAAACGCAATGATTTCACGCGCGGTTCATGATGATTAATCAAAAAATTAACCATTAACAATAGCTTCACCCCCCATTAAACCGAGTACAAACGGTCGGCGTCCCACATCGGGTATTTATTTAACAATCAAATAAATATTACGGGCTATAAAAATAGAAATATTTCAATTTAATAACACCGCCCCCAGTAAAGGGTTGAATGGGAATCGCAAGCTTCTGTCTGTTATTTTTTTTGTGCGCTGATTAGATCGTTACAGTATCTAGATGTCACGCAAAATTGAATAATTTCTACCCACAATGGATTAATATGATCGTGCTTTCACAGTTTGAAATTGGATTATTTTTTTATTCTCGTATCCAATTATTCTCTACACGATTAATTTAGAACTAAGGGAAATCCTTTATTAAGACAAATTTAATCTTTTTCAATTTTTCTTTTTAATTTGCTTATATAAATTATTATGTATAAACACATATATTATTAAAAAGGTTATATATGGGTATACCAATATAAAATAAATTTGTTTTCATAGTAAATAAATAGGCAAATTCTCTTTTATTATTTTCATTATATGATAGAGCCAAAGCTTTAAATATATACATTGTATATATTGTGCAATATTCTAACAAAAACTTAAGACCTTAACTAGGTTAATTACAATATAAATTATATTTAAACATAGTTCAACCAGTAAACTAATTTTCAGAATTCGACTAATAGTTTCTAAGAGTTATCAATTAGAAACAAACCACCTCTTTGGAATAATAGTATACATTAAAATTAATAATATCAGCTTATAAGTATCTTATTACTTAGTATAATCTTTTCTCGAAGGAAGCCAGGTGCTTAATGCCACTTCACGACAAATTTGCGATTTCGAAACCCAAGTCTCTATTATTTGTATTACACTGTGAAAATACGTCAATATTTTATACAAAACCTGAGTTAAGCTCAAGATATTTACACTAGATAAGTACATGGTACCTCTCTGACCGCTAATGTTAAGGGAATTCGGAAGAACTAGACCAAAAATGGGATGAAATGTCTGGAAGTAAAAAATACTGAATAAATTACTTTGGTAAGTTATAAAACCATTCGGGAGTATACCTTTCGGTAGGACCGTTCACACCGCAGGCTGTAACTGTAATCGCTTATCTCGCACCTCATGCGCTTACCGATCATGTTTACAGAGTGATATGATCCGAGGGCGACAGTTGCAGTGGTTTGAAACGTTTAAATGTATTCTACAACTTAGTAGATTTTAGAGTTTATGTACATGAATAAAGATCTGTTAATGAATTTAAGTACTCTAAATAATCGTATAAATGCGAATATTGTTTTTTTTACGTGATAACATCTTATAAGTTGATGAACGCCGGCTGCACGCACGCATAAGCATGACTCATTGGCACGTTTCATCTGAGTCGAGCGTGCAAGCATGAGCGTGGAGTAAGCGACATAGAGACGCGATCGGCATAAGCGTTCCACTTGTGACGAATTTATCTTTATATAGAATAATTTAATTTAATTCATAAAAGTATGCAATTTTTCATAAAAAATTTCATATGGCGTTATCACGTAAAATTATCGTCTGTAAACCGACTTTAAAAACAATCAATTTTGTTCGTTTGTTTGTTACACTTTTTGGCATTGATTACTGATTACAATGAAATTTTGCATACTTGTTGGGTACAGATAAGAATTTACGCGTAGTGTAACCATTCATCCAATAAAGTATTGTTACCGATGACTATATTAACGAGAACCTTATTTGCAAATCTTCTTGAGTTTAATTTTCGAAAAAAGGCTTTAGTGAGTTTATTAAGGGGAATAGAAAATATTTCGGTTATATTTTGCAAAGCTTATCTTATATAGACGTCTAAAAATATTTATGTTTATTCTATTGTCATTTCGATAATGATCGCAAACTGACGTTGAATAAAATCGCGAGAAACAACAGGTGTCATTGATGTATACAGCTAGGGGTTGTTAAATTCATTATAGAGATCGGTAAGTCACCGTCACGGTGCGCGAGCGCCTCCCGCACACCATCTGGTGACTTCGTGGGAAAACTTAACGCTCGCACAGACATACACAAATTTTACTGCAACTTTAAACGCATTAATTATATTTATGTAGCGTCAGTTCTTAGATATTATACATATTTTTGTTATTAAAACATACATGACCACAATTATCAAGATATATCCGTTTTATCGCATGATGCGTTCTTAAGCCTCTCATTGATATCTTAATGGTATTTAAGTTAACTATAAAATTGGGTCTTGTTTGGATAAATACGGGCTTAAAAAGATAACCCTTATGTGAAGGAAACATCGTGATTCAGCACGGTGTTAAGACTACTTCTAAACCTGCCTATATATGTATTCATCAGCTGATGTTGAGAGCCCATCGCGTTGGAGGCTTTATGGGTTTACCATCTTAAACCACATCGCCGACGAAATGACGAAACTCTGATCAACGGTAAAACCTATAATGTATTAAAAAAACTTATCTAAAGTTTGTAGGCATATTAAAGTGATTGCTGAGAGTTTAACATTTACCTTTGGTCTTGATATTCAGTTTATAGCATTAACGATTAACTATAAGGCTGCTTGACGCGTACTATTCTTATTGATATCATATTTAGTGGCAATGTAGTCAGATATTGTTGTCAAGATTTACCCAATTAGAGAAATCTAAAAACGCAGTGGATTAGTTTTTATTATCACTAATGAACAATAGATAGTCATTTAAAATGCATTATCGTGTATTTGCAAAGATTATAAAAATTCAAACAATATAGAAGTATAAGCTCCTTCTGTCGTTATAGGCGTCAGTAATCATTTAAATTCAAGCGGAACATTGAAATCTTTACCCCACTTTGGTATAAAACTAAAGTTTAACCTAAACAATTTCCAAGTTTACAATTCCTAAATGGTGAAATCCACCAAAATTATATAATGTCTTCCCCAAAGACATGATTATTATATGACGTCATACTGGACTATGCCACGATGAGTTAGTTGCAGTATGTTCGGGGACACTAAGTCAATCGACAATAATGTTCGAATCCTACAATTAGCCTGACTTTTCTTATAAGGAAAAACGGTGAGAGTAAATATATTTTCCAATGAGAGCTGTGTTTCAGTAAACTTTCATGATAGATTTCAAGCAAACTGTATAACGTTGAGAGCTCAATCAGGGTCAGACCACAACACCACTGGACATGTCACGCATAGATGATTTCCACCATACCCCAACGCAAATGTCGAGTCAAGTGAACATATTAACCCGCGTGTCAGGTGGGGTGGGGGCGTCATTTGCCCCTTGATAATTTGTAACAAACACTTCAGTATTCTACCGGCATCATATACTATTCAGTTCACCTCTGTGTTTATGTTATGTTGTGTTCATAGTACTGAAATTTCAAGAGCTCCGATTTCTATGGTGCGTATGACTTGTTGCTTTCAGTTTGTGTTATTAGTTCTTGAATTTTCCTTCAAATTGGAATTATCTACTTCTATTATTTTTTAAATTGTAATATTGTTGTGAGCCTTTATGCCTTAATACTCTTTTAACTATTTTAATAACTTTCGTTATTTTTTTCATTGCTTCCACATAATCGTAATTAGGTGCAGAAAATATATTGAAAAATGTTATACCAGTATAAGGCTAGTCAAAATTCTTTCTGTTATTTCAGAAATTTTAATGTCAGACATACAAAAAAAAATCTAATAAGACATTATTATGGCATATAAATTGATTTACGTTTCATTTTTGAATGAATAGTAGAATTTCAACATGTTCAACCTAAATTATATTTCACAATCATTCAACTAAGCAATCCTAAATTCTTTCACATATTTGGAATCACGAACAAGATTTGCATCTCCCGTTCATATTTTCATGATGATATCATATTATCTCAGCCTTGCATTATCACGGATGCTGGCTTGTTAGACAATGCTTGAGGCGGGGCAGTGTATGTCGTGACTATATTAATTCTCCATGTGTCAATGTGAACCATTTCGTACTTCCGACGCACCGATCGTGATTCACTGTTGCTGTCTCAAAAGATAATGATTCAAGTTTAAGGGAAAATATGAAAATAATATTTTATCTCGAAGGCTATCTATTTTTTACATAAATTATTTTGTAGTAATCTATTGTTAGGTGGAAGATTACAATATAATTCCTGTTAAGGTTTATTATAAGATTCATATAGCGTCTCAATTCTTATAATAAAATTAGAAAATAAAACTTATTAACAAGAGAACATATTTATTACTATCAGCCTGCAAGTTTTTGGCGGAATCTTAGTCTATAATTTAGTTTTTTTTATTATTCATAAACTTGGGATATTATTCTTATGTTATAGAATATTGATAACATTTTGTCTAATATAATCTGGTAATTAAGCACGACCGGATTTGAAATAATAACAAGGAAATTTTGAACCTTCTGGAAATTTCTAATGAAGGCGCTCGGGGCACTATCGTTTTTTAGAACACTGATATTACTCGGAGCAGTTAACTTTAAAATTCGAAACATTCATCCTCTTCTTAATATGAAGTTTTTAAAACAGGAAAGAAGCATTAACATTGCATTGAATTGACCTTTTAATAATGAAAATAACTCTTGAATTTAATGTAGTAGTTTTAGAGATTACCTCAATATATTCACGAACTTTACCTCTTTAAAACAAGTGTAGACAAAAATATGTGTCATTGAGAGCATTAATTTTCGTTTGTAATTTAATTACTTCTTTGAGCTTTGTAGACTGTAAATTTGTTCAAGCATTTGGTTACCCTGTCCGTGTTTAGAGTGCCATTAATATAGTCTCTAATGTAGACTTGTGAGTCGTAATATAAATTAGTTTGTGGGATTGCGATATGACTAACGTAATAATAATGAGAGAACAGTGTGATCGTTTTGATAAACCTTTGATTTATTAAGTATATTTTTGACGGTATAGACAATGATACAAAAGCATAAAACAGCCACCTGATTTTATTTATTCATTACTAATGATTGCTATATTTGATTGGTCTTGTAAATATTATAATATCTTATATAATGTACTGTAAGTAGTATGTGCTTTCCAAGTGCAAAATTTCTTAAAAATTGCTGAAATTGTTTCCGGGTTCAATCCAGATATACAAACAGACAGACGGCATTTTTTACTTATTCGTGATCAGTGACCTTTATAAATCAGACATGACTATTAGCGAATTTGTTAGACAGACGCTCTTTAACAAAATCTTGACTAGGTCAAGTATATATAAAAAATGTTAGCAAAAGCGGGAAGGCCGAGAAATGTCCTAAATAAAAAAATAATAGCCAGAATATTTAAAAAGAATCCAGATTTCGACAATTGCGCCATCTACAGGCTTCATTTATAATTAAAAACATATACACTATATACCCAGAATTATAAACAAATATAATTATGGTATTTCATTTGTGTTTTAATTACAATTTTAATGTAATCGTAATTTTTCTTAATTGCATTTATATAATTGTTTATTTCCATTCAAAATCTGTATAAATTAATACTACTATATTAATTATTGTAATAATATATGATATCAAGTTTACAGTTGATGATAAATTATTTTATTCATTAAATGTGATATGAATTTTGAGTCATGGTTAAATACAAAATTTGTTTTTTTTTTTGGGGAAAAGAATAATTTTAAATATAATAAATGATACTCGTTTAACTGAAATTTTATATTTATGTAAGGGCTCAGCGAACAAAATTTCCTACCTCAGAAATCTATAAATAACAAACAAACCCGTGTCAATAGACTGGATCGAAGTCACCGGCAGCGACTTTATGCATCCTGTTGACTAAATACTGTTTTAATTAGAGAGCCTCTTAACGTTTATTTATGTTGTATTTACTATTAGCGACCTACTGCAGCTTCGCACTGGTTCACTGCACTCATTAAAATGACGTCATAGTAATTTGAGGGATTTTTTGTAATTCGATATTTACAGTTTAACAAAGAAAAAAGCATTGTTACTGTAGTTGTTTAGTTGATGCGTGAACGACACCGCGTCTATTGAGGTAGTTTTGAATCCTTGCAACTCAGCTGAAGATTTTAGATGAAGAAATATATATTGATGAAATCATAGCATAGTAATTTTTCCAAAACCACCTGGATAGCTACCACCCTCTGTTCAACCTTGAGACTTGAGAACCAGTCTCCTTTTATGTTTATTTTCGGTTTACCATCTTAGACTATAACATAGTTATTTAAAATCAGATGATATTGTGATCAAAACTAAAAAGTAATTTAAAAAAAATGAGCTGTCACAGTACTCCTGGCAGATGTGATACCTCGAAATTGTTCGAATCGAACGAATCTCAAATGTTCGAATTCTCAAATTACACTATAGGTATGCGAGCTCAGTGCAGCAAGAGAGATTGCGTATAGTGGCTTGCGCATAGCGTCACACACACTCGCCATGCTAATAATCAAGATAACCGGGCATATAAATGTTTCACATCAAAAAAAAAATTCGCCACAACAAACGTTCCTCTTGCTCGAAAATTAAAATTAAAATTTAAATGTATCTTCTAAAGACTACATTAAATATAGAATTTGACTAACGTATTTAATAGGATGAAAATTAATACCTTGATTGAAAACTGTTCCATATATAATAATTTTAGAGTTTGTTTATGTAACATTTTAATCAATTTCCGTAACATATATTTACTTTCAATATTACCTATATTGGGTGTTAATTGGAATTTATATTATTCGATCTGTCGCGAAATCTTTAGCTACTTAAAAGGACTTAAAGCAGTATGAAGTTAAATGAAGAATGATTTAATATTCATAATCTCAATTTATAATATTTGCAACGTTTCAGATCATCACAGCTTGAGTGACAAGTTCAGCTCCCAGTTATTACAAGAAGAGGAAGATCGCGAGGAAACTGAACCGAGGTGTTCGTTTTGCGAAACGCCATTCCCTAACATTGATATGTGAGTACGAATGACAACAATATAATATTAATAATTATATTAAAGTGTAGATCCATTTATATCAAAACTGAAGTCCAAAACAAACTGGTATTGTCACCATTGTACAACGAACGGAGACACATAAAATCCACAAGGATCAAAATCAAAGATACTTCATGCAGTTAGGCACTAAAAAGGCTCTTATGAATGTCAAAACTACCACCGATTCGGAAAACTACCGAGTCATCGAGAAGAACCCTCGAAAAAGTTGGTTGTCGGTCGGAAACTATTATAAAGTTTGTGATGTTGTAGAGGGTAATCTCTGGAACTACTGGGCTGATTTGAAAAATTATTTCAGTGTTATATAACTCATTTATCGAGGAATGTTATAGGCTATAGCCTATATATATGTCATCACGCCTAAGACCAATAGGGGCGGAGCATTAATGAGGAATATTTGAAAATCTGGGATGTTTTTCTTCTTGAGAGCTTCCGCTGCGTATTACGTAAGTAATGCTGCTTAACCTTAGCCAAAGTAACTATTCCATGCGGAATAAGTCGCGGGCAGAGACTAGTACATAATATAACACAATATATTTTACGATGAAGCATAATTATTGACATAGACAGTTACATTCCTTTTTTGGCGGATGCACAGAAAGAGGTACGTCACTATCGTTCACATATTGATTCACCTTATAATAAAGCCTTTAGACATTAGAACCAGTTTGACATGGTGCTTGAACTCATTACTTTATACATATATACCACAGAATTAAATCTTAGAATACACGTAAATGAATATACAACTTCATAAATAAATGCACATTTAATAATAAGCAAAATATAATAATGATTATTTCATAATTGTTATAACATATTTATGAAATACTTATTATATACCAGCGGACCCGGCAGACGTTGTCCCATCCTGATCATGAAAAGAAAAACCTGGACAAATTATATAAACCTTCCTCATGAATTACTTTATCCTTATCTACTAGTGAAAACCGCATGAAAATCCATTCAGTAGTTTTTGAGTTTACTGCAAACAAATAGACAGACATGGCGGGGGACTTTGTTTTATACCATGTAATTATGTTAAATTTGTTGTGAAATAATATTTATTCTGATGAAAATACGGTTCCTATTAAGTATAACCACGTTACAACTATTGATTGTACGAGTATTAACATAGTAAATATGACCATTCGGTGCGTAGTTTCTACTAGATGACTCTATTCTTATTTATTAGATTGGTTCAACTCTTTGCCATTTTTGAATGTTAGACGTAGCAGATGAGTATCAGCCAGTAAAAACAAAATTCAACTTACGGTGCGAAAATCAGTTACAAATTTTTTCAATGTCTTTGACCTGCGAAGATTAGTATTGTATTTATAGTACACGGATAACAATAATGATTTATTTAGCGGTTATGATGTGCCCCTTTGATAACAAGTACATCGATGATCTCTTAATGTTATCTTAGCGAGGTACGCAGCGTATGAAGCTCACACACGTTCCCGCAGATATAACTGCCAGATTAATTAAAGAAGCTGTGGCCGCGGGCCTCCACATATATTTTATGATGTTTGATAATTACTATTTGTTGAAATAATTCTCTGAGGTACAGCAATATATATCAATTCATATGACGACGGAGTAAAAGTTTGTTTAGGTGCAATCTAATGACGTGTTGTAAAAAGAGCTTGTCAATATTCTCTGTGTTCAAATACTTACGCATACCGATTTTCGTGGTTGTCGCTGGAATAATATGGAAGTTATTTATTACAAAATATTCTGTTTGAAAAATTGCTTACTTATTTCCATTTTTACCATGTTCAGTGCCGGAGTGTTAATCTAAGATTTCTATCCAACTAGCTGACCCGTGCTCACTTCGTTGGGCGGCAAAATTTATTTTTGTGACTTAACTATAAAAGTTAGACATATGCTGTCACCGACTTTTTATAAGCATTATAAATAAAGCTCTACAACTTTTCTCTAGAACTCAATCATATATCTCTAATCGTTAAGGCAGCGTTCGTAAGAAACTACCACAAAAAAGTATTTGTATTTTTCGGGTTAGTATATAATCTATGACACTCAAATAACATGGCTTTCTATTAGTAAAAGAATTTTCAAAATCGGTTCAGTTGTTCCTGAGATTACACCTTATAACGTCACAAGCTCACAACGTTACAAACTGACAAACCTCTTTATAATGTTAGTAACCAAAATCTATTTTATATATGTGTATAGAAAGAGAAGATTAGATAGTTTATATAATAAATTTAGTTCGAGTAACTATACATCTGTACAATAAGTCTTTTTATTTACCCGATTAGGCCTCCCACGGCAGCGGCTCAAGCCTAGGTTCGATCCCTCGGGAGGGAGCCCTTGAGTGCGTTGCTTGCGCGATACGGTGACACACAAATATACATCACCGCTACAACACTACACGATCATCCCCACACGTGTGCACGCCTACACACTTACACATGAAAATGGAAGGGTTTACTTTTTTTTCCCTTATCGAACTGAAAAACTCTCAATTTTCCGATAATAAATATATGGAGGAGTTGTTGAGGCGTGTATGCTTGGTACACATATACGTTTCAACAACTCATACATATACGAATAGTTAGCTAGGTTAGCTAAGATAGGTCGCGATTTTGCATGCAACAGGCAACAGCCAAGCCGAGGTGTGCCGTACACTCTTGAGCTGGTTGCCAAAATAAAGTCGGCTGAGTGCCTTAAGCGCTTGCCTTAGTAGTCCGGTGAAGCAGTTAAGACCTTGCTGGGACAATAGCGTAGACATTTCGAAAAAAAAAACTTTTTAAATGTTATTTTAACTAATTAAAATTCAAAATTGCAGTTTTGTATAACATTTGTTAATACCACAGTATTTATTATAGCTATAAACTTTTCAAGGTAATCACAATACTGGTAATTACGGAATTCGTAACTAGTACTCTATGCTATATATTTCTAGCCAAAGTGATCTGTTTTTCTTTTCTTTTACATTATAAATTAGTTTCATTGTTTTAACTATTTAACAGATAGTAGGTACATTATATTGTAGTAGCCAGAGGTACCAGATTAGGCCGCCCTCGGCAGTGGCTCAAGCCTAGGTCCGTTTCCTCGGCGAAGAGCCCTTGAGTACGCTGCTCACGCAATACAGTGACACAAAATCTTACATCACTGCTAAAACATCACCTATACACCGTGCTAGCCTATACGCTTACACGCTGTTTTTCTTTTTCAGAGAAATAAACGAGAAAGAGTTCTACCCTTATTTTTCCCTATTCTATCTTATGCTATATACAAAAGTCTAGAGATTTTTTTCCGACGCAAAATACATATAGGAGTTGCTGAGCCACGCATGCTTGGTACACATGCATGTTTCAATAACTCATATACGTATATCTAGATAGCTTAGGTTGGCTCAGATAGGTCGCGATTTTTGCACAAAACAGGCGACACCCCAAGCCGAAGTGTGCCGTGCACCCTTGAGTTAGTCGCCCAAACATCCCAAGTCGGCTGAGTGCCTTCAGCGCTCGCCTCAATAGTTCGGTGAAGCTGTAAAGACCTTTACAGGTCAACAGCGTTCACATTTCGAAAAAAAAACCAAAGGTGTGGTTATTCGAATCAACTGACCACAGTGTTATTTCGATAAAATGCGAGAAAGGCTCTAGCTCTTAAGTGAAATTACTGGAATATACATAGAAGGGTTAGAATTATTAAGAGTGGTAATTATTGAAGCTGACTTTAGAAAAAGCCTTGCCACCAAGCTGTAGTGTTATAACAATATTTTCTTTCCCTAAGAGCTTTGTCTCACTGCAAGATCTGAATTTTCGTTAATTGATGCGGCCTCGGAACATGTCACTATTAAGACATTATTTCAAAATCGTATTGATTTTTTATTTGAGTATCTTAACTAATATTATAAATATGAATGTGAGCTTGTTTAAATTGAATTTAATTTTGACATTAATCAAAACATCAGGGTATAGTAATGCATATAGGGTACCCTTCGTTTAAAACAAAAATTGCCTCGAGTGATAGATCTATATAAATAGGAGTGAAACCGCGAGTAAAAGATGGTAGTGTACATATCAATACAGTTTATAATGGAAAAAATAATAATATCTGACAACCATCCTCGTCAATAATGCAAAGGACTGATATCATCTACATGCACAGTTCCAACTACAACTCGACGTATCCTCATGATTATTATCATGCCATCACTATTGTTTTAAATGCTCCCAATATTTCGAGGGCACTGGCACATCGATTTGTAATTATTTTTTAATTTCCTACCCATCAAATATTTACCTTCACGTGTTTTGGAGAACATTAATAATAACGTGGTGGAATTTAACAATTAATCAAAAAAAAAAAATTACAATACATTATAATATGAATAATCTATGAAATTAATAAAATAAATGAAACGAAAAATATAAAATAATTCGAAAACGATATGTATAATATGATTTATCGATTAAGAAAATTACTACAGTTTTATCATTTTATTAAAATAGTGTGTATATCAGGGTGTATTAAATTGTAATATACAGTGTGTCTTTATAACAAATTTCAAGGGACCGAGAATTTTATTCGTTATAAAAAGTTATTAAAAAAAATAGTTTTATGGGAAACCAACCAAATGTAACTAATTTTTAAGCTATAGAAAGTATTTCGTTATTACGAACGACGTTATAAACTACATTATATATGAGAATGCTGATAAAATATATACTATACGAAGTCCCGTAATATAAATAAATAAATATACATTTACTTATTTTGGTTTAATACTATTGGACGCTGACATATTGACGCTGACTTATACATACTTGATGATGATTGGTCCGACCGGTTTCGGCCATGGCGACCACTTTGACTCCTAAACTTATAAGCGGCGCTGGTGTGCTCGAAGATGGCTTATGTAGCCTATCTTCGTGGCGAAACTTCGTGAACATTGAGGACACGTAAGTACGCCGTTCTCAAAATGATATGTTATGGCAGCAGGGGGGCGAGCCTTTAACTGGTCGCGTTTGGTATCAAGGTCAGCTTTACGCTTAGCCTCGAACTCGCGTACTTGGCTGTTTACCATCCTGCACCATTCTGGCCGTTGTGCTGCCAAACTTTCCCAACAAGAGGGCTCTATATTGCATCTCTTCATATGACGCTTTTGGAAATCCTTGTACCGGAGGAGGGGACCACCGGGATTCCGCTTGCCCTCCACCAGTTCAGAATAGAAGATGCGCTTCGCCACTCTCTCCTCCGTCATACGAGATACATGACCGCACCACCGAAGCTGTCGACGCATTAAATAAGCTTCAATGCCACCAACATTGGCTCGTCGCAAAACTTCAGTATTTCGCACTTTGTCGGACCATCTGATCTTCATGATGGTACGAAGGCATTTAAGGTGGAAGCGATCCAGAATGCGAATGTGGCGGCGGTATACACACCACGTCTCAGAGGAATATAGGAGGTTTGGCAGCACGATTGCCATGTAAACAGATATTTTCGTGGCTAGCTTAAGATCATGCGAGCAGAAGACCTTGGAACATAGCTTACCAAATGCCACAGCTGCAGCACCCACCCTGCTATTGATCTCAGCATCAAGGTCACACTTAGATGTTACAGTGTTCCCCAGATAGCGAAATTTATCCACCTGCTTCAGGACATCCTCACCAAGTTTTATGGTCAGTGTCTCGTGACCGTGTATGTGCAGGGACATCACCTCCGTCTTATTGACACTGATCTTCAGGCCAAACTTACGACAGGCTTGGTGGAATGCGGACATCAGCTGCTGCAGGCCGTCTGGGGATTCTGCTAAGAAGCACAAGTCATCAGCATACATGATCTCAGTGATCAAGGCGTATGAGACTTTAGTGCGAGCCTTAAGTCTAGCCAAGTTGAAAAGACTGCCGTCTGTGCGGAAGCGGATGCGAACTCCTTGAGAAACAGTTTCTAAGACTTCTCTTACTACTACCGCAAAGTATAAGGCGAACAGAGTAGGTGCTAAGACGCATCCTTGCTTCACCCCACAGGTAACGGGGAAGAAGTCTGTCTGTTCACCGTCTACGGCAATGCAGCATTACATGTTATCATGCAGGAGTCTGAGAAGTCTCACAAACTTTTCTGTGCACCCGAGCTTACCTAGCACCAACCATAGAGCTTCCCGAGGCACGCTATCGAAAGCCTTCTCCAGGTCAACAAAGCAAAGGTACAGCTGACGATCCTGTTCTCTGCTCTTTTCTTGCAGTTGACGCACAGAGAATATAGCTTCACATGTGCCTCGATCCGGTCGGAAGCCAAACTGGGTTTCTGGCAGAATCTTTTCGGACAAGTTCTTTAGGCGGTTTAAGAGAACTCTCGCAAAGACCTTTCCGGGGGCTGTAAGGATCGAAATACCGCGATATGAGTTGCAGTCCGAACGGTCACCTTTGTTCTTGTAGAGAGCACTTATGCGCGATACTTTAAATGTATCCGGAACGCGCTCCTCCTCCCACATGCGGACAAATAGTTCCCACACATATATGTGCAACTCCTCTCCTCCGTATTTTATCAGCTCTCCCGGTATAAGGTCAATGCCAACCGCCCGTTTGTTTTGTTGCTGTCTGATGGCAGTAGCAACCTCGTCATGCGATAGAGACTCATCCAGCTCAAATGCAAAAGGGAGCTGAGGCATTAAACTGATGCTTTGTAGATCAGCTGATCGATCCACATTCAGCAGAGTATTGAAGTGCTCAGCCCAGCGCTTTAGTACATCCTCCTTGCTCGTCAACAGGTGACTACCGTCTAGAGACCTTAAAGGCACCCTTGCATGGTAGGTTGTACCAATCAGCTTACGTACCTCACTGTAGAACTCTCCCAGCTGGTTTGTATCAGTGAACCATTGCATGTGTCTAGCTTTGTCCTGCCACCACCTGTCTTTCATATTTCGAGACAGCTTGCGCAATTCGAGGTCACTAGCTTTTATGACCGCAACGCTTCCACTTCGTCTTTTGTGCTGTCGCAGGAGTTCTCGGTGTCTGTCGAATGCTGCCCGCAGGACTTCATCATTTCCATCAAACCAGTCTTCGTTGCGACGGATTTTTTTTACCTAGTGTAGATGAAGCGGTATCCATGATATGAGATGACAAAGTTTGCCAGGCAGCAACAACATCACCTAGCTCATTAGCTGGCAACAGGTTTTTAGACAGAGCTTCAGCATAGTTCACCCTAACCGCGAGATCTTTTAGCTTATCAACGTTCAAAGACGCAAGCTTTTTTATAGGAAATCTACGCGGGTGACGGAGGCGGATTCGCAGCTTAGTGACAATAAGTCTGTCATCAGACCAACAATGCGCACCACGCATTACGCGCGTGACTTGCACTTGGCTGAAGTCATTTTGCTTAACGATTGCATAGTCAATCAAATGCCAATGCTTGGATCTTGGGTGCATCCATGTTGTCTTGTACTTGGCGGCAAGTCTAAACATAGTGTTCGTAATTGCCAGACCGTATTGAGCACAAAGACTGAGCAGCAACTGACCATTGCTGTTCATGTTGCCAACTCCATGTCTACCCAGAACTCCAGGCCAAGCCTCATAGTCCCGACCAACCCTGGCGTTGAAATCGCCTAGCAATAAAATCTGCTCTCTGGCGTTTATGCTATCGAGGCAATAAGCCACTTCCTCATAGAATTTATCCTTGATGTCATCAGACTTGTCTAGCGTTGGAGCATAGACACTGATGACATTAAGGTAGTTGTCTTTGTCCAGGTGAAGGCGCAGTGTGGTAACACGGTCCGAGATGTGTACAGGGCACTCCTCCAAACGCTTTACTAAGTGATTTTTGATGGCGAAACCGACACCTGATCGTCGAGTTTCGGAGGTAGCGGTACCTTTCCAGAAGAAAGTGTAGCCACCACCTACTTCCACCAGCTCTCCTTCATCGGGAAGATGTGTTTCGCTGAGAGCAGCCACATCCACGTTATAGCGATGAAGTTCCCGAGCTACTATGGCGGTTTTACGTTCAGGGCAGGCATTGCCATCTCGATCGAGAAGCGTTCGCACGTTCCACGCACCGAACGTCATAACAGGTGTTCTTTTAAAATTATACTTGCGACGTCGACCACGATTTGGATGATGCGATGATAGCCGCGGTTACTACCATCTGACAAGTTGGGACGAGCATTTTTTAGGGCACCTTTTCTAGCCCCCTCCCCGGCTGAGCGGGGAAAGCAGTGCCTCCCTAAACAGGGCTGCTTTGTCATCCCGAGTGCTGCCGAGTCCGCGCCGTCGCCCCAAATTTGCAGCGTGGAAGCGACCACGGCGTGTACTCACACCCCCGGGACCGCCTGTGTGCAGGTATCAGACAAAGTCTAGCTTGCATCAGGCTAGACCTCTCTACCTTTACCTATCGCCACAGGACTTTTGCGTACTCGGAGTCCAGTAGTAGAAGCGGTCAGATGCGCAGGATATATTAAAGTGCACAAGTGTACTCGCAAACACAGGTGCACATACTCGTCCTTGTTCTTCTGGACCCAGTGGAACGGGGACCGTTACGACCAGAGAAGGACTCGGACAGATGGTGCAGTATTCCGGTGAGAAAATACAAGGGGTCAGTACTATCTCACACTCCCTTAATCGCCTTTTACGATACCCACGGGAAGATATGGGGTGGTGCTATTCTACTCTGCCGGAACCACACAGCAAAACATACTTACGCATCCACACAAATATATACCTACCCTACATTTAACGTGTAAAAGGTAATGAAATTTTTTTCCATACCGTGCCATATAAAGTTTCACATTCCTATTTATAATTATAGCTAAGATTTATTCATAGATAAAAATAATAGGGTTGTCAAATAATATATTAGTGACAGCATAACTCTTAACATCCAAATCTATCGATATTCAACAGCCCACATGATATATTTATCAAATTATAATGTCACGAGCGTCCCTAATACTCCTTCGAGCATGTTGTAATGGATCATTTTGTGTTACGCAAACGAAACTATTGTTAACTCTTATCGTATCTCTTCTTCCACTCTTACTTTCGTCGGCGTCCGCTGTCATAATTCGAATGATCATCAACTGCGCTGTCACACCTTCAATCACTGCGTTATCAGATTGATCTTGATACTGGTGTTTAAATTAAGAAAATATTTATCCTTTTATAATTTGCCAAGTATTTCCATTACTTGAGATAAGCTATAATATTTTGCTAATATCAAAACTTAACTGAATACCTATTTAACTTCTCTCTTCACGTCTTAGTATCAAATTGTGCTTTGAATAAATAAATCGATTACTTACGATACAGTACTTTTCGATTAAAAAGTATGAAATAGATGCAAATAATCATCATCTACATTAATATTGAAGAGATAAAAAAATGTACACGTGAAAATCTCAAGAACTACCAGTCAGATTTCTTTTTTGTATTTTATGACTTATTTATCGCAGAAGGTTTACCGCTGAAGGATGAAAATGACCTTTCAACCTTTAGAGGTGGGATTATTACTATGAAAATTGTGATACATCCAAATTGAAATAACTGAACCGAAATTGCCGAGGATCGTGGGCTTACCGACGAGAATTGAACATTTTCAAATGTAATGTCTCTACGCAACGATTATGCTTTACGAGGAATTTGTTTTAAAACTGAATTGACTACTGTCAACTTTATTTTAGTACTTTTAACAAGTAATGCAAGTCGAACCGCGTGTCACCGCTAGTTATCGTCAAACAAAGAGTTTTATGAAGAACTTATAAATTTTTAATATTACTATATACTTATGACGGTATTTATGAGCTTTATGTAGACAAAAATCATAATAATTTATTAAAACAGTTTCTTATGAGCAAACATGTTTTGACCATCATATCAATTATGGTTATTAAATGCTCAATCAATTCAATGTTTTCTTATAAAAGTTGTTTCCCATAGGTATAATAACAGTTTGTAAGACTATAATTTGTGTATATTTTAGTGTAATTCAATTAAAATAAATAGAGCCAGACGTTATACAATTAGGTAATGTTTATTTAAAAGTAAAAACAATTTGCGTGAAGGTTACGTTGGAATACATTATAATAAATCTGTAGACATTTATGTCATCAAGCAGTTTTTATGTTATTGATTAAAACACCGATAAAGCTTAAACTATGGCAATCACAAGAGTTTCTGGTAAATATCACTTTACACCAGTGTTTTTCAACATTTGGGTCGCGACCCTCTGGAGAGTCACAATATATAATAGGGTTGCGGGAGATTACGAAGCCTTAGTAATAATAAAGAAAAAACAAATTAACTCGAGTTTTTTTAAAAGTTAATTTAGTTAAAGGACATTAATACAAATCAACAAAAAGAAAAAAAAGGAATACCTGGGAGCTATATTTACATTTCACTGATTTCATTATATATTAATTGACACCTAATCACGAAAATAAATAAGAATGTTTTAAGGATTATCAAATACTTATCAAATTATAACATAAAAAATAGAGGTCAGAAACAATGGAGAGTAAGGTGTCGCGAAATAATTTTACGTACAAAAGAGGTCGTGTCATGAAAAAGGTTAGAAAACACTGCTTTACAGAAATACCATCTCAATTACAGATATTTACGATATCAATACACATTATGAGCAATTAACTTAATTAATAATAATAAATTATAAGCAACAAAGTAATAAATAAATCTCGGAAAATTATTTCACTGACGATCATTTAATTCGAAGCTACGTATAACCTGTATGATGGTAATTATACATCTTATATATGATTTCAAATCTTCATATTGTACTAGCTTTTGTTCGCTTCTTCACTCGCATTGTTGTAACCTATTAAGTGTCAAAGCGTCTTTAAAATCTGTTCTTTTTTATTATTTAAAGTTAAATATCTGTTACTTCTTTGCTGCATTAATTATAGACAAAAGTAATTTTTGCTCTTTACAATAATTGCATAGATTTAATATTCAGAAGTCCTTGTGTTCGTAATTACTTTCTATCTAAACAACCTGACTGATTTTAATAAGTGCTTTTTGAACTTGTGGGGTCACCTGAAATATTTTAGTTACAGTTAGATCCGATAGATGACACTGTTGTCGAGTTCTATGTTTTTTTAAGTTAATAGACAAAAATGTCTTCTACTATTTGTTTTTTCATTTATCACCTAAAACCACACAAACCCAAATTTTTAGCTTCCAAGAATTTCTCAATATTTTTTTAATTGTAGTAGAACAAATGTCTACTGTGTCCGCTAATACATAAATATTTGACCCAGACATTCAAGTGAACATTATGCTCACCACACGCTAATAATTTGTAAGTATCGAACCCGCAACCTCTCGCCTAAATATTAAGACTCATTACCATCACCTACGATTGATTATATACAAATAACTGAATAATTTGAATGAATAATATGGAATCGATGTCAATTATACGAACCGATTTAAAATTCTTGTGTTAATGTGAATTTGATCAATTGCTCAGTAGCATTATTTTCTAATGAAATATACTCTATGTCCTTTTCTGTGTCCCAGGCAATATATATGCGAAATTCCATGACGATACGCAGGGTAGTTAAGTCGTGACAAACAAATTGACATGATCGTATTTATAATATTAGTAAAAAATATAATATGTAATATGTTATGGGTATGTTGTTTACATGATATCAAATGGTTAGTGGAGTCCAGGGCCATATAAAAAAAACCCAGAACTGGATTGTTATCTCACTCGAGGCCACTTACTGATAGCTGTCACTCATGAGACGCCAACCATGAGAACTGAATTGAAACGTTAGGTGGAACGTGTTATCAATCACAGATCAGAATTCAGTCGCTCGAGCACTCATATATTATTGTTGGAAAAGGGAAAAGTTATTGATCATCTATCGCCAGTATTCCTTTTATAAAAGTACTTATTTCAAAAATAATTATGTAAAATACCTCTCTATAGTTACTTAATTTGTAACTTGCCTCATTTAAAATTAATATTATCGAATATCCCCATTTAATAGGCGTATTTATATATTCTATTACTCTAAAAAATATTTTATCTATCTCTATGTTGTCAGAATCGATTCAAACTTTTCAGAGATTAACTTTGATAAACACCAGACGCTACAATTTTATTTATAGGTATAGAACAGTTAATAACTGCGACTTTGTTTATTTAGTGCATTATATTAAAAATAGATTTAATGTACAGAGGAGAAATCATACGCACAATACCCCTGACTCCACTTCTCGACGACAAGAAAATATAAATAGCTGAACGCGTACCGGCTTATAAAAAATAGTTCTTTTAAAACTTTAATTACTTTATATTAAACGAATTTGATGATTTGAATGATGATATTTATTTTTTAGATAAGGGCCAAGCGTTAAAAGAATAAAACAAAATTAATATCTGAATCTATTACGTAGTTTTTGAGTGACGCGACCACAATTGCAGACTCAAATGGCTTTATTTATATGTCTAAATTTAAAATTAATAAGCAATAGAATGGAGTTATACAATATGATTTCTTTACTATAATAAAGATATTATATTGTTCTTGTAAAATATTATACTACCTGCATAGACAAACAACAAATAGTATATTGGTAAGCAATATCGATGTTATCTCGTCAGACATCGGCTGATCTATGGAATTTCTCAAGCAATTGTTAGCTGTACTGGGATATACAATCGATTATTAAAATGTAAGCACGTTCGTCGGTAGTACATCATTAGATGGATGAGCGCTAAAATGCTGTGAATATTATTTGTTTAATTCATAAATTATTTTAAAAAACAACAAATGTTTATTTCCGGTATCTAATTCTTCTCTGTACGTGCCGTTAGCACACTCGGTGACTGGTTTCTTCGATGGCGTATAGGTATTAACCCCGACAAGAGTGCCGCGATACTCTTCGATCCCAGATATCGCGTGAACAAGTTAAAGCCCATAAGGCTATACGATTCCGAGATAACTTGGACCACCGAGGTCAAGTATCTCGGCGTCACTTTAGACCGTCACTTAGCGTTCGATCCCCATATTAAGAGAGTGCGAGACAAAGCCGCTATGGTCTTGGGTCGCCTCCATTATCTACTCTGTCAGAAGAGCAAACTGTCCCTCAGACATAAGCTCATAATATATAAAGTTTGTATTCGTCCCGTTATGACATATAGTTGTCCGGTTTTCGCCCACGCGAAGAATCTAGATACGCTTCAGGTTTTGCAGACCCGGGCTCTGCGTAAAATCACCGGTGCTCCTTGGTTCGTCCGGAAGGCGGATCTCCATAAGGACCTGGAAATGCCGTCTATCTGGGCGTATATAAAATCACTTACAGATAGCTATTTCGAGCGAGCCGCGATTCATCCCAGTCCGTTAGTGGTATCCGCCGCGAATTACGAACCCGTGCTCAACGCTGGGCGTTATAAAAGACGTCCGCGACACATTTTCACCGACCCTCCCGACGATATCACGTCAGCGAACGATCAGTACCAGCCTGTCCCTCGTAACAGAGCGTGCTCACGCCCACGCCTGCGTAACCACAGATCGCGCCGCCGCGGTCTGGGGGTTAACTTCGCTCCCGCACACCCGATTAGGCCTCCCACGGCAGCGGCTCAAGCCTAGGTTCGATTCCTCGGTAGGGAGCCCTTGAGTGCTGCTACAACACTACACGATCACCTCCACACACGTGCACGCCTACACGCTACACATCTTGGTGGAAGGGTTATTTTTGTTAAATTTTTTTCCCTTATCGAACTGAAAAACTCTCCAAAGTTTCCGATAAAAATGTATAGAGGAATTGTTGAGGCGGATATGCTGGTACTCATACACGTCCCAACAACTCAAACATATATAAATAGTTAGCTAGGTTAGCTAAGTTAGGTCGCGATTTTTGCATGCAACAGGCAACAGCCAAGCTGAGGTGTGCCGTGCACCCTTGAGCTGGTTGCCATTATAAAATCGGCTGAGTGCCTTAAGCGCTCGCCTAAGTAGTCCGGTGAAGCTGTTAAGACCTTGCTAGGTCAATAGCGGAGTCAGTTAGAGAAAAAAAAAAAACTTCTCTGTACGTTATTTATGGATTTAATTATACGAAATGAGAAGAAATAGAGCGACTTACAATTCTTACAAATAAAATACGTATTTCTTATAGAGCATTAGAGTCTAGTTATTAAGAACCTAAATACCCTTACTATTCTAGCTACTGTGCCATGATATAACAAAACCGCAATCCACCGAATTATATATTTCGATTACATATTCTGCGATGCAGCTGAATTAGTAACAATTTCATCAACATTAACACAAAGAAATTTTTCCTTTAAACTTCATAGCTTTTAGAGATTGTCCACAATTCCACCTTATGTTATATGATGAAGTGATCAAGACGCTAAAATCGTTATGGCTTGATCTCAGATGTAACTACTGGAACTAGCTCACAGTTGCTTGGTGACAGATTTTCAACTTGATAGTGGTAACTTCAAATACTCTTGGGAATAGTAGCGATTATAACATTTAAGTAATTAATATATATTTAAGTATGTATGTACATCTTATAGTGACACTTTTCAATTAATATTTTTTATTATATTTTTACTCTATCGGTGCTATTACAAAAAAGTTAAATACGTATTGAATACTTGCCTTAAATACGTTTCGTACTAAATGCACTGCGTTCATCCGAGGCAGGTTCGGGTTAATCTTTATTCACGAGTCTAACCTAACCTAACTAAGCAAAACAAAAGAGCAAGATGGCGGACTTTCAGCGAGCGTGATGCATTTAAAATGTAACGTTTTTAAAGCAAGTATTCAATACGTATTTAACTTTTTTGGATTAATACCGTATATGTTTTAGTGTTTGATAACAATCTCGTGTGATGTTAAATGGCCATATGGTCTAAGATTGTAAATACACTAAACCTAGATGGGACTGGTTTTGAAATGCAACTGCCGGGACATTAGGTGCTTGGCGACAGATTTTCAATTAGTTAGTAGCTAATGGGCGGTGGACTTAGAAAAAGCATTCCCACCATGCCATGGCTTTATCACGATGTTTATCTCACCGAAAGTTCCGAAGCAGTTGCTAGGATTTGAATTTACGACCATCGATGCGGTGTCCGAACACGCTATCATCTAAGCCATCATCGCTTCATTAGATTACATGCTGACGGTTGATTGTTCACAGTATAAGACGAGTATAAGACAGATTTAACGTAACAAATAATATTACTGTGTATTATTAATAATTCACATTAAAGTGTTATTTATTTAAAGAAAATAGTGCGTCATATTAACACACTTCTTGTATCAGTGGCCCGTGTGGGTGGAGCTTAATGGATCGACTCTGTACGAAAGTTGTTCATTGGATGTTATCAATTGGGGAACATGTAGATTATTGCTATGATCAGGATATCAACGTCAGCTACGAACTGTTTCAATTTCGGCATATTTAGAAATCATTCTAGATATTTACCATGGACTTGCAATACTCCTATTATGTAATGTATTTTGATTTCACTAAATAAAGGAAAACATACGTAGGACTCGAGGTGGTAGAGCCACCATGGAGCTATTGGTTTCAGCTGGAATGGGGCAGCTCGCCCGGGGTAATACCACACTCTCACAGAAAATCGACGTAAAGTAACAGTGCTTGTATTGTTGCGTTTTGCTCGGTCAGTGAGAGCGCCGTAGGTCCACATCCTCTCCCCCTTTCATCTCCCCTCACCATGTCCCTCTTTCCCCCATTTCCCACAAACACAGTCTGGCAACGCACTTGCGACTCTCCTGGTGTTGCTAGTGTCTATGGACGGCGATGATCACTTAACATCAGGTGACCCATCTGTTTGTTTGCCTCCTATGATATAAAAAATAGCTCTACTAGTGTTATAAAATGTATCGATACTACAAATAATTATAAATATAAATATGACATGTCACAAGAATTAAATAAAACAATGTCTGTGAAGTTGGCATACAAAGATATCGGAATCGTGAAACAAAAATGAATTCTGATATTCAAATCAATAGAGTTCCTGAAATTTAGTAAAATAGTTCTGCACATTAAAGACCCCATATGAGCATAAGAAATATGGACAGACACAATAAAACAGTTTATAAACTGAAACTTTTGCATATTTAGAACGTTCGTGTATCACAAACATAAAAAGAACCACAGATATGAATTAACAAAAAAAAAATTGCAAAAGACTTTCAATTGTTACCATAAGGTTACGCAATAAGCTATTAAACTGTACATAATCGATCTCTTAGAAACATTTACTTAGAAGTAGTTGTGCGTTTGTAATAACAAAAAAAAAAATAACAGAGGTTGCCGTTGAAGATCTTATAAACCGATACAAGGAGCTGTTGCAAATTATCCCTGAGGCTATATAGTATATCGAAGCACATGCTTCGGTTACCAATCGTTTATATAGCTACTATAAATTAATGTATTGTACACATTGTAAAAAATATTACTTTATATTGAATCGAATCTGCTCATTAAGTTAGTTAATTAGTTATTTTATTGGAACTGCTTTGTTGGAAAGTAATGTACTCGTACGTAACTAAGGGATACACAAAAACAACTCTATGATATGTATTAGCAATAATTAATTATCTTTCTCTAGCTGTTTTACGTCAGAACTGAACTAGGATAATAATTATACTATATTTAATGGTTTTTATTTTCAGATTTTTTGTACCTTTATACATTTAGAAATCTAAATACACTTATAATGATGTAGGAGTTCTTTTAATTTGGTTGTGAATATTTATATCCGATTTCCTTTTACACTGTAGATGACCACTAAGAAGGACATCTGGGAAAACAATCTCTAAGGTAGTGAAAAAGGTGATGAAAGTTTGTTTGATAATTCGTCATTTTGTTGTCATTTTGTTAGTCGGGTATTCTTTTAAATATACAAATAAAAAATAATAAATTATTGCTCGTAATACGCGTCCGAAATCACGGGAATTTGCTAGTAAAAATAAATAAATAAACTAATTAAGTCTGAACAGAACGATTACAATAAATACTTTCTTTTGATCACTGTAAAACCTAGGATATCTCATAAGGCTACCAATGCCCAAAATATGGATCAAATTTAAAGTAAGTAATGATAAGCATAAGTTAGAGAGTTTGTAATATTCGCGCGAATTAAATGATGCTTCTCTGCATATTATTAAAATCGTACACAACACGATAACGCAATACAATAACGGAGAGCATGTAGCTGTCGAAACCATCAATACCAGTAGATTTTGTTCCTCAGATTAATTAAAAGATACAGTGACGGGCCAGCCTTCCTTAAGAGTGAAATCGAGCCATCATCTCCATGTAATTCACTAACGCTAAAGATTGCTTCGAAGTTGATGAATACTTAAAGCCGAATCATTATAAATCGACTACAATCAAAACAAGCGATGGAATAGGTACTATTTTTCGAGCTCGTAACACACGAACTGGCAGGTGTAACGTTAGAATAGCCGGAGGCAGCAGGGGTTGCGTGTGGCAGACCAGTTATGTCAAGGAGACTCTCCGAGACCGTTTCTGCAAATGATATATATTTGCCATCAAATCTCGACATGATTTATAGTGATAGGTAGCCCTTGAGGGAGTTCCTAAAATAAGAGTCAAATTTCATTGCTTCGTGCGTATGAACTATTTTATTACGACCGTAGTCAACGTTGACTATGCTTGTCGTAAAATATTTATATAGCGGTGATTTTGCCTATAAAACCTTAACATGCTGTCGCAAAAATGAATACATAGATTCTCCTTACGGATTTAAACTCGTTTGAATTATGTATGGGCTAAGTTATGTTGGCGTGGGCGAACCCTATGCATAAAGATGTTATTATTATGTCTTCCCCGTAAGGAATCTGCGTACAGATAGTTGTGTTTATTTAAACTCATTACTATAGTTTTCAACATTGCAATATAAAACTAAATTAATGAAATTAAAACGTTACAAAGATATTAGTGATAGCTACTAAGTTGCTTAATCTTTTTTTTTGTGCGGTGCACCATAATTACAAATAACTATAATTATTATAGAATTACATACAAGTTTTAGTTCTTTTCAGTTGATTTCTTCTACGATAATGCAAATAATATATAGCCGGTAAGGAATAATGCCGCAATATGATTTTATTTATCACGTTTCAAATAAGATAACTAAATAAATTAATGTTTAAAAAGTATTTTTAAGACCACCCTTTATACAAACGTACTTAAAATATTTAAATATGGTAATTTCAAATGTGAATTTTGTTTTAATTTCATTCTCGTGTTGTATCACGAGGACTGGAAAACATGCAAAATTACAAAGTTGTAAATATTATTGCAAATTCTGATACTATGGTTCTTATTATATGTATTTACTACGTACATACTTTTCTTATATCTATATTCTGGTAAAATTATAAAGAAAAACAATTATTATATTTATCTACGATCCGATATAAATTATAACTTAATAGCTCCTTACATAACAGCGGTACCAAAAGTCTAAAAATAATATATTTTTGGTTAGAATGTTTCAAATACTATGTGACAAAAACATATAGATACCTGTAGGTATTATCCTTCCTAAGCTGCATAAGAATTCTATTATTTATATTATTCATGATTTTCTTAGTAACCGCATAGTACTTAGTACATGTAAGTTAGTACATACACACATCAAAAAAGTCTAAGCAACATGCGTGATATTACAAATTTTACAATTTATATTAATTAATTTCTAAGTATTTACTCAAACAAAGTGCGTAGGTAAGTAAACTTTTTTGTTATTGATGACATACGGGCTGGTTGTAAAAAAAATTTGATTATGTTTTGTTTTTTCATAAAATTCAAATGACTGCGAATTTGTTTGAATTTAAGTGCGTTTTAATTGCTATGTTTAGTCTTGATTTTATAATTTTACCAACCATTTAAATAAAGTTAGCGACAAAATTGAATTGTTAGATATTCTTTACGTCATGAAGCGACATCATTTGATGGCAGATGAAATGCAAAGAGCTGTAGGGATGTTGCAAGCGGGAAGTAATCAATCTCAGGTATATCGATATTTTGGCATTCATAGAAGTGTTTTCGTCGTCTTTGGCAGCGCTACAATAATACAGAAGAACCCGCTGAACAGCATCCAGGCTGTAAAAGGAGTACAACCACTCGGCAAGACCGGTACATACAACTGACTGCAAGACGCCAGCCGATGTTAACCGCTCGAGAGATAAGTTTGAGGCTACAAATTTCAAGTGGAGTTGATGTAAGTCCTCAAACTGTGCGAAATCGACTGCATGAGTACGGCCTACAAGCTCGACGCCCAATCAGGTGCCTACCGGTACGTCACGGGAATCGCACTCGTCGATATGAATGGCGTAGAGAACGCATAACATGGACCCAGGAACAATGGGATAAAATTATGTTTTCCGATGAGTCGCGATTCGGGTATAAGCCTGATACATGAAGGGTGCGAGTGTATCGTCGGCCTGAAAATACTGAAAGGCTCAGGTGCGTTCAGGAAGTTCATCCATACAGCGGCTCAACAGTTATGTTATGGACGGGTATTATGAAGAACAGGCGAACTGAGCTCGTTTTTGTAAATGGAAACATGACTGCTGAAAATTACATTGAGGATTTTCTCAGACCTTATGTCTACCCATTTGCACAAACCTTTGGCTCCGATTTTAGATTAATGCATGACAATGCGCGTTCACATACAGCTCGGCAAACCAGTGAATACTTTGCAACGGAGAACATCCAGGTATTGCCCTGGCCTGCACAATCGCCAGATCTCAACCCCATCGAGCACGCATGGGACATGCTCCAGAGACGTGTTTTGAAGGACTTGGACGGAGCGACAACAACCCAACAGCTGAAGGATTTGCTACAATTCCATTGGGAGCGAATACCGCAATATGACATAAACAGTTTCATTAATTCAATGAATAATCGTTGCCGACAAGTTCTGAATAGCAGAGGAGACCATACTTTGTATTAAATTGTTCTACTCTTTCACAATAAATACATTTTCTTTAGAAATTTCATTTTGTAAAAAAAAAGTTTAGTTTCTTATGTATCTTAGTTTTTACAGTATATTCTAATATTGTTCATTTCTGTTATTAAAAGAACTTATAAAGACAACAGCTGTTATTTTTATATCATAGAACCCTAAAGATATTATTTTAAAAATAAAATACAACGTTATAATGTGAAGAACCATACTGAAATTTAAATTAATACATGTTGCTTAGACTTTTTTGATGAGTGTAGTACGACTTAGTACGTGTTAATCTATACATTCTAACTAATACTATTAATGCTAATTTTTGTTACGTTTTCACAACGTAACTACTCGGTCAACTATCATAAACGTATATACACATTATCAGAGTACAGAATAGAGTATAAGGTTCATTTTAGCTAAACATACTGTTCCTAAGGGATAGGTCAAACCTATCTTAATGCGAACAAAGCCGCGTAAAAGTTGTTTATAAAAATGTTAGCTCCGCTATTAATTGAAAATTATTGTTTATGGAGCACGTTTATTTATTTTTTATTTCACTACAATTTGTTTCTGGGTGGTAATAATAACATATGCATGTGGAGCCGTGGGCACAACTAGTTACAATATAAAACTTTGTAATGTTTATCATGCCTTTTTTTACGTGGGGAAATCCCTTCTAAACGTATTCTATATAAGAAGGAGTGTTTTAAATAGGATATGTAGTTCCAGAAACATACGTATATCAAAACATAATGACGTATACACTAACCGTACTTCTTTCTAGTATTAACATAGCTCTTTTGAATTTCCAGACTCGATCAGCACTTGATCCAGAGGCACGCACAGCCTGCTGCCGCCTTCCAGTGTGCGTTATGCAACCGAGCTTATAGTTCTCAATCACTGCTACTGCGCCATAGAGCTCTTGCACACACCGATATACGGAAGTATCCCTGTGAAAACTGTCCTAAGGTGTGACTTAAACATTTGTTCTTATTAAAATTATATTTAAAATATTTTACACGTCATAGGATTTTAGTGTTTGACCACAATTTTATAAGAGATGATATATGGCTTAAGAAGGTAATAGGCCCTGCACCCAAGGAATGATTTATTTCTAAGATAACTTATGTTGACTGATGTGAGGTCTCAAAACGCTACCATTAAAGCTCATTGTACATAACTATCTATCGTATAGCATTCTTTAAAGTTCATGTATAAATAAATGAGAGGTAAAACTAGTACAAATAACCCAAAAAAATTGTTAAACTAGGACAAGAACTTTAATAATACTATAAAAATAGTTGTTAAAGAAGCTCCATCAAATTGTAATTACACACCCATTAAACATAGGTAGCGAACAATAAAAGTTATTGAATTATTAGGTTTGCATAGAAAGTACAAGTGTTGCTTTCTGAACTATATAATTTTCTCAGATATTCCTTCTTCATTCTCATGTTGAAAACAATTGCGCTATGTTTCTTTGGTATATTTATTTTATTTCTTTGGTATATTCAATTTATTTAAGCGTTGAACAATAACAAGAGGTTCGGGAGTAAAACGCGTTCCGAAACCTGATGTTATTTCAGGTATTTACCGATCCTTCCAACCTTCAGCGCCACATCCGCGCGCAGCACGTGGGAGCCCGCAGCCACGCCTGTCCTGAATGCGGCAAGACTTTCGCCACATCTTCGGGCCTTAAGCAGCACACGCACATACACTCCAGCGTGAAGCCGTTCCAGTGTCCGGTCTGCCTGAAGGTATAAATAACATTTTGTTTACTCTGTGTAATATTATTTTCTGTCAGAATGTTGAATTCATTCTATTACAAAAAAAAAATATTCAACCTAAGCGTACAATTAATTATCTGTTATACTTTAATTATTTAAAGAAAAGTCGATTCCTTACTATTTTTATATTTTCAGGCTTACACTCAGTTCTCCAACCTGTGTCGTCACAAACGAATGCACGCTGCATGCAGAGCAACAAACGAATGTAGGAAATGTGGGCAATTATTCTCGTCTTATGCATCACTTACTAAACATAAGAGATTTTGTGATACTGCTGCTGCAGCTTCGGTCAGTCTTCGAGGACAAATGCCACAAGGCTTACCACAGATACCTCCTCTGTCAAACGTTGGGATGAATACAGCGAATAATGGAAATCCCTTTCCAATATACAGAAGTCCAGCATTGCCGTTACCATACAGCACGTTTGCTCACTACCCGGCTTTATTTTCGGCTGCAGCCGCAGCAGGTTGTCCCTCTGATTTCTTGAATCCATTATTATTTAATGTCCAAGGAGCAAGACTCGCCATGGAACACGACCTTGCATTGTCAAATGCTAATTTACTTTCGAAGCAACAAGAAGGTCGAATATCAGTCAAGAGTATAGACAGTTCTGCTTCTTTTGATGATATGAAAAAGTCCAAGGACATGGAACCTAATACCGTAAAGAAGGATGTTGATAGTGAAGAGATTGCAATACCAAGCAAATCTCAAGGAATTTTCGCTAAACAATATCCCCCATTGTCAGATGATATATCCTCACAGCGACGACCTTCACCAGTCATGCCAATACAAGCACCTACTGTGTCATTTAATTTTACTAGCGATGAATTAAAGCGAAATTCGCCATTTAATTTTTCATTAAAATCCAATAATAATAATTCTTCAGGAAATAAATCTCCCTTACCTAAAGATTTATCTAAGAATATAATTGATGATGACAAACATTCACTATACTCTGAAAATGATGATGATATAAACAAAGATGAATGCGATCAACCTTTAGACTTATCTGTTACTAGAAAACAAAACCATAAAGATTCAGATGAAGATAAAGACGATCGCTCCTTTCGTAACTCTGTTAAATCCTATTCACCTCCTGAGAGCCCAGCAGACCGGAGTAAGACTCCTGAGAATGATACCACAGACGTTGACGTGGAAGCAGTAGAACCAAAACGAGAAGATTCTCCATCACAATTAGTTTCACCTCCGTTAGCATTCCCTATGCCTGTACATCCTCAACATAATAACATAATGGATGTAATGTATCGTCCCAGATTTCCATCGTTTCATTCTTCGGAAACCATTTTAAATACACACCCTCACTACGTTCCTAGTCCGTTCAATTTTTTATCCCCACTTCTCGGAACTGACGGTCCAGATAGGCAGCAAAGCGGGTACGCTAAGTTTCGAGAATTAAGCAGTGGTTCTGTGAAGCTCCGCGATCGATACGCATGCAAGTTCTGTGGGAAGGTGTTTCCCCGAAGTGCAAATCTGACGCGTCATTTGCGGACTCATACCGGAGAGCAGCCTTATAAATGTAAATACTGCGAGCGATCCTTTTCGATTTCATCAAATTTACAGCGGCATGTTAGGAACATACACAACAAAGAACGTCCATTCCGATGTTCATTATGCGATAGGTGCTTCGGACAGCAGACTAACTTGGATCGTCATGTCAAAAAACATGAGGCTGAAGGTGGGGACTCACCGAGTTCAGTAGATACTGAGCGCGATGACGCTTGCTTTGATGATATCAGATCTTTCATGGGAAAGGTAACTTGTTCTCCAACAGCGCGCACTCCTCCGGCAACCTCGCCACACGCACCTCATCCACACGCACCACATCCTCCACCTCGTGCAGGACTCGCGATCTCCACCTAGCCATTGCCATCATTCTACGCGTTGCCACCTCCACCATCACATTGGCATCGCCGTTTTTAACAGAGTCCGGTGCTAATTTGAGTTTTAACGTATAATGAAGATACACTTGCATAAATTGTAATTACGAGTATATACGGTGAATTTATTTATTTTCACTGATATTGAATTAGTGTATGTTTAAATAGGTGTTGTTTAATGCGACAGAAAGCAATATTCAAGAAAGCTTTTAAAAACGTTTGTACATATATAATTTCAGAAATTTCTATAATTAAGTAACAGTTTCGGATCTTTTGTAGAAATGGATCCTCTTAATGTACCTACACAGTTAAATTAGTATAAACGTATGGTTAATTGTAATATTTCGTTATTATATTCATTCATTGTTATAAGTACTCTTAGCTACATGACAAAGCGCCTATACTTAAATAAATATTTTAAGTATTTAGTAATAAATATCATGTAGGTTTGTTGATAAAGTAAGTGTGTCTTAAAAATTGTTCCTAGTTCCCATAGCGTGGCTTTTTGTTTATTTTTAAGCTATTTTTTTCATTTGACGTAATAAATAAACTTTTTTTTTATTGAAGCACGACAAAGTAACTGCACTGTGCCTGATGGTAAGCATCTAGTACAATCCAAAAACAGTGGCGACCACCGAGAGACAGATTATCCATCGTCGGTCGCCGCTGTCATGCCGGCCATAATGACGAAAGTCACCCGGTACTGGATATGCACAGACTGATACCGAAACGCGACGCGTAAAAGCGAGTCAAAATGACGGGCTTTTTCGCCATGTACATGGTGGTTGCGACCCAGTCGGGCTGTAAAGCCCTACCACCCCGCCAACTGTTGTCTTTGTTATGTTCTGCTCATTCCGAATTATGATAATCAATTTTAATTTCAGTGAGTTAACTCAGAACTAATAGATAAATACAACATACATTGTATACCATTAAAATTGATACAAGAATTTTTACATAGTAGTATAGAAAAACTAAGATGTTATCATAAAATCTAAGGACCTCACTGAGCTACGATTTGTTGTTGTACAATTTTAAAGGCACTATTCTTAAAAACAAATTCTTTCTAAGGAGTTAGCGATATAGATCTATTAAGACATTTATCTCTATAGTAAATTCACACCTATTATATACAATAAACACTTTGTAAGAACATACGACATAAATTAATCATTTACTTAAAATGCAATTTGTGCGTAAATTTTCTTGAATGAGTTGACGTTGTATTAAGAAAAATAACCTGTTATGTCGTTTAAGTGCAAATTACAGAAGTAAGAGTAATTTTATGACACTTTGTGTTCACTTTTTCAGTACATTTCTAGTAGACATACGATAGATATCATTTTGAACTGAATGTTTCAAAACTATGCAAAATATTTACCCATTTTCATTAGCAAATGATTAATGGATAGTGTTAATGTCTATACTCTATTTTTATGTAAAACAATAACTCTAATAATTGCTATTAAAAATGCTAATTGAGTATGTACATATTGTACGATTGAATTTATACTAGATCTAAATAAAATATTCACGATTGTGGTTATTGTGTTCGACGAAAAACAATTTCTAAAAGAAGTCTTTTTTGCAATCTACATTTGTATAAAAATAATACAATCTATAAAAATCTATTTGAACAGTGCGAAGAATATTTTGTGAGAAATAATAGAATTAAATTACGAGTACGAACTATGGTTTACTCCTTGTAGAAAAGGACTTATAAATTCTGGTTTAAAGTGGAAAAGACTCGAAAATCTTGATTGAATAATTTGCTTATAAGTAAATAAAAACTTACTCATGTCTGTCTGTCTCTTACGATAATACGACATGGGATACATATTTTTTTTAATTTACTAAAGTTTAAGAGTTAACCTACTGATCTTTATTAAAAGACATGAGAATAAATACATTTAAAGACGTCATACCGGAAAGAAATAATAATTCATACGAACGTAGTAAAGATATCTCTTGTGTCTTACAAGTTCAAACAAGTTCTTATTGAGTAACCTCATTGTTCAAAACAACTTATATTTTCTCGTAGAGGTGTACTTGCAATTACTTAAAAGAAATAATTCAATACTTAAACTTAATATGTTGTAATAATATGTGTTTATTTTTTTTATTATAACTCAAGGAAAATTGTATGATTAAAGATTCTCTTTAAAAAACTTGATGTTTTATCACAATTTATAAGAAGTTTTCCGCAAAGTGGAGTATTAATTCTTAGAAGCCAAATGTCCTGTTTCTTCTTTCTATTAGGATCTTCTCTTAATGTTGCTATTACAAACCAAATGTGATTAATTATATCCAATTTAGTAATTTTTGGCGAATGCTAATGTTGTAGGTTAAATAAAAGAAGATTAAAATGAAATTAATTTAATCGAAGCATTAACTCATTTCGGCTAATTCGACTACCAACAAATATAGAACGTGGTCAAAACTATGATTTAAATTTAGTCAAAAATTTACCAAAGTTTTCTTTATTCTTATATTACACAAAAATGGAAATTCTATTTAATCTTTATCGACATTCATACTTAAATTGTTAATTTATAATATTAGGTATCTCTTTTTAAATAAAAAAAAATATTTTGTTAAATTTGTTATTTACGCAGTTGTTGTATATAAAACTTGCAAATTACAGAAATGGCATATCATCTGTTTTATTCAAAAAAAAGCTCAAAGTTAGCTATTGTAATAAAAAATTTAGTAAGTACTAGAGATGTATTATAGTAGTTATAAACTTAAATGTAATATGATAAATCTGTGAATACATCCGTAATTTGAAATCGTTTTGCTGAATTTCGTCACGACAGTTATCATGTATCATATAAGAATGTTCAAGGCAATGTAATTTATAATGCTTTTTACTCTATCAATTATTGTACTTGTTCATACGATTTACTTAAAACAATTGAGAAATTAGATATGCAATATTTATAAATCTAGATATTTTTAATATCATTATATATCACTTTGTGGCACTAGATAAAATAATTATGAGAAATTTTAGAATTACACGAAAGATTGCGTCTTATTCTAAGGACACGTAACATGTAATTTTGTTTTTCTATTTCATCCTTGATAAATAAAACATTACAACATATCCTCCTGTGTATTATTCCTCCTGATAAACCGTGAGTATAACTCGGATTTTTTTTTTATTGAAGCACGACAAAGTGACTGCGCTATGCCTGATAGTAAGCATAATACAATCCAAAAACAGTGGCGACCACCGAAAGACAGATTATCCATCGCTGCTCGCCGCTGTCATGCTGGCCATAATGACGAAAGTCATCCGGTACTGGATATGCACAGGCTGATCCCGAAACGCGACGCGCAGAAGCAAGTTACTATGACGGGCTTTTTCGCCATGTACATGGTGGTTGCGACCCAGTCAGGCTGTAAAACCCTACCACCCCGCTATCGCTATTGCCTCGTTCGTTGATCAGCAGGGTGCACCACGTGCAGGTGAGGTTGGCTTGGGTGTCTCAAGTTTTAAGATGTTACTCGACACCCCTTACACCCCAAAATGCCAACTGATTTTTGATATCGCCAATTAAAATTATAAAAATTAAAGTTATTACCAACCTTTTAATTTTAACTTCTCTGAATAAATCGGTACAAAGGAAAATATCCTTACCCAATGTCCTCTGTCAGCTATCATTTCAATATTCTGACATGAAACGATGTAATCTATCCATAGTTTATTACTATATTACTACTCGTATATCAGTCGACTTTCTATTTAATACTCCTTTTTATACTTTACTAGCTTCTTTCCGCGACTTCATCCACATAAAATTGTCACTTTGGGCTAACGCTCGTCATCATCTGTTTGTAAGAGACCCACTGCAGGGCCATAGGTCTCTTCCCGAAGAAAGTTATGGGCGTAATCACCTCGCCAACCCACGACGTATTGGCGATTTCAAACTCTGAGAAATCCACACTTCTATATTCTTCCCACATACAGTAGTACTACAAGAACATTTCTCAGGTTCAGGTTTCGTCACGATGTTTTCCTTTACGGTCAGCAGATAGCGTTACCAATTTAAATTAGTAAATGTACGCGAATTCCGAAAACTTCGTAGGTATATGCCGGGGTTCAACCCTGCGGACATCGAAATAATATTCTATCAGTCAAACCGCTAGGCCACCACGACTGGCCTAAGACGCAGTGGAAGCTCTCAAAAGGAAAAAAAAACATTTGAAACATTCTTCATTAGTGCTCCGCACCTATTGGTCTTAGCGTGATGACATACAGCTTGTAGCTTCCCTCGATAAATGAGCTTTCTAACACTAAATTTCTAATAAGAATTTTTTAAATCGGACCAGTAGTTCATGAGGTTAGCTCGCTTAACCAAACAAACAAACCTTCCAGCTTTATAATTATTATAATACGAATGTATAGCCTTACTTTGCCCGCGACTTCATCCGTGTGGAACCTTGTGTAAAAAATAGTAATTAACAAAGTCATCTGAACGTAATACGTCCATTTAATAATTTACTTTAATTTACTCTAGTAGTTACGCTGCGTCGTCATTAAAATGATAATAACTTTTGATAGAGTGGACCGATTTTAAGGAAAAGAAAGCTACGTTACTCTTGTTTTTGTCATATAGGAGGCAAACGAACAGGCGGGTCACCTGATGTTAAGCGATCACCGCTGTCCATAGACACCAGCAAAACCAGAGGAGTCGCAAGTATGTTGCCAGCCCGTGTTTTGAGGGATGGGGGAAATTGGCGTTGGGGATAGAAGAGGGATAGGGGAGAGAAGAAGGGGATGGGAGAGGATGAAAAATGGGCCTCCGCCATTCTCACTGACCGAACGAAACGCAACAATGCAAGCACTGTTACTTCATGTCGGTTTTCTGTGAGAGGGTGGTACTACACCGGGCGAGCCGACCCATTCATGCTAAAACTAATAATAGCTTCAGCGTGGCTCTACCACCTTAAGAAACCTGCTTTATGATTTTCTTTCCGAGGTTTTATTGTGAACCGAGTACTTTAGCAGTGATGCGTGTTTATACAAACGGACAGACAGACAAACATTTCTAAAAATGATTGAAATGTATTTTATTACTTATTTCCTGCAACAATTTTTTTCACGAAAATCGAAAAAGTACAGACACTCAGTAATTACAGAAATGATGTGTAAATTGGAAGATTTGGTATGCTAGTTTGCACCTCATAGAATCTAAAAGTTACAGGTCTTGTGTACCTGCCAATCATCAGTTAATATGACTTTGAGTATGAATTTGCTTTGTTTCGCTCAGAATACTCTTATTTAATTTAGTTAACTTCTTTCCTATCTATTATTATGAATATTAAATGATATAACTTCAAATGCACATTGTTGTAATCCGTGTATCTTAGTCTTATAGTAAACTACTCCTATCATTAGATTTTTTTCTATCCTCTAAGTTTCAGCGATTAATAACATTTTTTTCCTGGTAAGCATTTCTTAAGCCTTTATGTGGTTTAAGAAGGCAATGTGATAAACCTATAGAGAGACTGTCCCTCGCGTTGCTGAAAAACACCAACAAGAATTTGGCGAAAGATTTTCGGTTCGAGGTTATTAGCAAGCTGAATAGATAATTAAAATCTACATCATACTATGGTTTGAGTAGGTACAATGTTTTCTGTACCGAAAGTTCGGCTTCCTTGTCGGATTCGAACCAACTTCGTACAATCAGGTATTTAAACACATTGTCGATGAGGCTGTCTTTAATTTAAAAATGAGGATTATTTTTCCCTCAACGTACATTAAATATTACGTCAGGCCATTTTGATAATTGCATGAAACGAAATATAAAATCAATAAAATAACTTTTCGGCTGTTCTTGAATTCATTGCATTAATGATAATAAAAATCTGATAATTGATCCGCTGAGTTAATGTCAAAATTCAGATCACTAGATCAAGGGTCACAATGGTTGACCTTTCGAATTATAATTACTTGTTATATAAAAGGATACCTCGGTGTACCGTTATCAGTGAAAGCAAGGACGCAACAAGGACAAACGATAAGGCAATTATACTCATTATCGAACGGCCGTTCGCCTGCAGTGCCGGCACCCACCGTTGTTACCCTATAATTAGGGTTGTCACACACAATCAACGTCATTGGATTTTCCATTTACTACAGGACTTCCCAAAATACTATTATAAAACAATATTAAAAAGTTCATTTCTAAATTATAAATAGTACTCCTTTCATGATAAAACCTTATTAAGAAAATCACAAACCATGTCTTCGAATAATATTTCTACTTTGTATCATTAAAATCGGATTGGTATATCAAAAGTTATTGTAAATTTAATACAACGTGATTTATGTAGGAGAGAAAAGCGTCTATTGTATTTAGACCTAATATGCTCAGATTACTTTATTAGTGGCTGTTTTGTAGATCAGGCTCCAAACGGACGAAGTCGCGGGCACAGCTAGTCAATAACAATAGTTGTCACCCGTACTGGTATTAAACTGTATCACAGATGCCGACGCCCTCCGAATGGATTATAAATGTATAAACCACAATTTATTATAGCCCGCTTGTGTGTGAGGGGACTATATAATGCCTACATAATATTAGTAGGCTAAAATGTCTGACTGCTATTTCATAACAAAAAAAAAATTGAGTCGTCACGGGACGCCTGGTAGATTTGAAACATCAAAATCGCTTTGTATAAGTCATATGCATAAAAGAACAGATTAGGACAGGAATCAGTTATGTCATAATGAAAAGATAAAACCAAAAAATTACAAGTTTTTTATGGAACTTATAAAATAATAAGTGTTTATTAATTTTACTACATAAATATTCATTTTTATTTAATACAGTATACAAAAATTCAACTAGGCGCTGGCGCGGTGTGTTTGGCGATATTTATCAAAGGGCGCTAGGTCGTCGGCGCGTGCCACGTAACACTAGTAGAACGAGTGGCCAACAAGATTGCAAATGTTTTTGAGTATTTCGTTAATAGTGCAATGTTGGCGTTTTGGGTCCGACGCCAACAATCAGGGTTATTACCATCCGCCTATAGATGACTCGCGTAAAAAAAAAACTTTCTTGAGTAATGTCCCTTGACAGCCCTATGTGAAATAGTGGCTGATCAAGTGGGCGATTGAGTTTGGTCCGTGACACGCCTCATTGTCTAGCATAAAGAAGTGGCGCACCCACGATACGGATTTACGTTCATCATTCTCAGCGGAACTATACTGATTAAATTAATCGATAAGTACCTATTAAGATTTATTATTCTCAACTCGGTTTATAGCGGTCGGTCGCAAAATTGATCAATGTATAATATGAATGTTGTTATGGACAGAACTAATGAGTTTTACCGAATCGAAACGATGGTAATATGTATTTTTTTACAAACCCTTTCAATTTAACCACAGTATAAATATGAGAAACAGTACGGAAACTATGAACAAACGCTCGAAAACGGCACACTCATATAAACATGTGCATCGACGAGAGGCTTTTTTTCTCTTCGAAATGACTACGCTATTGACCTAGCAAGGTCTTAAACAGTTTCACCGGACTACTAAGGCGAGCGCTTAAGGCACTCAGCCGATTTTATTTGACAGCTAGCTCAAGCGTGCACGCCACACCTCGGCTTGAGCTGTTGCCTGATACATGTGATTCGCGCCTTATCTGACCTAACCTAAGCTAACTATTTATACATATATGAGTTGTTGGAACTATATGAGTACCAAGCATACATACGTCAACAACTCTTATGTATATTTCGTATCGGATTATTTTCTAAACTATTTCAGTTCAGTAAAGGAATGAAACTAAACCCTTTCACTTTCATGTGTAAGCGTGTATGCGTGCACGTGTGTGGAGGTGATATGTGTAATGTTGTTGCAGTGATGTAAGATTTTATGTCACTGTATCGTGCGAGCAACGCACTCGAGTGCTCTACGCCGAGGGAACGGACCTAGGCTTAAGCCGCTGCCGAGGGGTGCCTAATCTGGTAATCGACGAGAGTTTTTGAAAGGAATTCTATGGACAGCACTGCGAAAACCGCTTAGAAGTCTCGTCGATGCGCATGTTTGCGTGAGTGTGCCGATACGAGCGGTTACAGGTTGTTTCCATACTGTCCTGTTATGTGTACTGTGATCTAACTCTGATAAATATTAAATGGGTTATAATTGGATATATTTTCTGTATTAATTGATGTAATTGGTATCTCATACTTTTCAAGTTGTAGGTACTTGATATTTTTTTCTACAGATGTAAGAGTTATCTGGTAAGTAGTGATTAATAGTATAAAAGTTAGTGAACAATTAAATGTTTCTTTTAAACTGACTACGGTATTGGCCTAGTAAGGCCTTAACAGCTTCACCGGAGTATGTAGTCCGGAAAAAAAATGGATTGCTATTAAATGTAATTAAGTAAGTCGATTTTAGTATTATTTTTATTAAGCTTTGGAATTCTATCTACGGAAAGAAATATAATTGAAATATTTGTTCATAATATGAAAATTTAAATAGGATTAAAGTATTATATGATACTGATAACAAAAACAGACTTTTTAACATTTTTGTCTGTCCATCTGTTTGTTCTCTTATTTGTTTAGTAGAAAGTTTATTATCTACTTAATCTCCAATGGTCTTAAGTCTGCGATTCGATGGTAAAAAATAAACAATATAAGAATTCTGAACAATTCATAAATTAAGTCACATGTTGGGGCCGACGGGCATGCAATAGGTCAGCAAAGTGTAATGCCGCATCTTGTAATGTAAGTACTGTTTTAAAACAGTAATTTAATAATGTTAAAAATATGTGACTAGAGAAAAAAGGCCACTTAAATGTAACCGTTTTTGAATAGGATGGATGAGTGGTTTAAAATAATGATGTCATTCGTGTGACGTATTTTGTGGATGGCGTCTAACGTGTGTAACATCTGCTGTTTTTTTTTCATTTAAGCATTTCAAAATTTGCTGTCTAATAAGAGACTCGATGAATGTTCTAATAATGTACCATACCTAGATCTAATTTCTACCTATTCTAATAATGTACTATACTTATTACAATATACTATATGCCAGAGAATACATATCAAATATATATTTATTGATAAATTGTTGCACTTATCCAGAAATTTCAGATTTTTCATCCAAATAAATCTAAGGAAGTTCTACACTTCCTTATGAAGTGTTGCCCATTTCATTATCCTACGGTGATGAAATATTTATAGCAGTGATAAAAAACTCGTATAAACAGATAGTACAGTGTCCATATTACATTTGTAAAACGGTTTCAATAAGTTCTTGCTTCACGTACTGACTCTAGATCTGACGACGTTATCGTTACGTGTAGTAGTAATACTGCCCACTTACATTTTAGATGCAGTTTACTTGGCGGTGAGATATTCATAAATTTAATAAATACATAGTACCTACAATCTTTAGGTAGTCATTATATTTTAAAAGTAGTGTTTTACAAGCTAAAAGGAAGGGTTACAATTTGAGCAACCCATGTACGTACGTAAGCATATTTGTATTTACGTATGTCCCACCGTAGCGCCTAAGCAATTCATCTGATTTTAACGAATAAGTTGACAATAGAGGCGTTATTATACTCGGGTAACATAGGCTATATTTTAACCGACTTCAACAAAAGGAGGGGTCGATTTACGATATCGATAAACATTATTATAAAACTAAATGTTCATTTTCCGCCATTTGCCATTTTAAAACAAAATTAGATCAACACGGTTTTTTTTTGTAGTTGGGTCACAGCGTTTTAAACAATTTCGGTATTATTATAGAGAAATTAAATACGTATTAAATACTTACATTAAAAAGGTAGTAAATGCATGGTAGCAAATACAACGTGGTGCATTTAAAATGTAACTATTTTAAAGCAAGTATTCAGGACCTACGTATTTAATTTTTTTGTAATAACATAATTTGTTTTTAGAATCAATGGTAATTATGCTTTAATTACAATCTATCTTCGTAAGATGTTTTTTAATCAAAGATGGTCTTCAATAAGTTTTCGATGGATGAGATATTACAAAAAAGTGATTATCACTATATTGGGATAATACCTGTTGTACCTAGAATTATTATGAAATATGGTAGAAAGTTCTCTTTTTTAAAGGTAACTAAATAAAGAATATTTGCATAGTTTCATTAAATGAGTATATAAACATAATGCCCGTAAGTTGTGTATTTTTTGTTTTATCGCGGATTTCGTACGAAGGACGACTTAAGGGGATTTAATTTAGCAGTGCACTGACATCTCAATGTGTCAATAGTGTTGAGACTAGAACCTGTTGTTCTGAATAAATGACTTAACTTGGTTTTTTATTGTTCAGTACTAGCTAATACCCGCAACTTCATTTGCGTTGTTTATTACAATTTTTCAATAAATCTTATGTACAAAGAAAGAATAAAAAAACCTACTCTCCGCACAAAATTTGTATAGTCTTGTGTAATGCTTATAAATATATTATTTTCTTAAAACTTTGATAACTTTATGTGCAATGGTGATATCTTGATTTATTTTCGACAAGGACCGTGTTTCAATGAAGTAAAACTAAAAGAAAATATCGAAATCTAATCAGTACTTTCTGAGTAATTTGTGCACAACGATAGACCTCTTTATTTATACGGAATATGTACTCTACATTTTTATTTCTAATGTGATCTAAATATGCAATTTAAAATACATGTGTTGTGTAAAGAATTATGAAGCATATTCACCTTCTTATTTTAAATATGTTAAGTGTATGGTGAGGTGGCTTTCAGTATATATTCTGTGTGTTTTTTTATCTTGTATCAACTTTGTATTTCTCCATCCAGGGTTGAGTGAGCGACCAAGGTGTTATCAATAGAAACACAGTTTTGTGCATATATAAATTTATTCAAACAAGCGACCGTACTGAGCCGCTGTGCGTGCGTCACTAACTACAATTACGTATTGTTATAATGAGGACACAATACCCCACATAAGTATAATAGACGTATCAAGCAAACACTGTATTCCCTTTAATCGGTACGAATTTTTAGGTACATTTTTAAAAAAATAATGATTTATAAAAATTTTCTTGCTTTCAATCACTTTTATGGAACTTATAGTTTATCTACATAAAATCTTTTTTCATTGACTGATGTTACTTATACCTAATGATATTGATTTTGTTTATAAATAACTACTATTTGTGTTAAAGCAAAATCTCTATGAAGTACAAGTTTTTTCTTATATACAGACTCATGCTTGTAATCCATGTAAGCCCGCGCTAAATTATCTTGACACCACTTCCATTGTGCTTCCCTCTACGAGGCGCCAGTGTCCCGTTTTGCACAATCGCGAATGCACCCTACACGAGAAATGTGCCTTATTAGCCGCTCTTTAGAAATGTCATAGTGCGGTCATGTGACTTCTACTGACTACAACCGTTGATACCGTTCAATTCTTTATTCAAATTAGAACAAGCATGTGTTGTTTTTTTTAACTTTATTTTTGGCAATTAATCTTTCAGATTATTGCTGCCATTGTCACATAGTCAATAATATTACAAGCGTTGTGCGATCACTTCAATATTGCGTCGTGTGAGTCTTTATTCTAACAAGATGGTGGATCCCTTGTTAGAACTTTTCTGGGAGTTTTTGTGGCATCTCAGAGTTTCATGCTCCGTGGTATTATTTTTCATTCACTTCACTTATGCACAATAACCTAACGATATTACGTAAAACACAACCAAATTTACAAAATATAGAGTCTAATAACACAAGATTATGAATAAAATATAAAATCCACTACATGACAGACTAAAATCCCGCCAAAAACTCCATTTATTGGTATTTTATTATTTGTGTAAGCGTTTCTTATCTATTATGACTACAGGAGTCTGGAAACTTATAAAATACAATATCTTTTTTTTTTTTTTTTCTCGAACTGACTACGCTATTGACCTAGCAAGGTCTTAACAGCTTCACCGGACTACTAAGGCGAGCGCTTAAGGCACTCAGCCGATTTTATATTGGCAACCAGCTCAAGGGTGCACGGCACACCTCGGCTTGGCTGTTGCCCGTTGCATGCAAAAATCGCGACCTATCTTAGCTAACCTAGCTAACTATTCATATATGTTTGAGTTGTCGAGACGCATATGAGTACCAGCATATCCGCCCCGACAACCCCTCCATATATTTTTATCGGAAAAATTTGGAGAGTTTTTCAGTTCGATAAGGGAAAAAATCTTTCACAAAATAACCCTTCCACAAAGATGTGTAGCGTGTAGGCGTGCACGTGTGTGGAGGTGATAGTGTAGTGTTGTAGCAGTGATGTATGGGTGTGTCACCGTATCGCGCAAGCAACGCACTCAAGGGCTCCCTACCGAGGGATCGAATCTAGGCTTGAGCCGCTGCCGTGGGAGGCCTAATCGGGTGTGCGGGAGCGAAGTTAACCCCCAAACCGCGGCGGCGCGATCTGTGGTTACGCGGGCGTGGGCGTGAGCACGTTCTGTTACGAGAGACAGGCTGGTACTGATCGTTCGCTGACGTGATATCGTCGGGAGGGTCGGTAAAAATGTGTCGCGGACGTCTTTTATAACGCCCAGCGTTGGGCACGGGTTCGTAATTCGCGGCGGATACCACTAACGGACTGGGATGAATCGCGGCTCGCTCGAAATAGCTGGTAGTGAGTGATTTAATATACGCCCAGATGGACGGCATCTCCAGGTCCCTATGGAGATCCGCCCTCCGGACGAATCAAGGAGCACCGGTGATTTTACGCAGAGCCCGGGTCTGCAAAACCTGAAGCATATCTAGATTCCTCGCGTGGGCGAAAACCGGACAACTATACGTCATTACCGGAATAATACAGACTTTATACAATGTGAGCTTATGTCTGAGAGACAGTTTGCTCTTCTGACAGAGTAAATAATGGAGGCGACCCAAGACCATAGCGGCTTTGTCTCGCACTCTCTTGATGTGAGAATCAAATGTTAAATGTCGATCTAAAGTGACGCCGAGATACTTGACCTCGGTGGTCCAAGGTATCTCGGAATCGTATAGCCTTATGGGCTTTAGTTTATTCGCGCGATATCTGGGATCGAAGAGTATCGCGGCACTCTTATCGGGGTTAACACCTATCCGCCATCGAAGAAACCAGTCACCGAGTGTGCTAACGGCTTCTTCGATGCGATTTCTAAGAGTACTCGGCCGCCAGCCAGAGGCGTAGATCACTGTATCATCAGCATAACAACCTACCTCGACTCCCGGGAGCTTAGGTAGGTCGCTGATGAACAGGTTGAAGAGGGTGGGCGCGAGAATTGAGCCTTGCGGCACACCTGAGCGTATCGGACGGGGCGATGAGAGTTCGCCGTCTACTCTGAAACGGAAGGTTCTATCGGCTAGATAATCGCGGAGGATGTGAACTAACCTATCGGGTATGCCGGCTTGATTTAACTTGAAACTTCGTGCCAGACCTTGACGAAGGCCTTGGCGACGTCGAAAAATACCGCTATTGTACGTTTCGGATTAGTGTTTTTCACGGGCGGATCCGGCTCCGGATGCGGATCTTTATTGAAATTGGAAAGAATGTACTCCGTGAGGCGAAGCACTTGATCCGGACAAGAGTGTTTGGCGCGAAATCCAAACTGCTCGGGTGGAATTAAACTTTGATCGTTAATCGTGACCTGGAGACGGTTCAGAAGGAGCCGCTCGTAGACTTTGCCTAAGGTGTCTAACAAACTAATCGGACGATAGCTATCGGGAAGCGTAGCTTTCTTGCCGGGCTTGTGAATCCCTATCACTACGGCCCTCTTCCAGACGGCTGGAAAATGACCCTGGGACATGGCCGCATTGAAGATGCAGACCAATAGAGCTATGATGCGGTCAGGAAGGAGCTTCAGAACCTCGTTCCTGATCCCATCGGGACCTGGGGACTTCCTAGGTTTTAGACGCTTGATGGCGGCCGAGACTTCGTCAAACGTTATCGGGGTTAGGGTATCCGCCGGAGGAGACGCGAGTGTATGCTCTACGGCTGTTTCGATGGACTCTATGATGGAAGCGTCAGTATTATCAGTGTTTGGCGAACACTGTTTTTCTAAACTCGCGGCGAGACATTCTGCTTTATCAGTGTTATCGAACGCGGGTGGCAACCCGGGGCCTCTGTCGAGAGGGGGCATTGGAATGACCGTATCGGACTTAAACTTTCGCGTGAGAGTCCAGAATGCCAGGTGAGATGGCTGGAGATCCTCCAGAAACCTGTCCCACCTGTCACTCCGGATCTCAGAAATACGAGACTTGACTTCTTTACGTAAAACACGCAAGCGTTCGCGGTTCTCTGCGGTCGGGTAAGCGTCGTGAGCACGAGTCGCGGCGTTCTTTTCCGTGATCAATGCTCTCACATCGTCAGGGAGTATAAAACGGCGTTCGTTCGCCGCTTGTACCTCTTTCGAGGTCTCCCTGACGGCGGTCTGGAGATAATTAACCAGGGAATCGATGGCCGAATCCGCGTCGGCTTTAGACACCAACACGTCCGGAATTCTATCTAAACTGTTGGGCGACGGACTATTTTTAAAATATTCGCTAAGTTTCGCGTAATCGGCTACTCTGATCGGCGTCGGGCTAAAGTCAGAGTTATGTCCTAACTGTAATAGAACCGGGTGATGATCCGAGTCGAGTTAGTGTACGACTGATATGAGTCGCACAGGAAGCACGACATTTTTTAATAGAGCTATATCTAAAACTGACGGTCGACAGTTATCCTGATAATGCGTAGGTTCCGGAGGGGCTATGACGTCAAAAGCGAGCACCCTACCTAGACTGTCGAGTATCCTCCCGTTACGAGAGGTACACGGACTATTCCAGATAACATTCCCGCAATTGAGGTCCCCCGCTATAATGACCGAGTCACCTAAGTCGAGCAGTGCCTGCAAATCGGATCTGAGTAGTTCTTTGCTCGGTGATAGATACGCGGAGACAAGAATAATATCAGAGTGGCCCGTCATACCGACGCGGCATACTGACGCTTTCATATGAGTAAGCGCGGGCGGATCTAACGGCATACAATACAGCGACCGCCTAAAATAAATTAACGTGCCACCCCCGCGGGCGACACGGTCGTTTCTAACAATGCAGTAGTTCGCGATTCTCGGATTACGCATGCTCGGTTTTAACATCGTTTCCTGGATGAGGAAGACGTCAATCTGTCTATCGCGCAAGAAGTCAGCTACTAGATCGCGCTGTGTCCGAAGGGATCTCGCGTTAAAAAACGAGAGGCAAAGACCGCGTGGCTTTATTTTATTAATTCCCGGGAATTTTAAAACTAGTATTTAGGCGATTGTGAACGGACGAGGCGCTGTATTGTGGCTCCGATAGCCGGAAAACGCGCTAGAGCTTGGATGAGTAATACCCCGCAGGGGTTCTCCTCTATTAGGGCGTAAAAGGCGAGCACCTCCTGCATATCGTGCTCTATAAGAAGTTGCTCCATCCAGTCAAAATTCTCCGAGAGAGAAGAGGATGGTGGAGCCTGAGTCGTCTTAGGTGACGGCGCCAGAGGCCTTGAAGAGGCCTGAGGCTGGGGTCTGGGGGCCCAGGGGGCCATAGGGGCCCGCCCGGGTTGGGCCGCGCGCGGCACAGAGGGTGACGAGCGCGGTGTGGGCGCAGGCGCTACCGGGGCGCGGGAAGGCCTCCACGGACATGAGAGGTGGAGGCGGACGACGGGCGGCGGCTGCAGACGCCCTGGGCGCCTGCCTCGCCTGACGAGGGCGTTGTGTGCGCGGCGCGCGGGGACAGCCGCGATAGTTCGCGGGGTGACCCGCGTTACCGCAGAGCACACAGCTGGGAGGGTCGGGAGTGCCAGGAGTGCGCTCGCACTCCTTCGTGGCGTGGTCACCCAGGCACTTGACGCACCTGGGGCGAAGATGGCAATTCTTCGCGGAGTGGCCATAACTCTGGCAGTTATGGCACTGCGAAGGAATGTTGGTCTGGCGTGGGGGCTCAACGGTGATCCCGTTGAGGCCACATACAAACGTCAGAGAGAAAATGGCCTTGCTCTCCTGCGACCGGTCGAGGATGGCAAGAACCATGTTATAAGGGGCGCGAGTGCGTGGGTGGTACATACGATGTACCTCACGCACTGGGTAGTTATTCTCCTTAAGGGAGAGGGTGACTTCCTCGACCGAGATTTCGGCCGGGACACGGCGTAACACGACACGCAGGAGGCGCTCGTCTTCTAACGCGTACGTAAAATACGCGAGTTTCATCTCGGTTAGAAAGCGAATCAACGCGCGGTGGTCGTCCGACGTAGGACATTTGACACGAATGCCCGCCGGCGTACTAAGGGCATTCGTGTAGTTAATGCTGCGAGTCTTGAGACTGTTGGAAATAGCGGTCCATTTAGATTTGTCCTGTATCGTAACAGGCGGCGGCGGACGCGGTTTCCTAGGTGCGGAACCCGGAGTGAGCGAGACGAGACTATTCGCGATTGGTTTCCGCGACGGTGTAGCCGAGGTCGACGGGACGCGAGCGCCACCTATGTTGGCGACTTTTTTTGGGCCTGCGGAACCCGAATCCGTCGGGCTGGCCGGATGACGTCTGTTGTGTGAGACGGTTGTATACCCGTCTCCGTCTAATTGCGCAGAAGGCGCGGGAATCACGGACGAGGTCGCGGACGCGGTTGAGTCGGACGTAGTTTCGTCTAACTCCATCTCGGTGCCGGACTCCGAGCTGGAGCTCTCTATCGGTGCCTCGAGTAGGCCTTTTTCGCGCGCATCGAGAGGCGATTGCGGCGATAGAGTCGAAAAAGAATTTGCGGTCGGAATTGAGCTAATAATAGGGCCCTCGGAGGGCCGGCCCCATTTCATCGATCGTTTTATTTATAACCTCTTCGTTCGTCCCGTGCGCACGGAGGACGAGACGAAGCTTATCCAACTCAGACGGGTCCATCGCGGTGGACCGAGAGGGAGGGGCCGCGAGAACAACCTCCCTGCCTTAAGGGCAGGGGCCACGCCAACGGTAAACTAACGGGCTATCCCGAGCCCGGGCCAAGAGAAACTGTGGGCGAATGTGCAATGCCTCACAGGGGGGTCCTAACTTGCATAGGGGGAGGCCCTAACAAGCCCGAGGCCGAGGACGCAGACCGGTAAACCGGGCTACGCCCAAACAGACACCCGGGGATGGAACAAGGGGAAAGGGAGGGTGGGAGGGCGACACCTGGACTAGACTAGGCGACCTCGCCAAGGCCTAGCTACCCAGGCCCGTCTACCAGTGCAGTAGGCCGCGGGGCCTACGGCGAGCGGGTAGGGCGCTCCAACCACCTTACGTTGTCACCGGGAGGTTTCCGGCGGTTGGCCAGACGACTGGACTTGCAGCCCGGGTTTGCACTGAGAAGTGCAGTTTGATGCACTCAAAATGGAGCGCCTACGATTGAGATCCCTCTTCCACAGAAGCCGGACAGAATCGCGACGAGCTCGGATAGTGATAATCGCGTACACGAAACGATGCGATGCACGAAGCACGAAGCTGTAGTACGATCGGACTCGCGCCAAAACTTCGAAAAATAACCGTCACTTTCCGAGCAACGAGCGTACGTCCGAAGCGTGCGGCGACACAAATCGGACTCTCTTTCTTTTTTCATACAATATCTTAGTTATCATTTTTACCTTTTATGTTTTTAGTATCCGAGCTAGTGAAAAGATTAAAAGCAGAAAGCGATATAGGGTTGACCAATACCATTCACTATTAAGATCGGTCCATTTTGAAACACATTTGTTTCAATTATGTTTTGTATTCAATTCAATGGTAGAGTTTTTATTAGGACCACCTATAGCGCCTAGCGGTTAGATGTGTGACTCAAGTTTCAGTGGTCACGAATTTATGTCCCACTAAGGCATACTTAATGTGACCTATATTTTTTATATGCAGTCTAGAAACGTTTGATTTTTTTATTCCAATCATCACACTACATTACCGATAACATGGTTGATTAGGAATAGTCTTCTGCTACAGTTATACTTTGTAGTAGGTGGTAGAGCTATGCTGAAGCTATTACTGGCTTCAGCATGAATGAGTCGGCTCGTCCGGGGTAGTACCACCCTCTCATAAAAAACTGACGTGAAGTAACAGTGCTTGCATTGTTGCGTTTCGTTCGGTTAGTGAGAACCCCGGAGGCCCATCTCTTCTCACCTTCCCTCTCTCCTCTTCCCCTTCTCTCCCCTCCCTCCCCAAACACAGGCTGGCAGGCACTTGCGACTCCCCTAGTGTTGCAAGTGTCTATGGACGGTGGTGATCACTTACGATCAGGTGACCCACCTGTTCGTTTGTCGCCTATGATATAAAAAAAGTACTTATTTACAGTATTAGTTAACTGTTCTCTGTCAATTTGAGATTATTGTTAAAACATATTTTACAACTTAACAGTAAATATAGTACGATGATTTGTTAAGATTAAATATTACAAACAATGAATTATAAAGTTACTGACACATACAACAAATTTCATTGAATAATTTTTTATCGGAATTAATTTAATTTTAATTGAATATAATAAATATTGATTAATGAATACTATTTTTGAACGCGGACATGTTTGTCAATTGTTTGAGATAATCTATAGAACTATTGATTTTTTTGTCACACGGTTTTATGTTTTTAGAAATGTGGATAAAGTCGCGGTCACTTGCTAGTATGTATACACTACATTAATATTGCTTATATTAATGTAATCATGGTGGTATGATACTTCGCTCCCAATTACAATCACAAGAATTATCTGTTGCACCCTGTTTTGTGCATTTCATAAGAAACTCGCTGTGTATAATTATACCAAGACATGCACTTTATACTTAATAAAAATACGTACGTCATTACTTAAGCAATAAATCTTTCTCTCTCTGGTCACCATCGTTAAGAACTTCATTATCTTTTCGGTGACGTGAGTTTTTCAGACGGTAACCTGAGAATGTGAACGTTTTAGCATTGTGATGCCAAGTTGAAACAATGTAAAAGAGTTGATTTCTTTTGGTTCCGCATTCTTTTAATAAAACTATATAAGTAGGACTTTATAAGGAATCCAACGTCTCTCGTAGTCTCGTTAGTGCTGTCATTATTAAAAAACAACTGAATTGGTTCACATGATTTTTTTAATACAAGTTATTCTTTGGTCATTTTTTTGCATAATATACGTTTTACTACGGTTGGTATTAAATGGAAAAAATAGAGTTTAAAGTAATAAAAAATTAAAGTGAACATACAATAACTTTATTTTGCTATATATCTCATGTAATCTCATGCCACTAATCAACGTAAATGTTTGAAACGATAACATTGGTTAGAATGAAAATTATTAAAAAATGTAACGTAACCTTCATACTGAAATCTTTGTGAACATTTTTATATCTACGCATATTTAAATGTAAACTAAAAATAAGTACATGGGCGACCGAGCCTAGCTCGGTTCTTTAAAAAATATTTTTAAATTAAAATACACTGTTAGGTTTGCCTCACAAAATTAGCATTAATTTTACAAAAAAAAAAGAAAAAGGTATCTTTTTTGCTGTCACTCGGATTCGAACTGGGGTTACACAGATTTTCGAAGCAGCCGATTTTCATCTGAGCGATTTTTGTTTTGACAGCGGCGACAAGATTTACGTTCATATTCTAGCTATATTGTTTCATTGCCTGAAAACTCAGTCAAAAAAGTTTTTTATGAATAAAATCTAGATCTAGCTAGATCGAATTATCGTCCCCGATACTACCTACATACCAAGTTTTACGGAAATAGATTACGCCGTTTCCGAGATCCTGAATATATATAAATATAAAAATATACAAGAATTGCTCATTTAAAGGTATTAGATAAATGTGTCATGCAAATAATTAATCTTTATAGACTTAAATAATTTCATCTTCAGTTACAAATATACTGGTCTTTTACGATTATAGTTTTACTAACCGGCACGGCGGACGGTGTCCCGCCCTTATAATAAAAAAATACTTTTAAGTTAGACATATGCTGTCGGTGACTTTTTTGTAGGCGTTGTCAAGCTCTACAACTTTTTTCTAGAACTCAATCATATATCTCTCAACTTTAAGGTAGCGTTCATAAGAAACGTTTTCGTTCGACCTTTTTTATCCGACTTACTTTACAAATCCGACTACCACAAACAACGCTTTTCGTTTTTCGGGTTAATATATAGCCTATGATACAAATAACGTGGCTCTCTATTGATAAAATAATTTTCAAAATCGGCTTACTAAATCCAGAGATTTCCCCCTACAACGTCACAAACTCACAAATTCACAAACTTTACCTCTTTATAATATTAGTATAGATTATTTAGGTAATAAATATTGCAGAAAGGTTCTATAATAAATATTTAGATATAAAATAAACCGTTTAATATTTAGGTAGCTCTATTAAAGATATACCTTTACAATAATCCCATAGTTAAGGCTGGACACAACTAGTAAATCTATAAAATGCATTATTGATTTTGCATTGATTACACCTATTGGTATTTATTTTCATGACAGCTCTATCTCGAGTTGAGCTGAAATTAATCTGCAAAAAAGATTAGAATAAATTAATCTATAAGGTTAAATGTAATAATGGAATTAATAAAGCTTTTAATAATTACAATAGCGGAGAAGTAGATTATTTAAAACTAGCTGACCTTCGTGAGCTTCGTTGGGTGTTTTTTTCTTCTAAAAAGTATTATATGTTCTGCTCCGAATTTCAAGCCACTTTTGTACTAGATTTCATTATGATCGTTTCATAAATGTAGTCGTGGAAACGTAATAAACAAATAACAGTCACTCTCGCTTTTTGTAATTTTAATATGGATATTGTAATTCATATTCAATCATATATTGTTAAACGATTTAATTTGGAGAACATTTTAGTATTCATTTATAGGGTGAAATAAAAACTACACCGGACTTTGGGAAAAAAAATGAGTGCGTGTAATCGTCACACGCGATTGAAGTAAAATCTCTTAAATATTTTTGATTTATCAATAAATAGTTTATAAAAAAATTAATTCAATTTCTTATAAATTATTAATAAATATTAAATTGAATAATAATATAAATCACACAATAGAATTAAATATGTATGTAAAATATGGACGCGCGACCGTGCTGTCATCTGGTTTCAATGTAAATAGGTAACAAATTAGCTTCATTATCTGTAGTGCCATCTATTAGCTAATTTGGAACTTAATAACACAGGAAATATTATTAACAACTCGTCGTTATAAAGTAAATAAAGTATAGAATAGTACGAACAGATTACTATGATATGTAACAAATTAAATTAATTATGGTTTAATAGAAGTTTTGGTTATATTTAATTACTATGTAACCGGATGGTACAGAAACATGATGCCATATTGCCGTAACGGACTTCCGTTGTATTGCCGTCCAGTTACCTCCTAGTTGAGCCTAAAGAAGTTATATTTCAAAAACTTTTTTTTAAATTCTAAAAGCTGTAAAACTTACAAATTGAACATATATAAAGAATATGATATACAAAAGCAAAAAATAATTTCCAGAAATTTAATTCAACAAGAAAATGTTCCTGGGATATGTTAACTTGAATCCAAATAAACTCGTCACTGGCAATAAGTTCGGATACGTGTTTTTTTTTTACAGTCCAATCAACGTACAAAATATGTTCAACATATTAAACAAACATTGCAATGCGGAGTCTTGCAACCATTTAATTCATTTGACAGGACAATTATTTAACGTCAATTATACTTATAATTTTAAATTGTGGTTTTTCTCGGAACCTTCTGGAATGACCATCAACATAATGTACTAGGTGGTGTCATAATTGGCAATTAGTACAAAACTTCCAGTCCACTCACTTGCTTATTGATTATAAAATAGGAGACCTCGCCGGCTTTACACGGATGTAGGTACTTAATAGTTATGAAAAAAAAAAAACATATCTTCCCTTCGTGGTACCATCGTCATTTACTTCATTTTCGCAGGTGGTACAGCTATGCCGAAGCTATTACTAGATTCAGCATGAATGGGTCGGCTCGCCCGGGGTAGTACAACCACTCTCTCACAGAAAACCGACGTGAAGTATCAGTGTTTGCATATTGTTGAATTTCGTTCGGTCAGTTAGAGCGCCGGAGGCCAACCTCTCCTCCCTCCACTCCGCTTTCTCCTTTCCCTCCCCCATGCCCTCCAAACACAGGCTGGTAACGCACTTGCAACTTCCCTGGTGTTGCTATTGTGTATGGACGGTGGTGATCACTTAACACCTAGTGACTCACCTGTCCGTTGTTTGTTTCTTTCCTTTGATGTAAAACATTGTATGGTGATGGTCAAAATATTAGACCGATTCTATAGTTTATTCAGGCTACCGCTATTTACATTTCAACAAGTACGAAATGAATTTTTTTTAATCACGTATCTAAAATTACAACATAGATTAACATATTCAGAATTAAATCATGTATCACGTATACTTGTATTTTGTGTCCGTCAATCATTTGTTTGTTAAGTCCCCACCGATAAAAGGCCGTATTCATAGTGCAGAAATTGTCTTAAAAATTGTAGTAGGAAAAACATTTTTTATAATATACACTATAATTTAATCAATAAATTGAAATAATAGTACAATTAGTTTAAGATGAATAAAAAGATCGTGAGGAATATTGATTAGAGGAAATTCAAAGCAGGTTTTCGTGGTAGTATGGAAAGCAATAGGACTTTTGGAAGATTCGAGGCAGCACCATGTATTCTTGATGTCAAGCGTTAGTGCTCGTGCTGCTATGATTTGATATGGAGAGTGTGGTTAACACCATGACAACTGATTCCAAGTATTTCTTCTCATTCCGCAAAAGTAACAACTGTAATTAATCAGTGATGATAATAATTTTGCATGGGCTCAAGAGTTTTTCTAGTGCGTGCTTGCTTGGGTTGGCTAAAGTTGGTGGGCATCTATACGTGTATTCTAGCAGCTGCACTGGAAAGTTAACTCAAATTAGGTGTAGTGTACTTATG